>PVLA01002531.1:0-264279 GCA_004027455.1 Hydrochoerus hydrochaeris | reverse complement strand
TCTCCTCCCTTCCCTCACTGTAGGCCATCCTCCACCCCCAAATCCCTATCTCCACAGTCCCCTCTCTTACCCTCTGCTACAAACTGGAGTCCAAAACTTAATTTTTAAGAAAGGCCTGTAAGCCAGTACACTGAACAGAACTGGCAGGGTCAGGCTAGGGTCTGCAGTTCAGCATCAATGGGCCGCTGGAATGAATATGGAAGTATTTTCTATATCAAGGTAAGCTTTCTTTCCTCATTTTCTGAATGATTTCACTTGCCTTACTATGCAAAAGCCCTTATTCAACTGGGTTTATGGGAGATACTGGCAGAGTTAGTGGCTGAAAAGTTGGAGGAAGTATGGCTGGGTTCCCAGGGAAGGTAGAGAAAAGAAACAGGCTCCTTTTGTTCCTCTTTGTAAAACGGCCAGGACCACACTGGCTTCTCTGTTTCTGGAACAGTCCTAGAGTCACAGAGACTAGTTCATTGTCCTGTGGAAACAATTGGCTCTTTTTCTGTCTCAGATTGGGGAAGTTTATTGTGGTAAGGAATCTGAAGACTACATAAAGAGGCTCAAATCCTTACAAACTGTGCTTGTTTTCTTATTTTCAGATCAGATTGGGACAGAGTAAGCCAGTAAATGATAGCTGAACAAAGCTAAAATCTGAATTATCTTTTCACTTTTAGTATCTAAATGACAGGAATCTTTCAATAAACGTGGATTCAGATTTGATTTTCCCAATAACTGGCTGCATAACTTGCAGAAAACCCCTTTACCACTCTTGTCTCAGTTTCTTATATATATCATAAAACTGTGATGTCCAAAGGTTTTTTTGGTGTGGATATCTGCAATGTCTTCATATTCTCATTACTGAACAGGTACTATATGACAAACAAGCTCCTTGTCAGGGGGTTAAATATCCATTGTTTTGTTTGGGCTTCAAAACAATCCTGTGAAATAAATATCCACATTTTTGGCTCAGATAGGTGAAATAATTTTAGAGGTCATAAAGCTATTTGAAGAAAGATATGGGATTTGAATTAAAGTTTTTAATTTCAGTATATTTTGTATTATAGGGTGAAGAAAAAATAACTAGTTAAGAAAGCAAGAGGACCGAAAGGTGAATCTTAATGGTGATTTTGTTTGGAAGGTTGCTAAGAGGTTAGGGACAGGGCCCCAGGGATAGTTTAGTATTCATTTTTGATTGAGAGATCTCTTGTCTGGGATAAGCTTGTTCAATCCAGTTTAGCCCAATTTAGAAAAGGAAGGTGGAGGAAGAGAAAAAAGCATTACCAATGAAGGGAACAATTCAAAAATTCTATGGAAAATCCTGATGCAAATTGTCATGGATGATGATGATCGGGCCCAGGTGACACTGGGATAATAGAAAAGTAAGGTAAAGATAGCGGAGTTTGACTTAAGTTGTGGCCAACCTTCTCCCCAGGGTGAAACGAGGGTTTTATATAGTAACTATGTTTTAATTCGCATTACAAGTAGCCAAGGAACTATTTTGAGCTTTTCCTTCCTTTGAATGCCTCTTTCTGCCTTCCATTTTATTTTATTTTATTTTATTTTATTTTATATTTTGCAGTCTGTGGATTGAACCTAGGGCCTATGTTGTTAGTTATAATTCCAGTTCTTTTATTAAATTATTAAATTAAATTATTAAATTCTTATTTTGAGGCAGAGTCTAAGCTGATAAGTTACCAAGGCTGGGCATGAATTTACAGTCCTTCGGTCTCAGTTTCCCAGAATGCTGAAGTTACAGCCATACATTTCCACAACAGATCCTTTTTAATTTTTTAAAAAAGTACCCCCTTTTTACTTTTTCTCAAGAGCCTTGCTCACCTTCCCTATGTAAGCTTTCATTTTCTGCTTTCCTTTTTCCTTATCATTCTGGCTCTTTTCCATAGGCTCAGAGAGAAAAATATCATGGCTCAAAAGAAAAATTTGCACAAAGATTTTAGATCTTTCATCTCACTTGACCAAATTAATAAACAGCCCAAGGCAGAGATTATCCCTGTTTAAGCAATGAGGAAACGTAAGCTCTGGAGGTTAAATGATTTGTTCAAGGTCATATAATGAGTAAATATGAATCTAGAACTGGAACTTGCTTTTTTATGGTGCCGGAACGCTTTCTAAGTTCCATGAAATTTCCAAGTATTTCTAAAGGAATCTGATGGGTTGTCCTTCTCTTCCGCTCTTAAAGTGTATGATAACACCAAATTAAACAATAAGAACCATAATGATAGCAGTGACAAATCCTTGTGAAGGAAAGAAAGTCATCAGTTAAAAGGAAGAAAAACTAGAAGTAGCAAGTCCCAGATGCCATGTAAAATCATGTCATTTAACAGGGCCTGGGGATTTAGCTCAGCTGCATAAGCGCCTGCCTTGCAAGCATGTGGTCCTGAGTTTGATCCCTGGTACTGATAAAAACAAAACAAAACAAACAAACAAAAAGATCATGTCATTTAAACGCAACTTAAAACAGTACTCAAACTTAAGTTTATCTCAGTCAAGAGTTCTGGTTCTTTGCATATACTATGTTGCTTCTAAGGGCAGTGTAATGTCAACTTAAAGTGTCTATGTATTTAAAACTCATGTCTATATGATTTGATGGATGTTTCTATACATCAGAACTTCAGAGTGTACATATTCCTGACTATCCACATAATGGTAAAGCTTTGGACTAAGGTATAGCTCAGTGGTAACATGCTTGCCTAGTAGGCGTAAAGGCCTGGGTTCTATTCTTAGCATTGCAACAATTATTTTTTAAAAAGTTAAAGCTTTAATTGTGGCAGTTTTCATTTATAAATCAATTTTCTCATTTGTATTATCAATAGCCATGAATACTTAAGCATTTTTGTGTGTGTGTGTGTTATGGGATCCTAATGTGAACATAAGGATTTCACAGTGAGCTACATCCTTAGCTCTATATGTTTTTTATTTTGAGACAGGATCTGTCAGTTCCCTAGGGTGAACTTAAGCTGACAAATCCTCCTGTCTCAGTCTCCTGAATAGCTATGATTGCTGCCTTGCTAATACCACTCAGAGAAGGAAACTTGAAGGAGGTCCATGTTGCATTCAGACTTACAATGAGCAAAGAACACTTTTCCCATTGAGATTTCCAAGGAGTGGCTGCTTCTGTAACTATATATAATACTACATGTAGGTACATATGAGTGCACCTGTGTTTCATCAGTGAATGTATGTATTGACTGTGTGAGAGCTGTAATGACTTTTTTTAATACTCTACAGTTCTTTCTATTTTTAATTAATTTCATAATGATTCTTTATGAATGCTGTATGATACTTTTGTTTATTTCAATAGATTATAATATTTCCATTACTCCCAAAAGGTAAAAACTATACAGTCCAGCTCTATGTGTTCCATTATTTTAAAAATAAAAAACTGAGGCATACTGAGGTGAATAAACTTGCCTAAAGTCACTCTTTTTTATCTTACGGAAAAAATTAAAACAAAATTTAATAACAAAATAATAGTAGTGGGGCCGGGGATTTAACGTAGAGGCATAAGCACTTGCCTGGCAAGTGTGAGGTCATGAGTTTGGTCCCTGGTACAAAAAAAAAAACCCTACAAAATAATAGTAGAATAACAATAGTTAATACATTGAGTATTGTTATCTTTAAAGTAATTTCTCAGAGTACATGATATGGACATAAAAAATTCTCCAAATGATATTAGCACTAACCTTTCTTTTCAATGCATTAAGAGAAACCAGTGGTATAACTTGTATTTTTTTTCCTTTTCCTTTCCTTCCTTTCCCCTTTTCCCTACCCTAGTTTCTTTTTCTTTTTGAAAAATTTCTTCCCATTTCACATCTATTGTACATTTTGAACCTTATTTACTCTTACTATCTCACACGAGGGTGACAATATGTTTACATAAGTGACTGATTTATTTCTCTTATAAGTATAGTCCCAAGTTACATCTACTTACCTATAAAAGTCTCAGTTATCCTTCTTTATGGTTGAGTAATACTCCACTGTATCTAGAGGTCCCATTTGACACAGATATTCCCCTTCTGGGTATCTTTAATTATTTTAAAATAATTAAAAACTTCATACCTCAGTTATGTGTGCACCCATAGTTATAGTAGCACAATTTATAATACCTAAATCTTGTAGAACCAAAATGCCCATCAATAGAAGAATAGACAAAAAAGATGTGGTCTTTCCCTACAGTGAAGTCACTCTTTGAACCAGGGACAGAACTTGAACTAGAGGCAAATGGTGAGCTAATACATACTTATACCTCTGTTTTGTATGCTTGAACCTTGGGTCATCACACAGAACTATAAACCATACTCTCCTTTTAAAGATTTATTATTTTTAAATTTATTTAAGACAAGGTCTTGCTAAGTTGCCCAGGCTGGTTCAGATTTGCTATCTTCAGGCCTAGCCTGCAAAGTAAGAGTATTGAAATTACAGGTCTGCCTGCTTATGCCTCTTTGTGTCTCTTTAGCAGTAGCTATTAGCTTCCAACTACTGGGCTCTCACCTTGTTGGTAGTAGGTACACAGAGACTTCTATGATATGACTTTCACTCTCAAGGAGTTTATAATACAATTTGATAAATAAATATGTTCCACTAGGCAGCTCAGAAAAAAAAACAATAACACAAAGTCTAACTTTATCCAGTTGGGTGCTATAGAGAGCAACCCTAAGTAACACAGAGAGGCCAGCAGTGTTCTTCTGGAGGAGTTGGGGTTTAAATTAACCCTTGGTGTAGAAATGTACACTGTATGGAAGGCTAACTGAGTATGGTAGAAAAACTTGTAATCCTTGCACTCTGCAAAGCTGAGGTAGAAAGGTCATAAGCTTGAACCCAGCCTGGGTAATTTAATGACTTAAAGAGATCTTGTTTTAAGGTAAAAAAAATGTAAAAAAAATTAGTGGGGATGTAGCTCAGTACAACAGTCCTGGATTCAATCCCTAATACAGTAAATAAATAAGCAAGCAATAATAAGTTATAGCCAAGTGGGAGAAGGAAGAAAAAGAAAATCGGTAGTGACTGCCTACTATTTTCCAAACACTGATATTACAGGGACATTTTCATGTATGTTTTCTGATTTATTTCTTCAAAGATGTTATTATTACAGCCATGCTACAGAGAAAAAAACAGTTTCATAATTGTAAATTAATACTCAAGGCTACATAACTTTTCAATAGGAGAGCCAAGCTTTTGAAAGAACTCCCAAACAGGTCATTGCTTAAGTAAGGGGCTTTCTGTCAAATGTAATTTGGAGACTAGAAATTTACTGCCACATTTGAAAAAACCTGAGACTTTGTAAGGAAGTCTATGGGTTTCTTTTTAAAATCAAGGTAAATATCTGCAACTATTCTATGTATATGTGAATCTGCGAGTGTGTGTGTGTGTGTGTGTGTGTGTGTGTGTGTAGTACTGGGTAACAAACTCAGCAACATTCTATCACTGAGTTACATATCCAACCTCATTTTATTTTGAGATAATATCTCACTAATTTGCCTAGGCAGGACTTGACTTTGTGATCTTCTGCCTCAGTCTTAAAATAGTGGAATAATAAGTGCTCATCATCACACCTGGCTTTGTGTATATCTTTTTTGTTTGTGTCCCTGGGAATTACATTTTTATTTTTGATTATCCATATTTCATATATTGGGGTTTAAAATTTTGTGAAATAATTTAAGCAAAGGAATGAATATGGTGTTTTGTGTTTAGTAATCTCTCAATGACTGGTAGCTATCTTTATCATTATTATCACTGCCTATGTGTGGATGTATGAATGTTTCTAAAGTAATAATAGTCACAAGTAATTGCATGTTTTAGAGTATATGTTTTTCCTAGATATAGCTACAGTTATGGTCATATGCATGTTTTTTGTGCATATACATGTGAGTAGGCAAGTATATATTTGTGGAAGATACAATATGATTAAGATCATAGGCATTAAAGGCATACTTCCTGGAGTCAGTTCTTTACCTATTGTTAACTAGATGTCTTGAGCAAATTACTTTACACTCTGTTCATTCCTCTATTATAACACGGGAATAATAATGACATTTACTTAATTGGAAGTTTGCAAGGATTAAATGATGTAATCTATGCAGCATACTTACGTGCACCATAGACAAACTGTAAGTAATGATTATTATTATTATTGCTGCTGCTATTATTATTCTGAAGGTGACTCTGTGACAGTGGGTTCTATGTATGATTGTAAATGTGTGCATCTTTGCCTTTAACTAAGATTGCATGTGCTGATATATGCAAATGTGTGTGAGTTGATGTGTTTGTGTTTCTGTGTTTCACTAGCAGTGTATGACATGACGGAGTCTTTCTTTTATTCTACTCTAAGAGCTCTTAGCTCCTGTTTTATATTGCTAAAATAAGAGGGTAGAAGTTTGGGTTTGATTCTGATTCAGGATTGGACCTGTATGGTGGATTTGTACCTAGCCTTAACAACCAACAGAGAGCATGTCTTCTGGGAAGTTTGGTATATTTCCCACACATACTCATTTATTTTTATTTCCTTTTAAATTTTTTTTAAAAAAATTATAACATGCATGCAAAAAGTGCACAGATTTTAAGCTGATAGTTCAGTATATTTTCATAAATGAGACACACCCATATAATTGATACATATCAAGAGGTAAGAACATTAGAAGCCTTTGTTGTCTTCAGTGATATATACCTCAAGGATAAGCACTATGGTTTCTACTTCTTTTTCTCTTTCTTATCCTTGTCCTCCATTAAGTTTTTTTGATGTTTAGGATGGAACATAGAGCTTAATGTATGCTTGACAATTCCTATACACTGAGCCATAATCCCCAGCCTCTATTCTTACTTCTAATAGAGTATGTTGCTTCTCTATTTTTTTTTTCCTTTAGGCCATACTGACTCATAATGAAGTTGTACATTATGTGTGCTTTCTGCAACATTACATTTGTGAGATTTGTCAATATGGTTGTGTGTGGTTATAGCTTGTTTATTATTATAGCCACTTAGAAATCCATTGGAATAAAATGCAGCTCACTCATCCATTTTAGTATGCATAAACATTTTGGCTGTTTCAACCTTTGATTCATGAATATTCCAGTAAATGTTTTTGATGAATTCTTATTTGTTTATAAACACAATTTATAGATGATAGGAAGTGAATAGCAATGAATATTCTTTTGCTTATGGGGAAACAGGCAAAGGAAGAAATCATGACTTGATCTAGGTACCAAATGAGTCAGTGTGGACTAATCAGGCTTCTGGTGCTTAATTACTGATTCTTCAGACAGAGTACATTTCTTCATTCTCTTAGTACTGAAAAAACAGGATTGAGATTTTCCTTATTCAGGAAGTGATACAAAATTATCAGTATGGGTGAATTTTTAACTTTGTCCTCTGAAGTCTGAGTTGTAGAAATCACTGAACACTTGGTAAACTGAAAGTAATCAGGTAAGGTTGAGGAAATGGGCTGGTTTTAGTTTTGCTTTTTCAACCACTCCATCTGGTTCTTGCCTCTTGGTTTTTCAGACACATGCAAAGCCCATTTGTTCTCTTTCATTCATATCAGCAGTTTTCATTTGTTTGTTTCCCAGGGTAATGTGGGCCATGGAGCCAGGTCATCTTCTCTGGGGTCTCCTGTTCATGCAATCCTTCTGGCCACTCCTGACTAATGGGGCCACTCGAGTCTACTACCTGGGCATTCAGGATGTGCAGTGGAACTATGCTCCCATGGGAAGGAATATCATCACAAACCAGTCTCTGGACAGTGACAAGTAGGTTTAATTTCTCATGGTTTTATGTCTGGAGTTTGAAGGGGGTATCCCTGAGGTCAGGAGTTAGCCTTTTGAGGGTGCTTTCCAAGAGTGTAGTAGCAGGCTCTTTGAGAGAGATCAGGAGCTGCATACAGGAAGTGCTTCTGGGGAGAGAGCTAATTGATCCAGTAAGCATCCCATCTAGAGCCTGATTTTCCAAACTGGTGTGCCTCAGCATTTTTAGTGTCTTAAAGATAATTCAGTTTCCTTGGTTCTAACCTTTTGTTTAGCTTATTTTAAAATATAAATTAGGGGGAAAATAAAAGATGGAAAATAACGAGTAGGGAGAAAGATCTTTTTTGGAAAGGAGATTAAGAGATGGAGGGAAGAGAAGACAAAAAGAGAAAGGGGGTGAAAATGGAATTAAGATATGCTATGTATATGTACCAACTCTACACAAGGAATGTAAACATTATTTACTCCATATATGTACTAATAAAAGTATACACAAATTAAATATATACAGTGTTTGTAAATGTGTAGTGAGACTATTGCTACCATAGTTTTGGGGAAACTAACTTGATTTTAGATACATACGTGAAAATGTGAAAAAGAAATAAGGTAAGCCTTAGAAGCAAGGAAATGATACTAATGACTATCACAAATATAATACTCTGTGACAGTTACCATATTAGGCATTTACAAACTTTGTCTCACCTAATTCTGACAAAAACTCTAAGAAATACAAATCAATCTTTCTTTCTGTCTGTCTCTCTGTCTGTTTTCTCTCTTTCTCTTTCTTTTTTCTTCCTTCTTCTCCCCTCCTCTCCTGTCCCCTCCCTCCTCTCTCTATCTTTTGATACTTAGAATTGAAACCAGGCATTCTCACTGACCTACATCTCCAGTCCTTTAATTTGAGATAGAGTTTCACATAGTCACTAAGTTAGTCAGGCTGGGTTTGCAACCTTTCTGCCACAGCCTCCCATAGTACTGGGATTACAAGAGTGAACTACCTTGCCTGATTGGAATAAACTTTCTTGATTTTAGAAACTTGCAGAAGCTGCACATACGTTTGTTAAAAATATGAGTGAATAAATTTAAAAAAAATATTTTGTGACCATGAACTATTTTATCTCCCCAATGCAACAAAGGTTTTCAAAGTTAACACATTGCAATAGTTCAAAAAATGCTATTAGTGATGGAAAATAATGAAACTTTCCCTTCAGAGAAAATTGTAATGTAGGTCTTTTTTTACTCTAAAACTCTTGCATCTCTGAGCTCTCTAGGAAGAATTATAGTAGGATTAACAGCTTTGCTTTCTTTTTCTTTTTTTTTTATTTTAAAAAGCAAAACAGAAAAAATAATATAAATGATACAGAATTTTGAAAAAGGATGGGAAATTATTTTTCCTTTTTGAGTGCTAAGGATTAAGCCCAGGGCCTCAGACATTCCATAGAAGAGCTATGTCTAGCACAAGCCTTTTTTTTTTTTAACAAAAACTATCAGCATGGTTTCTGAATCAGAGAGTACTTCTATGAAACTTAATTCTTGAGAGAACAATTTTATTATCCCACATCCCTAATGCTTTAAAACAATAGCATTTTCTGAGTTTTTGAAATATGCCAGGTACTGTTGCTCTAAATTATTTGTATATTTTAGTTTTTAGTTTACTTTTTATGTTCTTGTGCTTAGAATCAAGCCCAGGATCTCATACCTGTTAAGCATGCACTCTATCACTGAGCTACAACACTCCTAGAGCTAAATTTTAATTCTGTTAATCACCAATAACAAGTGTCTGAGTTAGGTACTGTGATTATCTTCATTCTACAAGTGGAAAAATGGTGTACAAAGAAGTGAAGTAGATTTCTCAACACCTCACAAATTGGGAAGTAGCAAAATAGGCATTCAATCCAAATGGCCTGGATCTAGATCTTGTAGTCATAGCCACTGTGCTTTAAGGCTCTCCATACATAGCAGGGTGATGCCAAGGGCACATCAGTGGAAATTTGACCATTTAAAAAGAATCAGCATAGTTGGTTGCATCCCTATTACTATATATTGGATTGAGTCATGCTGAATCATGTGAAATTACCCTTTTAGAAGTAATGAAATCAGCAAGTATCAGTAATTTCAAGTCCTTCAACGTACTACTTATCATTTTCTAAAGGGTAAACTTAAAGCTTTTATGCTTTTGTAACTATAATTAAATTTCCTCTTGTTTTGCTCTAAAGATGGAAACTTTTTTTTTGCCTTCCAATGAGCTAACCCCCCCACCTTTTCTAAGACTGGATCTTACTAAAATGCCCGATCAGGATATTTGAAATTTTCATCCTCCTGCCTCAGCTTCCCAGAGTGCTTGGGATTACAGGTATGCACCACCAAACTAAGCTGATGGAAATTCTTTTGTCAGTCTCCTGTGAAAAAGAGACTTCCAGTGATTTGAAGACGATGGGAAGAATGTAACTACTTTTTTCTTTTTCAGAATGGCTTCCAGATTTCTAAAGACTGGCAAGAACAGGATAGGGAGCAGCTATAAGAAGACCATCTATAAGGAATACAAGGACAACACTTATGTAGATGAAGTGACCCAGTCTCCCTGGTTGGGCTTCCTAGGGCCAGTGTTACAAGCTGAGGTGGGGGATGTAATCCTTATCCACCTGAAGAATTTTGCCTCTCGTCCCTATACCATCCACCCTCATGGCGTTTTCTATGAGAAGGACTCAGAAGGTAAACCAGTTTCTTTCTCTCAATCTCAATAAGTATCATTTTTCCTCTACTGAGAAAGAAGAGCTGGGAGCAAGAATAGTCTTTTCTTATTTATCAATCTGAAGTGGCAAACATTTTGCTCAGAGAAAACATGGAAGTCAGTTTTTTTGTTTTGTTTTTTGGTCCCGGAGTTCGAACTCATGACCTCAAGCTTACCAAACAGGCACTTGTGTGGCTGAGCTAAATCCCCAGCAGGAATCAGTTTTGTTATTCAGACATTGAGTGACTTGGTCATGTCCCTTCTTTTTTTTGAGCTTCAGAATCCTTATCAAGAATTCAAAGATGCAACTTTTTTCACTTTATCAAAAGGAGTTACTTGAATGACACTTCCTTAAAATGCTCTGAAAAGAGAACTGTGCTGTAAATGTATTATTGTAATGTCCAAAATGTCCAACTTTTTTCAGAAGAGGGAATTCAACTTAGGTTTTTGGTTTTCCCAGTGACCTGTAGTACTTACAGTGAGTGAGAGGAATACAGATTGAAGTTAGAAGATCCTAGCTTGTGGAACAGGATGAAAAGAAAACAGAACTCCTATATACAGTTGGTGGGCATGTAAATTAAGATAACTATTATGTGAAAGTATAGAAGTTCATAAAAAATAAAAATCAAACTACTGTATTATTCAGCAATCACACTTCTGGATATATATACAAAGTGAATTAAATCAGCATGTTGAGGAGACAACTGCATTCCATATTAATTGCAGCACTATTCATAATAGCTAGGATTTCAAATCAACCTAAATGAATATCAACAGATGAAAAAAGAAAATGTGATGTGGGTCTGGGGGTTTAAATCATTGGGGGAGCACTAATTTAGCATGTATGAGGCCTAGGATCCATTCTCAGCACTGAAATCATGATATGTACATAATGGGATACTCTTCTCCCTTAAAAAGGAGGAAATCTTGTCTGGTGAGAACTTAGATATACCTAGAGGACATTATGTTAAATGAAATAATTCAGATACAGAAAGACATACATAAGGAGAAGAATTGAAAGGAGTGGATTAAAGCATGTTATAATCCGAGCACTGGGGAGGGTGAGGCACAAAGATCACAAGTTCATCAGTCAGCCAGAGCAAATTCACAAGACCCTGTTTCAAAATAAAAAATAAAAATCGCCAAGGATATAGCTCCGTGATAGAGTACACCTGGGTTCTATTCCAAGTACTGAAAAAAATTTTGATCTTATAAAAGTTGAGAGCAGAACAGTGGTTACCTGAGACTGGATAGTAGTGGTGAAGGATAATCTTATAGTTAGACAGCAGGACAAACATCTGCTGTGCTGTGGTGCAGCAAAGTGAATATACCTAACAGTAATGCACTATATATCTCTCAAAATAGAACAATTTTGAGCGTATTAAAATTCTTAATGAAGTAAGAGATTTTTAAAGAACATTTCCTTAGAAAGATAAAGTTGAGAAATGTGGCTCCTTTTTTTTCAGAATTCCTTCAACTTGTGAGAATTAAATCACACAACCACTGAGGGAAAAATATAAAGCCTTCGAGCAGTCAAATGTCATTCTTCTGTTTTTTAAAAATTAATTTTATTGATACATTTTAGATATATGTAATGATCACATTCATCATAGAGAATTTGTACCTGTACATGATATATCTTGATTCTTTTTTTCTCCAATTTCTTCCACTCCTTTCAATTTTTCTTCTCCTTATTTACAAAAGTTTTGCTTCCAATTATTCCTTTATTTCTCTTTTTTCTTTTTCTCTTCCTTGTCCATTTTAAAAAAGTGGGCATGGTAAGAGTTAAATTTTTATTGACACGTGGTCAAAAGTTGCGAAAATTGTCTTCATTCCTCATTTGTCTCTTATTCCCTAGTCTCCTGCCCTTCAAAGATAGAATACCTGGCCTCCACACTGGCAACCAGCCCATGTAATGTTGCCATTGGCCAAAATGCAGACCATACCAGGTAGATCAGAGATCTCTGCTTTGATCTGATTCATGGAATAAGAAAAGTTAGAGGTGATAGAAATTAAAATCACCATTTTTTCTGAATTAAAATATTTAGTGAAAATTATAACATCTCTTATATTCCATCAATTAAAGTAATGCATCATTTTAAACTCATTTTCTATGCAGGTTTTAGATATTTATGTACCATTTATTTTTCATAGTAAGCTTATATAACCTTCCTTTTGCCCCAGAGCAGATTGAATAATACACACTGTTGTACACTCTGTACCATAAAATTTTTTGCAGTACTGGGGAATGAATTTAGGGCCTTTGCACAGAACTGCATCCTCAGCACTAAGTTGCCCAGGTTGGTCTTGTGATCTTTCTGCCTCAGCCTCCCAGAGTGCTAGTGTTACAGGTGCATGCTACCATTCCCAGGTCTGTAAAATCCTTTTGTTATGAAGGCATTTATATTTATACTATATATAAAATGTGTATCTTTATATGATAGTGTAAACTGACAAATTTGTGTATGTATATCATCTTGAATTATTTTAAATTGAAAATCAGAAAATAATATTGATAACTATAGATGTTATGAAGAAATTATTTCCACTTTTTTACTAAGAACCATTTGGATGAACTAAATCCAAAACCTGATATTATAAGTAGCAGTTTTATTTTGTCTTACTGTTTATATATTGGAACATTGCTATACCAAATAATCCTTATCCCTGGAGTATTCATTTAAATTTGGTTTTCTAGAATATATGGGTAACGTTTAAAATTCTTTTCTACTGGTGAAATGGAAGTATTTGTTTTCCTTATGAATGAATTTTCATATTTGTAAGTGTTAGTTTATTCAGGTTTGAGCAAAGCAAGTTGTAAATAAGTGAAAAAATAACTTGCTGAATATATGCAGTTAAACATGATCAGAATGAGTTGTGTGTATTCTTCTGAGAATAAATTTAATATATTTCTTCAGTTAAGCAGTAATTAGGATTACAAAATACATGCTTTAATATTGTTATGTTTGTGGATTTTTATCAATTTGTTTAACCATTTCACTGCCAAAGTTCTGCCACCACATTCTTACTGGAATCCCGAATAATGAGTCCAGTCATGCAAGTATTGTAGCCCTCTTTCTAGTTTTCCTTACAATCCAAAAAATTATATTTGTAATCCCATTGAAGCATCTTTTGAATCCCAGCAAATTAATTCCAATCTACCACTACCAATGCAACCCATGGCGAGGGTAAAAAACATCAAGACATATTTCAAGTTAAGGGCAGCCAGGCGTCCCTACCAATCCTCTTGAGGACATGCTAGCAAAGGCCTTGATCCTAGGCTTCTCCTAGAATTTATTATCTTGTAAATAAAGGGGGGGTGGCTCAGGAATGAGTGACAGTGAGGATAGGGGGGAAATTATGTGAGTAATTTGAGCTGGCTGGCCAGGTGCAAGATTAGCATCTCTATAGATTGTAGAGATAAAGATATGTGCAAGGATCAATTTACATAATCCAATTTGGGTAATAATGGAATTGTTTTGCGGGGGCTATCTTCGGTTCTGATATGTAAACTCTTGTGCCCTGAGGAGTCATAGCCTCTTTATCTTGAGGCTCTTAACCCAGTTGATGTTTCCGGAGCTACTTTGTTCTACTTATCTGTGTTGTCTGTTGGCTATGGAAAATGCCTGTTAGCACCTCAGCTAACCTTATTTGCAATGCTTAGAGCCAATTGCAGAGAGAAGGAGATACTCTAGCCAGCTCTCTACCTATCAGTATAAGGAAATAAGTCTCCAAATAAAGTCACAGTAATTGGTTTGCATTCAAGGGGAGACAATGGAGTTGTCTCCCACAATTCTCATTTTTTCTTTTGCAATTTTAAACAGATTTCTCCAGTAAGTATTCCAGGGATGACCTGGGTGTGGTGACAAATGCTTGTAATTCTAAGACTCTTAAAATGTTAAGGCAGGACTACAAAGAGAACTCGACCTGAGCAATTTAGTGACTTAGAGAAACTCTAAATATAAAAAATAAAAAAGGGCTAGGGCTTTAGCTCAGTTTAAGTATCTTGAGTTCAATCCCCAGTAACACAAAAACAAACAACTTATGGTGATAATTGGTTTAATATAAAAAATAAAGACATGAGAAAAGGATAAGGTGATGAATATAGAACAAAGTAAGGAGATTTTTAATTTGGCTTTTAACTTCCTACATGACCTTGAACAAGTTACTTCCTCTGTTTCTTTTCCATATAAGAGGGAATTGAACAAACTTATCCTTAAATTGCCTTTATGCTGAAGTTGTGTAATTTTTCTGCTCTTAGTTTTCCAAAGTGAGTCCTTCGAGGAAGGAAATTTTGTCTTCTTTGCTTCTATGCCACCAGCTTTGTACTGTGGCAATGACTAGTTAGGTCTTGCAGCACTTTGTCAGGTTAACTCCAACCCAAATGGCTGGAATCTCTCCACCCATTGTTTATGTGAGGACTGGGATGAGGAACACTATACAGGACCTTAGGATCTCATGTTTTTCAAGACTAGACCCATGTGTTCTGTATACTTGTCCTCTCTTGGCTTCTGTATCTGCCATTCCCCCTCTCATTCACCCTGGTACAAGACATGTACAATTTTACTTTCTAGGCTCCTTATACCCAGATGGCTCTTCTGGGCCACTGAAAGCTGATGACTCTGTTCCTCCTGGAGGCAGTCATATATACAACTGGACCATTCCAGAAAGCCATGCGCCCACAGATGCTGACCCAGCATGTCTCACTTGGATCTACCATTCTCATGTAGATGCACCAAGAGACATTGCTACTGGCCTCGTTGGACCCCTCATCACCTGTAAAAGAGGTACAGGCCCCAAGAATGATCTAAAGACTGTAGTTTGGGTTATTTGGGGAAACCAACAATATTGTTGAAGCACCTTCATCCTAAGCAATAGCCTAAGGAATGTTAATTTGGCACCTTTGTTTATTAACAGGAACATTCATTCCTGCCAAACTCCCTATCCACGATTTTTTCTATATCATTGACTTTTTTCTTTAAAAAATAACTAAAACCTCAAAATATATATAGTTTTTACTTTCTTGTTTATTTGTTATTGTATTTTTCAAATTCAGATTGACAAATTGGTTGGAATAGTATACGCTAAAGAAATAGTCAAGGCCAAGGTCTGGCAGGAATGTGGTCAGATTGAGGCCCTGGGTTGAAGACACAGTCAAAGATGATGGGAAGGAATTATTCTAGATCCTATATGACCCACATTCAAGTTCAACTGTATTTGTGATTTTATCTGGAGAGTTTAGAAATGAAAGCTGTCACCGAAGGCTATATACTTCCTTTTCTTTTTCCCACAGATCCTTAAGGCTCCCTCTTGTTCTCTCCCTTTTTTATGAGTACCTCCTGAAGCTTAGTGTTGCTAAGAAAGGAGGTTCTCAAATGCATCTTTTATACTTGCCCTAGGAACCCTGGATGGGAATTCTCCTCCTCAGAGGCAAGATGTGAGCCATAATTTCTTCCTACTCTTCAGTGTGGTGGATGAGAACCTTAGCTGGCATCTTGATGAGAACATTGCCACTTATTGTTTAGACCCTACCTCAGTGGACAAGGAAGATGAGGACTTTCAGGAGAGCAACAAGATGCATGGTGCGCTGGGAGGAAGGGAACACATTTTGTCAGTGCACACCGATGGAGAGTTGCTATAGGGCCTAAAATTTAATGAGTGCTTACACATACCTGGTTCTTTTTAATTTTCATAAGAACCAGTAATAGTGGCTTTTCCATTTTGACTGTAAGGACACTGAGGCTCCCAGAATTATGGATCAATTAAATGGCATGGCTAGACATACATCCCTTTGTATTTGACTGTAAGCTATGCTACCTTGCCTCATAATGAGGAATAGCTAAGGCTATTGATCCATAAGTTACATACTATGTGTTGATTGTCCACTGGTATAATTAATGGATATGGTTTTGTTCTAACAAAAGCATGCAAGCTGGAAAAATTACCACTTTGTGGAGGAAAAATGTTTGGTTTTAAGGTACTTTGCTTACATCTTTTATCCTACTCTGGGTTTATGTCTGTAAGGGAATTGACCATATTAATTAAACATAAAACAAAATGAGAGCACAAAATACTTGAAACAAGAGCACATAACTTTTTAAGAACAGAAGCAAATTGACATTTTTATTAATCAAAGAAGTGATTTTCTTATTTTTTGGTAACAGGGGTTGGCTCAAAACCAAACACCCCCAAAATGAGTTGAGAACTTAGAGAGAATGTATAAAGGATAGCTCAGACAGTTCAGATTTCTCTTGTTGTAAAGAGTTGATTGTAATAGCAACAATAATTGCTATTGTAACTGTTATTCTGTGGAAATATCAGAAGGAAACCATTCTGAAAGGAGTAAATAGTCAGCAATATAACACTATGCCTCAGAGAACTTCTTCATATTGCTTATGTGAAATATTGACTTTACCACAAACTATCTCTGTGGAATTCAGAAAGCAGAACTTTACTTCTCTGAGCCTCCCTTTTTCACGTCTTTAAACAAAACTTAATGATGTTGGCCTGTTTCTGACAGCTGTTTACAATATTGAAATGAAATAATACATATGATCAGCAGAGTATGTTCTTTAAAATTTCATTGAGATATTATCTATTATTATTGTCAGATGATAAGACATCCCACTGGTCTGTGCTTTTCTAACATTGATTTTTTCTTTTGTAGCAATCAATGGCTTTGTCTTTGGAAACTTACCAGAGCTGAGCATGTGTGCACATAAGCATGTGGCCTGGCACTTATTTGGCATGGGCAATGAAGTGGATGTCCACACAGCTTTCTTTCATGGACAGATGTTGACCACCCGTGGACACCGCACTGATGTGGCTAATATCTTTCCAGCCACTTTTGTTACAGCTGAGATGATACCTCAGAAGCCTGGCATTTGGTTAATTAGCTGTCAAGTGAATAGTCACTTGCAAAGTAAGATGCAAAATTTCTGACTTTTAGGGTATTGGAGGGGGGTGTCAATAATAGTCAATACAAGCCTGAATTTTTGGCTTGGAGCCATAAGATAGGTTTTCTAGGTGAGACACTTCAGTATGCATGGTTAAAAACTAAATTAGAAGTCAAGGCCCCTAGGTTCTTACTTGGTTCTGTCATTAACTTTTTAGGTAATGTTGAACATATCTCCTTGGATTTTCTCTTTTCGATCTCAAACATAAGGTGTCCTAGGGATGAATAGGTAGACTTCTAAGTTTTTTTTATTTGTTAAAAAATATAAGGATTTAAGACATAGAAGTGTTTTCACTTGATTAAACAGGGAGTGAAGAGAATAGTTAAAGATAATTAAGTTTTATATATATAATCATGGAGTACTGTAGGGGTATAGTGGCTCTCTACTTGGGACCCAACAGCATTAGAGGGAGATGGTTTTAGGTTTGGTGGAAAAATGGTTGAGATAATGAGAGAATGCACTATGAAGCATCGGAAAGAAGGGTAGCAGAACTTAAAACGCAATAGAAAGAGTAGTATATAAATGACTAGAGGGTTTGAACTGTAGTTTCAACTCAGAAAATTTCATTGTATCATTTTGGGGGAGTCTATTCCCGTTTCCATACTTTACTTCCCCATTTTCAAAATGGAAAAGCTGGTATAAATGGTCTGTAAAATCCTCTTTGGCTCTTATTTTCCAGAATTATTTGATGTATGCTGAATTAGGAGGGTTGTCAGAACATGAAAGGACCTTGAAATCAGATAAGCCTGGATTCAAATGCAATTGTTTGCATACCTTTAGTAAGTCCAGAGGATGGAAACAATGATGACTACATTATAGAGTTGTAGTGAGATTTCAGAGGCATAATGTAATTTTATATCCTGGAGAATAGAAAAAGGATATTGCCAAAATAAAAGATATAAGAATGGAAAATACATACTCAGGATCGATTATTAAAAGGTGGGAGCTGAAGTCTCAATCCTACCACTGACTAGCTATACAATCTTCAACAAGTTATTTAATCTTTTCTGATACCTAGTTTGCTATATTAAAAGTGTAATTCACACTGTAGTTAGGAAGATTGAATGGCAATAAAATTCATAGCACCGAACACAGGCCTTGACATATAATACACTTTCAACAAAAAGTAATATTCCTTCTTCATACATGTCTCAGATTTATAGAAGACCTTTTTATTTTTATTGGTACATGTTTGCAGTATGAAGTGTTACGTTGCGTATGGAGAGTGGTACATGAACATAACAAATCTTAATTCATTTACTGCCTCTTCTCCCTCCATTTCTTGGCCCTCTTTCCCTCAGAAAAAGATGTAGCTCCCTATTTCCTATTAACTTTTGCTTTTCTATTTATATTTTGAGTTTCTTATATAAAAGAAACCATGCAAAATTGAAATTTGTCTTTCTGATTTATTTCACTAAATATTATGGTTGTAAGTTGCATCCATTTTCCTACAAATAACTCAAATTTATCTTTTGTTATGTCACCATAGTACTCCACCATGTATAAGTGTTACATTTTCTTTATCCATTCATCTGTTGATGGACATGTGGGTGGTTCTCAAGATTTAGCTATCATAAATTGTGCTGAGTATGTATATATTACTGTAATACGATCTTTGTTTTACTTTTTTAGAAAGATAACTAGAAGGGAAATAGATGGTTCCAGTGGAATGTTTATTTTTAATTTTTTGGGTAATCTTTATACTGATTTCCTTTGTGTTTATATTGTTTATGTTCCCATCAACAATGTAGAAGTTATTTTTTCATTTCAACCTCATAACCATTTGTTATTATTTAATTTCTTTTGGTGACAATCATTTTTTCTGGAGTAAGGTGGAGTCTCAGCATTTTTATTTTGCATTTCTCTAATGGCCAGAGATATTGAATATTTTAATGTGTTTATTGCCCATTGTATTTCTTCTGAGAAGTGTGTGTTAATTTCAGCTGCAAATTTTTTGATTGAGTCTTTTATTTTGGAGGGGGGGTCTACTTTTTTGAGATATTTATGTATTCCAGATATTTGTCCTGTGTCTAAGGAGAGTAGTTAAAAAAAAACTTTTTCCATCCTGTAGGTTGTCTCTTTACTCTATTGGTTGTTTACTTTGCTGTGCAAAGTTTTAAAATTTGATTTGTTGATATGATTTTTTAATTTGATTTGTGATTTGTTTATTCTTGTTCATATTTCTTTTGCAGTTGGTGTTTCATTCAGAAAGTTTTGCCTATGCTCATGACTTTGAGTTTCACCTATTTTACATTCCAGTAGCTTGTTTCAGTTGTAACATTTATATCATTGATGTGTTTTGATTTTAGTTTGCATTGTTCATTGTAAGATGTATTAAATTAGATTGAATCTGTATGTGTATAGCCAGCTTTCCTAGTATCACTTGTTAAAAAGGCTACCTTTCCTCCAGGTTATATTTTTGGCATCTCTAATAAACATACCTGAATGTGCCTTGAATTGTTTCTGAACGTTCTGTTTTGTTCCACTGAGCCACATGTCTGGTTTTGTGCCAATGCTGTACTGTTTTTTTTAATCGCTTTAGTATTGTAGTGTAATGGAAACTTTGGGGTTATGGTGTTTCCTGTTTGCTCTTTTTACCCAAGATTATTTCTGCTATTGTTGGTCTCTTCAAGTTCATAAGAATATTAGGATTGTTTTCTCTGGTTCTGTGAGGCATCTTACTGGTATTTTGTTTGAAATTCCATTTAATCTATCAGTTTTGGTAATGTAGCCATTTTGTCAATATCTGTTTTCCCTGTGCAGAAAGAGGGGATACCTTTTTCTGAGTCTGCTTTGATCTTCCGAACACTGTAGTTTTTGCTGTAGTGGTCTCACTTCATTGGTTAGGTTAGTTCTTGAGTACTATACTATTTTCCTTGATGCTATTGTGAATAGTATTGCTTCCTATTTTCTCCCTTGATGAGTTTATTTGTAGTGAGGAGGAATGTTAATTGATTTTTCACGTCAAATTTATCCTGTTACATTGCTGATTTTGCTTATTACTTCTAGAAGCCTGTTGGTGGAATCTTTTGCGTCTTCTACCTAATGGACCATGTTATCTACAAATAATGACAGTTTGACTTCTTCCTCCTTTCCTGTACATATCCTGTTTATTTCTTTCTCTTGTCTGATTGCTCTGGATAATATTTTGAGTACTGTATTGAGCAGGAATGGTGATAAGTGGATATCTTGTTCCTGATTTTAGAGAAACTTTCTCCATTTAATATTATGCTAGCATTAGGTTTGTCATAAAAAGCTCTTTTCTAATTGACATAATGCCTTTCTAACCATATTTTCTCAGGAATTTTATCATGAGTGGATTTTAGACTTTGTCAAGAGCTTTTTCTACATTTATTGACATGATTCCGTGACTTTGGTCCTTGCTTCTGTTTATCTGATGTATTACATTTACTGATTTACATGTGTTAAACTATATTTGCATCTCTGCAATGAAGCCAAGTTGGTCATGATGTGTGATCATTTTGAGGATTTGTTGCATTCTCTTTACTGAAACTTGGTAAGTATTTTTGTATCTTTGTTTCTAAAGTGACTGGCCTGTAGTTGTCTTTTTTGGCTAGAGCCTTATCAGGTTTTGGAGTCAAGGCAGTGCTAGCTTCCTAAAATGACTTTGGGAATATTCCTTTCCTTTCAATTTTGTTAAAGAGTTTGAGGAAAATTTGCATTACATCTTTCCTGGGGATCTTCTGGAATTCAGCAGTAAAACCATCTGGTCCTGAGCTTTTCTATGTTGATAGGTTTTTATTATTGTTTCCACATCATTGCCAATTGTGAGTTTATTCAACTTTTTAAAATATCTTCTTAGCTTAATTTTGGTAATTCATACATATTTAGAGTATCCATTTTTTCTGAATTCTCTATTATAGTACAGGTTTTCAAAGTAGTTACTAATAATCCTCTGGATCTCAGAAATGTACATTTTTTTACACTTTCGTCTTTTTGGTTTTGTGATTTTGTGTTTTTCAAATTGCCTTAAGTAAGGTCTTTTCTTTTTTTTTGTGGTAAAATTTGCACTTTGTTTATTTTGTTTATTCTATAGTAGAACCAGTTCTTCAATTCATTAATTTTTTTGTAGTATTTTTAGTCTTGATATCATTAATCTGTGCTTTAATCTTTATAATGTATTTCCTTATACTAGCCTTGGATTTGGACTGTTCTTGTTTTTTTAGGACCTTGTGTTGCATCATTATTTGGGTTCACTCTTTTTTATTTTTATTTATTTATTTTTTTTTTATTTGGGTTCACTCTTTTTCTGATGTAGGTTTTTGCAGCTGTAAATTTGGCTTTTAAAATTACTTTCACTGTGTCTTATAAGTTCTGGTCTGTTATACCAGCATTATCATTTGATTGTAGAAACTATCTAACTTCTGTGATTAGTTCTGTGACTCATTATTTTTAGAGTATATTGTTTAACTTCCATGTGTTTGTATAATTACTGTGGTTTCTTTTGCCTTTAGTATTTCATCTTACTATGATCTCATAATAAGCATTGGATAATTTTGATTCTTTTGCATCTATTTAAGCATGCTTTATGGGCTAGCATGAAAGTCTATATATACTACTTAGAAGATTATGTATTCTGTTGTTGGGTAAAACATTCTATAGTTACCTCCTAAGTTCACTTGTTTGCAAATGTGATCTGATTCAGATTTTTCTTTGATGATTTTTTTTGTGTTGTTGATGTATCTGTTTGTGACAGGGAATATTGAGTTCCCCAATTATAATTATGATGAAAACTATTTGGTCTTTATGCTCACTAGTATGTGTTTTATGAAGTTAGGTATACCTCTGATTGGCGTGTGTATGTTTATAATTGTTATCTCTTCCTATTGAATTGTTTCCTAACAAATATTTAGTGACCTTCTTTGCCTTTTCTGATCACTTTTGGCTTGAAATCCACTTTGTCTGAAAATAGGGTAGCTATTTCTACTTGCTTTCAGCTTCTAGCTGCAGGGAACATTTTGTTCCATCTTTTGAATTTTAGTCTATAAAGTTCTTATTACATATGATGTGCTACATGTGTAAAGCATATTGCAGAGTTTTGTTTCTTTGCATTTTCTGTTGCTGCCTGTCTTTTGATTGAAGAATTGAAACCATTTATTTTGAGAATTATTACTAAAAGATAGACATTTCTATCATTGTATTATTTTCTTGTTTATGATTCTAGTTTTCTTTCCTCCTGCTTGACAGCTCACTTTGCCTGGTGTATTAAATGTATTAGATTTTTTTTTGCACTTTTGGCCTCACTGTCTCTTCATGGGGTATAATTGATAATTTTTTGTAGTACTGACTTGTTATTTATAAATTTCTTAAAACATTTTTTTTTGTCATGGGAAGTCCTTTATTTTCCTGTCAATTATGAAGAATAGTTTTGCAGAATAGTCTGGGTTGGGACTTGTTTTCTTTTAGGATTTAAAATATATCACTCCATGATTCTCTGGTCTTTATGTTTTGTGTTGATAAGTCTGCTGTAACTTTAATGTATTTACATTTATGAGTGTTTACTTATTTTTCTCTAACAGTTTTTAAGATTTTAATTTTGTGTTGAAATTCTGGAATCAAACTGTGATATATTCCACTGTAAGTGCCCACAACCTCAAAACATACTTACACAAAAGAAAGAAAAATAGAAACATAAAAAGACAGGGTAACAAAATGCCTGCAAATATTCTCAAATCCCTCAAAGCTGATCCTTTCTCAAAGTTCTTTCTCAAATTTGACTGAGTTCTATATACCTCAGTTACCTGTATAATAAATCCTTATTCAGACACATTTTCTGCTGTTATTTCTTCTTGAACATTTTTTTTTGTTGTTGTTTATTGCACCATTTTAGGCAACCTTGATTCTGGAGAGTCATAAGCACAATAATCATTGTGACCCTTATAAGTGTAACAAATTTTTTTTTGCTATGTATGTGTCAATTGTGCTATCTTCTTATTTTTTACTAATACCAAATAATCTTCCATTGGTATTCTCTGTGTGATCTAGCAGCTGTTGGACCTATTTTTCAAGTTCTGTTTTTGTTTTCAAGATGGCTTTGAATACTTGGTTAATCACTATCAGCCTTATATTCTAGTTCTAACGTTTTTCCCTCATATTGGTCACTTCTGCTTCCCATTCTTACAATAAAGCTTTTAATCTTCAGGATTTTTGTTTGGTACCTTTGCATGAACTACAGTTCTTTGCTAAATTAATCACTCATGTTTTGTATCTTTTTGTTTTAGCTCAGCTAGTTCTTATTAGTATTTTCTATAAACTTGCTAATCATTTTGTTTAAGTTCACTAGCTGTTTAGTTATATCTTTTTTGAACTCAAAAACATTATTCATCTGACATTTAATCTCACCATTTATCTTCCAAATAATTTAGCTATGTAGCTTCTAATTTCCTGCCCCTTTATTCTCCAAAGATCAGCTTTGAGAGATTTGAGAATATTTGCAAGCATTTTGTTACCCTGTCTTTTTATGTTTCTATTTTTCTTTCTTTTGTGTAGGTATGTTTTGAGGTTGTGGGCACTTACAGTGGAAAAATTTCCTTGCCAGTATGGAGATCTTTTAGTCATTTTATGCTTTTCAGTGATGCACTCTGGGCATGACTAACTCTAAGCCTTTGCCTCTGTCCCAAGCTATGAACACCTCCATTAATTGGGAGGGAGAATGCAGTGTAATTAGTTTAGTTCCCAGTTCTCTGGGCAATAGTGTGCAGGATTATTAATGAAACAATGGCCATCCAGTTATTGATATACAGAGAAAACTAATTCATAGCAGTAACTATGCCACCCCAGAAATAACAACTAAATCAGCAACAATAATAGCATCAAAGATAAACTGGATATCGATATATCATAAAACCTAATATAATTAGAGTACAAACACTAAGATCAAACAAATATTGACATAACTAAATTCAATGATTATATTTTTAGTACAGTAGAAAAAAGTTCAAAAGTGATAGAATAGAGTTAAATGAGTATCTGAAGATTAGTAATGCTTGGTGGATATAACTAGCAAAGATAGAGAAGGTGAGGAACAAAAGAATGAAAGTAGACAAGTAGGAAAAATTAAGCAGCAAAAATGATAATGAGAAAATGAGATAAAAGGTCATATTAAAACAAAATGGAACAGAAAAGAACGAAAACTGAAAAAAATATGAAGAAAAATAAAAATTAAAAGAAAATAGGAAAAAATCTAAATCTAAAAATAAATCAATGAGGAAAAGTAAAAACATGAGTTTTAAAAAGTATTTTTGGATGAATGGTTTACTTCTAGGATCTAAAGTCTTGGAATACAATAAGTCACTTTTCTCTGCCTAGGTTTATAGCTTGTGGGTTTGAAAGGGGGCTCCTCTGCTACAGAGGCCCTACTCTTTAAGCAACCCAGGCTGTGGGAACCATTCGAAGTAAGGCTTGCCCTTGTTCATATTGGTAGATAGGAAAAGCAATCAGGCCACTGATTTGTTGTAGATCTAGGCAGCATGATAGTTGTTCCAGCTGACTTCTGGACATAATACTAGCACTTTTAGACCCGGTTACCTCTGAAAGCGCCACACACTGGTTCTGGTTTCTCACGAAGGATGGCAGAGCCCTATACCCTATTCAGCCTGAACTTAAAATTCTCAGGGATCTATGTCTAGCCCATACCTTATCCATGACTGTTTAATGGGACTGTTTTTCACATAGTCGTTGTTGGAAAGACATTGGAAATCCTGCAATGAAACTGTTTTTGTAGTTGTTCTGAGGCTCGGTATTAAACAATGGGCGCTTCCCCAAAATAGTCCCTGATTAAATACTCTCTGGCCATGTTGTGGGTGTTGCAGTGGATTTCTTCTCCAACTCAAGCCTGCTGTAGGGAAGGAATCACTTTCAGAGTAAAGTACCACTGTTTTACAGTTTACAATAGCTATCTTTTCTTGGGACTAGTGCTTAAAGATAAATTGTTTATCCCTATAACTCCTTAGCCTGAGGGATTACCTTTTGTCTGCTAGACAGGTTTTTTTCCTCAGGGGACCAGGATGAACTTTCTAGACTGCTTTGTTCTTTCTCTGTGTTTTGGTCTGTTTCTCCAGCTTCTCCATAGTTGCTCATTTTTCTGTAAGTTCTCCAAATTCTCATAGATCTGCTTCTTTTTTTCCCCTCTTCACCAAAGTCTTACTTTCCAGGTGTCTGTATTCTCATTCTCAATGAAGCTGTATTTTGCTGATGATTGCTACTTCACTATTTTCTGTCTTCTCAAATATATACAGTTTTACTCTTAAAATGTTGTGAGACTCAAATATAATAATATAATTGTTAGGCAGATATACAGCTGTGATAACTATGACCATTATTCCTCCTTGTAGTATCTCTCACATTAGGAGACATTGCTTAAAATCTACATTTTCTTGAGAGTTCCAAGTCTAAAGCTTGATTTCCATCATTGAAGTTGTTCCATTATTTTGGGGGCTTCCCCATTTATAAATAACTTAGTCTCTTTTTTTAATTTGATGCTTTCAGTAACCCCATCAGGTGGATTTCTCTAACAAAAAGAGAAGCTCAGTTTGAGGGAGTGACTTGTCTTTCAGATAGTAGTAACGATTATGTTTGAAACCAGTACTCCTGACTTCAGTCTTTGTATGTTGCCTCTATTTGAGTCTCTTGGAGAAGCAAAGATGAGAATGTTTGATAGTATTTGAATTCCTACCTGGGTTCTCTCTCTTAGCCAGGATCTTCAGGAGTAAGAGAACATAGCTCAATAGGTACAACGAAAAGAGACTAGTGAAGAATGGAAGGAGAAAACACTGGAAGATGGAGTAAGATGAATATTCTGTGTGAGAAATCCTGGTAGAATGGGAACCATCATGATATTCTTTCTCCAGATGGCATGCAGGCACTCTACAAGATCGAGGCTTGCTCTATGGCCCCTCCTGCAGAGCAGCTCACAGGCAAAGTTCGGCAGTACTTCATCGAGGCACATGAGATTCAGTGGAACTATGGTCCAACGGGATATGATGGGAGTACTGGGAAGAGTTTGACAGAACCAGGAAGGTAAGAAGTAGAGGATTCTCTCCTTGTGCTCTTGTCGAAAAGCATATCTTCCTTTCAGAAACCTCTTACTTTACTTATAGGTAACAATCAATGCCTTGTTGGGGTTACTGTTAGCCAAGTTCTTGTGGCCCCTGAGAAAACATGCTCTCAGGGGAGCTACAAAAAGCAAAGCTTTTTGTAATGTTATGATCCAAGCAAAGGACTAAAATGACTGAGAGCTTGGTCCTCTAATCCCTGACCATGTTAAGAAAAGAAAGCCCAAATGGGATCAGTGCCCACATTGTTAGACATGGCTCAATTCTACCTTTTTACTCACTCATTAATTATCTCTCTGATCTTTCTTTTCTTTTCTACAATATGAAAGAGCCATATGAGCAGGAGTATTAAAAGCACTCTGAGAAATATGATAAAAAAAGAAGCAAGCCACTTTGTGGCTATTCCATGCCCATCCTTTTAGAGGAATTTCTCCACCTTTCGTCTCTTCCGTGACATCAGTGCAGACAAATTATAGCGTGAGATTAGTGCCCTACTAATTTGCTAGACCTTAAATTATACCAACTTACTTCGCAACTAATGATGCCAGTTTTTTCATAGATCTTAGTAGATGAGTAGGAGAGAGCATTGGGAAGATACAAAGGTACATATTATGTTTATTATTTCATCAGGAAATAATGGAGTGAATCTGTAGAAAATGTAGGGAGGTTGGTGCTTAAGTTTCAGAATAGTATTAGAATCTCCAACTCTTAGTGGGTTCTCATTTAGGAGTGAACCCCTTTTTATGATTGGGTCTTCTATGTTGTTCAGGCAAGTCTTAAATTCATGGGTTTAGGTGACCCACCTACTAGCCTCCTCCACTACAGCTGTGCACCCTCACAACCAGATAAGGCTACCTTTGATTAAAGTGAGAAAGGTTTGAATTACCTGAGGATGACTAAGCACAGAGGTAGGCTGAGTATTTCTAGAAGGTAGAATTGATCCAGATATCTGGTACTTGCAAGAATACTCCAACCTTGTATAAAGAATAACTCCAATTATTAAAAGAATCTAACAGTAAGTTGGATTCCTATTCTGAGTTCTCTGTTTAAAAAGACAAATAGAAATTGTGTTACTGATTAGTGGTGTTATCGTAAGTGATATATATCTTCACTGGTAGGAGTGAGCCTGCATGATCTTGAAGTTCTTTCCTAACCATAAAGATCTATAACTTGATGAAATTAAAGGTAAGATGAGGGCCTGTTTGATGTGCAATGAAATTATATGACATTTACCTCCTTATATACTAGTGGTTCAGATAAGTTCTTCCAGATGAGCTCTAGCCGAATTGGAGGTACTTACTGGAAAGTTCGGTTTGAAGCCTTTAAAGATGAGACATTCCAGGAGAAAGTGCAGCTGGAGGAAGAAAAGCATCTTGGCATACTGGGTGAGGAAATTTTTAACTTATGCATCTTTTATTTTTCTTCTGAAGAAGATTCATGATCTGAATCTTTCATGTTTTAACTTTTCTAACTAGACTAGTCAGAGAAGCAGATTTAGAAACTGGAATCTGGGATTAGCTGCTGGGCATATTGTAGACCAGAATCTCCCAAAGGGAATCCCAAGAACTCAGTAGAATAAAGGCTTAGTTTGCAAGCATACTTTGTTCTGGAAACATGCTTGTAACCCAAAGCATTCATATATCAGACTGAATTTCCCCATAAGAAGCAGTGGAAACTCAGAAAATTCATTCTACAACCCAAAAATATTCATTCAAAAAATGATTGTAATACTGTAATATAACACAAAATACAAAAGAAATACCAATATAAATAAAAAATAAACATTTACCGGCACTTATTTTTAAAAACTTTGGTGACTGATAGGAGGGAGACAAAAGAGGTATTGCTAAGGACAACTTCCACTATCACTAATGGAATCCTTGCTATCTAATGGTTCAGTGGAATCTTTTTCCTTTCATGCAACTTTAACAAGAAACCTATCCAATGACACTTGCTTTTGCCTCTTTTTGAGGATTTTATGGAAATGTGATTTTGCATTGTTTTTAAACAGATTCACTGTTCACTAGCACTTCAACTGCCTGTTTTGGGTAATGCTTTTCTATAAAATTTCGCACTGTTTCCCACAATTTCTCCCTAATCTCATGTGATATGAAGGATTCCTTTGACATTTTCTCCACCTCCTCTTCAGACATGACCTCCTTCAAAACTTTTTTGCCATTGGGAGAAAATCACCCATAATCATAAAGAGAGAGAGAGAGAGAGAGAGAGAGAGAGAGAGAGACAAAGAGACAGAGAGACAGAAAACTGTTGGCTCAGTTGTGATCATGTGATGGTTGATGTCACACTACTTATATTACAAGACATCTCTTGTTTGTTCAATTACAATGTATTATAAATATTTACTCATCTTGTGGGACACCCATAGAACTAGTTACTGACAATCCAAAGTTTTACTATACTTTGCAATAAAGGTTGTAAGTTTGTGTCAAATTGCACAGCCAAATAGTGTTATTTGCTGCAGGACTTCTAAAAGCCTTGGATTTATTTTTGTTTATCATGAATCTCCAAGATGGAAATGGAGTTTGTAATATTTCTAATATTTACTTTTCTACTGAACTATTTTTTTGGTAAATCCTCTGCTACCATTATTGTACGCATCACACTTTTAGAATTGCTTCTCTAGGGACATTCCTGAAGGACTGTATAAAGCAGTACAAATGTTGAGATTCTTGGCAGTCTGTGTTCAGGAGCTGATCAGTATGATATATAGTCATACTTGCTTAATTGAAGGATGTAGAATGATGCTTTGAGTCTGATTTTTGAGAAGATATCCAAAAATTCTAAAGGAGATTATTAAAAGAGTAGAGCAACATTAAATGTGCTTTATTCACTCAGTGGAACCAGGAAATAAAACAGATCAGATGGGAGAAATTCTGGGAATGAAAATAATGTAATGAGCCATGTTCTAGTGAAAGGTATAAGGCGATTGTTTCTACATCTGAAAATGAACAATGAGTCCTATATCAGCTGTGCAGGGAGATATCAGGAGAAGAAATACACTCATGAAAGAGGATCTTAGATGGAATCTACTAGAAAATGTAGTTATGAAACCTTAGATAATAAAGTTAGAGGAAATAACACTCGACTAGATAGTGAAGTGTAAAACAATCCTGGCCACAGATCTTGACTAATCTGATATTGGAATTTGTATAAGTCAGTGCTGTCTGTCCAAGTTGAAGTTTTCTCATCTGTAAAAGGGAGATAATAATCTCTTCCTTGTATGCTTTAGAATAATTTTTGTGGATCAAAATGAAATCATAAATTTTATAGTGATGTTTGACTTGTTAGTTGCATTATATTTATAATGCATTATTTCTCTTTTCTATGTCACTTACTCCCCCTCCCTTCTGTTTCTTCTTTCCTCCTCATCTTTGTTTCCATTCTCTTTCGCTTTTCAGGGCCAGTGATCCGGGCTGAGGTGGGTGATACCATTCAGGTGGTCTTCTACAATCGTGCCTCTCAGTCATTTAGTATTCAGCCCCATGGGGTCTTTTATGAGAAAGACTACGAGGGCACTGTGTACAATGATGGTGAGCTTGTAGAGTTTCAGTTAGTAGATGCTGGCTTTAGAGGACAAATAAATGGAGGATGGGGAAGGAGAAGGCAGAATTGGTTGTCATGTGTGAATGCTATTAACTGAATTATGTAAGACTGTAACAGCTAGAATCAATAAGAGAACTTGTAAAATATCTATAAATATTTCACTGTTTTAAAGATACATTATGGAATTTTGAAAAACACAAAAGATTATAAAATAAATATTCATAAACTTCCATGTACATTTTGACATAGCTTTTATTACTTTATATTAAAAAGTGATTATAAAGTGTATATATTTATAGATTATATGATGACATTGTGCATAGTTTTTCATCCTACTGTTCTTACTTTTCAATACATTGCATATCCCATGCTGTTATGATATTATAAACTTTTAAGAGATTATATAATACTCTGTCATTTGAATCTACATTTGTTTTCCTTATCTTCTATTGTTTAGAAATACAGGTTTAAGTAACAAAGTATAATTATATATGCCCTAGCTTGATCTTGAGTTATTGCAGGAGAGAATCCTAGAAGTAGCATTATTGTGTAACTTATTCCTTGTTTTCTCTGAGAATATTAATATATGTGAATTCTAAGTCAAAAATCAAAAAAATTCTGAAACTGAAGGTGAAACTCAGTAGTAAAGCATATGCTTAGAATGTGGAAGGTTCTGGATTCAAGCCTTAGCAATATATATCATCTAAAAAATTGAAGGCTTACACATATGCACACACATACTTATATAAAATTTACACACCCATACATACATACATATTAAAAGGAAAAATGCTCAACAATCAGAATCACTCAAGATGAACTACAATTACAACAGTGAGTCCCCCATACTGGAGAGCTTTAAGCAATGAAATGGACATAAGAGAATATATGTTTTCTATTAAAGAGTCTTAGAATCCCTTTTAATCCTGAGGTCATATGATTTTGGAAAATTGAAACCTAAGAAAGTTTAAATTATCCCAGTTCATACAACAAATAGTGGTAGAAAGATAAATTAAACTCCAGTCTCTTGATTCCTAGACCACAGTTCTTTTCATTGTCCAATATTCCATATATGTTGTTGCTGTTGGTCCAAAATGTATTTATAGTTTTATTTCTTTATCCCACTGTTTGAAGCTGATGATTCTCACTCTGCCTAATATCAATAATGACCTCATGTTTTCTTTGCAGGTTTATCCCACCCTGGCTTAGTGGCTAAGCCCTTTGAGAAAGTAACATACTACTGGACAGTCCCTCCCCATGCTGGTCCTACTGCTCAGGATCCTGTCTGTCTCACCTGGATGTACTTCTCTGCTGTAGATCCCATAAGAGATACAAATTCTGGCTTGGTGGGCCCACTGTTGGTGTGCAAAACTGGTACCTTGGGGACAGACGGCAAGCAGGTAATGCCAGAAGAGTGTGACTAGGAAGCCTGGTAGTTGGAAGATGAAACTGATTTGCTGTATAGGAGTTAAGAATGGAACTAGATTTTAGAGGTAAAGGAATAGAAACAAAGATAATCAGACCATTACATCAGAAATTAACAGGTTGTTACCCCATGCCATCTTGAAAAGTAATTTCCTAACAAACATACTTCATCTTTAGCCTCTGTTTTTTTCCTGTTTTATTTCCTCCTATCATCATCTCCCTATTTTTCTTTCTTCTCCTCCACCTTTACTGTTTTCTTTAACTCTTCTCCTTTACTGCCTCCCTCTGTCCCAGCTCAATGACTGCTCAAAACTGATCCACATCCTTAAATTTGCTTTTATATTTGCTTGTCTAATTTTGTATCAAGGCCACCTTTTCTAGCTGTGTAACCTCATACAAGTTCCTTATATTCTCTTTGATTCCCTTTCTTGATATGTAAAAACAAAGTTTTAACAATGGAAGAATGTATCTTGGGTTTCTGTGAAGATTAATGAAAAAATTCCATATAAAATGCTTAGCGCGGTATTTGGTACATAGTGAGAAATTAGTGAATGATAACTGTAATAATAATCATTATTACTACTTTTTTCTTATTTTCCAGCCATCTTCTGCTCTCCTATCACTCCTGCTCATTTTCTGCTCTTGCTATCATTCTTTGTATCTCTTTTCCCTAATCATCCTATGCTTCTTTCCTTCCACTTCTCATATATTTGTCTTGTTCAGTCTTGTCCCTCTACTTTGATCTCCTTCTTCCATCTGTAATTTGAAGTTACCTGAATAAAAACTGCCTAGCAACAACCGTAGTTCTGGTCAGGAGATGTGGGTTTGGCTCAATCTAGAAAAGAAGGGAAAGAGTCAGGGAGTTTTGGATCTTCAGCTACACAATTCACAATTTCTGAAACTGTTGTCATTTCTCTCTCTCTGCTTCTTTCAACTGGGTTTGCAGAAAGGAGTAGATAAAGAATTCTTTCTCCTCTTCACTGTATTGGATGAGAACGAGAGCTGGTACATCAATGCTAATAAAGCAGCTGCTATGTTGGATTCCCAGTTGCTCTCAGGGGATGCCAAGGACTTCCAGGACTCCAATCAGATGCATGGTATGGGAATTATTTTTTGTCCTGGGGTATAACTGAGAGGTCTTAAGTAAAATTTAATCTAACCATTATTATGAACCATCCCTATGAAAATTTATAATCTGTGTCTCTGTAAGAGACAAGCTGTATTGAAGGCTTTAACAAAAAGCAACAGATTTTATAGTTGACATCTTCTTGTGCTGTGTCCTGTGTTTCATAGAATGGGGAAGAAAGTATTGAAATGAGAATTTTATACAAGGAATCCTCTAGAGTGTGGAGAATGAGCTGGGGTAATGTTCTTCTGGTCTTTTTTTTTCTTTTGGTGCTAGAGATTGAACCTAGGACCTTGCACATACTATTATTGAACTACACACTCTAGTTTTGTTCTACTTTTCTATCCCTCTCTCTCATCTACTACTACACTTGCTCCCATACTCGAGCAATGTAGGGCTACTTTTACCACTATGATCATACCTGGTACTTTGTTGATTTCTTGCTTTTGTAGTGCTGTGACATCCAGTTGAAATGCCCTTCCCTACATCTTTCCCTTTGGTCTATGAAAATTCCTTCCATTCTCTAAGGTCTTCCTCAAACTTTCCCTCATGCAGGTAACCATTTCTAATCACTCAAGTACACAGTAGTAAGTCCTCATTTTGAACTATCATCACGTTTTAATTAGAAAATTTAGTAACAATTTCCATATACTCCTCAATACTGAGTTATTTGTTACATGGTTTTTGACTTTTGCTAGAATATAGTCTTTGTAATTTGCTTATCTCTATATCCTCTTCATTATATAGTACACACTCTTTGAACTGGAGAACTACCAAATAGATAGTGGGTGGGATGTGGTTTCAATTTTCAAGGTGCTCCCAGTAATTTGCCATGAGATGAGAATAATAGAACCCATGAAACAATTATAAAACAAATCAAGAGAATACAATTAAGAGCTAAATTGTGTAAAGTAGTTTTTAATTTCAAAGTAGGAGAACATTGATGAGGAAAAGTGAAATTAAAGGATTCCTGGAAGAAATGGGTTCTGTACTTAAACTGGGGCTTAAGTGCTGCACAGGTTTACAATCAGGACACTATAGGCAGGAAAAGCAAAATCTGGGTGTCATCAAAGTTCCCATCACAATCACAGGGTATTGTCAAGTAGGATGGCTCATTAAGGCTGATTCTAGTGGAGGTGAGGCCATTGAAAAAGGCTCAACTTCAAGCAGGTCTCCCTGTATTTTGTAAGATGGAGTCAAGGTAGAGTGTAAAAGGTGGGAGGAGAACAAAATGAGTGTGTGTTGTCTTTTGACTCTATCTTCTATCCATGGTTAGTTCTATTATCAGAAAAAGTAAGGCAGTCTCATGAGCTCAGTACATTTCAAGTTAAATTTAATGAGCACTTAATTTTAAAAGCAACATGTCAAGTGCTTAAGCAGTCACACATATCAGAGATTCAGAAAAAATGGTATGATTCCCACCAGGTCAATCTAATGCAGAAGAGAGATACATAAGTAGATCATTGGATTCTATGATATTATATTTCATAATTTTGCAAGTTAAATCATCTCTTGGAAATCAGAGAATGATAGAGAGGAGAGAAGAGGAAGTGGAAACTAATGGAAAAGTGAAAGGGGATGGGAAGGAAAGGAAAGCAGTGGCGAATGATCTCCCAGTTTCAAATTGTGGAAAACCATAGTATAGAACTGATACCATGCTGCCATTAGAGTTTGAGTAGTCTCATCTCATCTTTCCATCTTGTCTTGTGCTTTTGTTTTCCAGCCATTAATGGGTTTCTGTTCTCTAACCTGCCCAGGCTGGACATGTGCAAGGGTGATACAGTGGCTTGGCATCTGCTTGGCCTGGGCACAGAGACTGATGTGCACGGGGTCATGTTCCAGGGCAACACTGTGCAGCTTCAGGGCATGAGGAAAGGTGCAACCACGCTCTTTCCTCACACCTCTGTCACAGCCACCATGCAGCCCAACAACCCTGGTAAGTGCTTTAGCAGCTGGCCTTAAGCTCAATGACTTTGCTGAGTAGGGCGCTGGAGGTTGAGCTGCAAAGATGAAGGCCTAGTAAAGAGAAAAGAATAGGTATGTTGATCATGCAGGGGAAGTTTTCAAGACATTTCTCTCTTTTCAATGTGTCCTTCGTGTCCTGATTACCTGGACTGTTTCCTCAGCTGTAAGCAGAATAGAATGAGCAGTAGAAAGCTGAGGAGACTTTCTGGAACAATAGGATTAAAACTGGGATAAAACTGGGATACTTCTTAGGATGTTCTTTCATGTAAGAATGTGGGCTTGGTCCACAGAAAATTTATAGATATAATCCCTGCATTGGAAACAATGTTAATTATGTGTATCTGTAAGTGTTTTCAAATCTGATATTCTATGAAGATTTCTGCAAACTGTCTTACTCTCATCTGTCTGTATGAGATTCTGGAATACTATGAACTGAAAAATCAGAACCCAGGGATTCTAGTCCATGATCTTTCATTAACGTGCCATGTAAGTTTTGTCTAGCAATTTCCCATGTCTGTTGCTAACTAGCTAGCTTGATTGATTCTTTCCTTCCTCCTTTTTTTTCTTCCTTCCTATTTTCTTTCAACTCCATGCATATCTCCCTCCTTCCTCCCTTTTCTTCATGAATAAATTTGGTAGAACTTTTCTTCAGGTTCCATTTATTTCTGGCATTTCAAAGTATAGCAATATTTTTTCTTCAGTCTCTACAGTGTATTCTTTTTTTAACCAGCAGATAGCTGAAACTGTCTGAAAGAAAAATCTGTTAGAGTTACATGCAGTAGTTCCTATTAAATTTTTAGTCCTGTAAATTCTATTCCTACTTCGAATATTTCCTAAAGAAAATAATTCTTTTCAACAATTTAATAACTTCAGTGTGATCCTTAATGTGACAGACACTTAGCATAAAACTTGTTTCCCCAGTCTTCTTGGGTACACATTGATTCCCATTTACTTATGTTATATTTCTTCATCAGGGAGGATTGTTAGCAAATTAAAAACATCGGTTAATAGCACTCAAAGGAAAGAGAAGAAGTGTTTTCAGTAAGTTAGAGGCAGGGACCTTCTAAATAAGAAAGACTATATTTTCTTATTTGTTAAGTAAAATTTCTCATTTAATCTCCATTCTGCAGCATCAGCCAGTTGCCAAAGCCAGGCCTATGTATCTTACCAGGAACCACTTTAACTTTAAATGAATGTTATCATTTTGTACCATACTACAGAAGTGTAGTGGCATGCACCTGTAGTCCCAGCTACATGGGAGGCTGAAGTAGGAGGATTCCTTAAGTCAACAAGTTTGGAACTTTGGCAATACAATAAGACCCTATTTGTAATCTGAACAACTGCATTCAAGATAACAATATGCGATACATTGACTAGTGTTACTTTTCTATTTTTTAAAAATTCTGTATCATTTTTATCCTTTTTCATTTGTTTTTAAAGTAAAAACAAAAACAAAAAATAAATAAATGTATAATAAACATTCTGGTGGGTAGTCTGAAAGGGAAAAGTTTTGACAAGATTACAAGAGGAAAGGCTTCAACAGAAGCTATTATTGATTAAGATTCCTGAATTTTGTAACTAGCACAAGTACTTTTTTTTGGGGGGGGGTACCAGGGATTGAACTCATGATCTCGCACTTGCCAGGCAGGTGCTTATGCCACTGAGCTAAATCCCCAGCCCTACAAGTACTTTTTAAAATTTTTTTTTGTTTTTTTTTCTAGATCTTAAATTCTTTCTTCTTAAAAAAAAGGATCTCAATTCATAGAGCATTGGAATGGTAGATTCCACTTTAAATTATTTCAGTTCACTTATTTTACTAATGGGGGTAAGAGACAGAGGCCTAGAAGAGGAAAATGACTTGCTCAAGTTAGAAATGTTGGCTCTGTTTTTTTTTTTTGCTTTTGTTTTGCTCTTCTTGTATCAAATCCTGTTGTTTTATATTCCTAGATGATCTCTTGAATCTAACTTCACTCTGTCCCTGAAGGGTTCATGTATGATTAAAATGGAGAGACATCATTGTGATATATTCTCCAAATACAAGCCCAAGATACCAAAATTTAATGGATTAGCCAAGACCAGAATTTTGCTTTGGGATTCTAAAGAGAAAGACCTTGATGGACAATGGTGAATGTACATATATACTTAGGCAGCTATGCAGATGTTTTAAAAACATCACCGTAGCTGGGCGTGGTGGCATTTGCTTGCAGTGCCAGCTATTTAGGGGCTGAGGTAGAAGGATTACTTCAGTCCATGATTTTGAGCTTGGGTAGAGTAGCAAGATCATGTCTCAGAAAAAAGAAACATTGTTTAAACTCAATTTGTTTCCTCTTGGATCTTATAATTAGGTTTAAAAGACTAGAAAAACAAACGTCAGAAAAAAATATTTCACAAAATTTTGAATTTTAGTTTTGTGGGTCTGTTGGTGATTTTAATACTCTTTTCCTTTTTTCTAAATTTTACATTTAAGGATAATAGAGAATAACATAGTGTGTTTATATCATCCTGCATAATGTGTGTAAGCTCTTCCTATAAAATACTGATAATAAAAGTTTAATAGCCATGGAAAATGGGAGATACAAAAGTTAAAGCTTTTAATACATTATTTGCTACCAAATTTATGTTAGATTTGTCAGTATGAAAGAATATTTACTGCTGCTCAGAGTCCTTATGGGTTTCTTCCTTCTCTTTTGCCAGTAGAGCTCTTTACCCTTATTCTCTTCTTTCACCATTCTTATCCTCTTACTTTTCCCTCTGTTCATTGTTGCCTTCTTTCATTCTTTGTTGCCTTTTTGTTTTTTTTCTTATGTCCCTTTTCACCTTTTTTCTTCCACTTATATAACTTACCTTTTATCTTTCTTTATTTCATCTTCCACTTCTTGCTTTACCATATTTTTTTCTCTTTTATTTTCTCCTTTGATTTTCTTTCCCTCTTTTTTTGTTTCTTCTCTCCATTGCCTTCTATTTCTTTATCATCTGTTCTTCCTTTTCTTTTTTTTTACTTATTTCTCATGTGCTTTCTCTTATTTTCAGTTTCCTTTTCCTTCATTCTATGTCTCTTGTTAATCTTCTCTTTGTAGTTATTTGCTTTATCTCTTTTTCTTTCTTCCTTTTATTGTATTTTTCTTATTACATTTTCCCAAAAAACAGTAAACTTCTATTTCCTTCTGCTTGTTGGTTTATGTGCTGGGAATGAGAAGATGAATGAGGCAGCTTACAAATAATATAAAATGTAGATAGGTCTGCAAAAATTATTCACCAGGCAGTAATGATGTTCCAAGAGCTAGGGCAGGCACATTGTGAACTGTGACAAATTACTTTTGACTTGCAAATGAAGCTTTGCTAAGAAAACAGACATCCAGACTAAGCCTTTATCTTCTTTTTTTTCTTTTTCTTGTCTTGGGGAAGAAACTCAATGCCTTGGTCATGCTAGGTAGGTAACTCTGCTACTAAGGTATATCCCAGCCTCCCACTGATCTTTGAAGAATGAATAAGCTTACCAGAGAAAGGGGAGAGTGGTTAGGAAGGCATTATATTGGCAATAGGATCCATAAAAGCATTGGTTTAGAAGCAACAGCTGCTTAAGGAAGATTCAGTTGATCTAAATTTAAGGTATTATATTAAAATGTGTTTGTAAATGTGGAGGTGCTTTTAGCTGTTAAAGTGACGGAGGGTGTGGAGGAAGTGATATTAACATTTAGAGGATATAGTTTAAAAGTTCACTAGAATGTAGAATAGTGATTGGTACAGGTTTGGGAAAGGTGAATGAGGGTGGGAAAAGGAGACTGGATTTGATTGGTTCACTCTGTATGCATGTACTAAAATATCACATAGAACACTATTAATAGGCACTATTTATACATGCTAATAAAAATCCTTAACTGTGTTTGGAAAAAGCTTTTTGCATTGTAATGGACAGTCCCCATACAATAAGTAATCTCACTCAAATGCTAACAACCCCCTTATTAAAGAACCCTAAAATGCAGGGTTTCATGGATATAGGAAATAGTAAGGACCTAGTTAGAAAGAGATAGAGAGACAGTCTTGCTAAGGAGCTATGACTTTATCTTCTAGGTTATGGAAAAGTATCTGAAGTTTTGTTTCATTTATCAAATGATGAGTGGTAGCACGTGATTTTTATTTATATAACTTTACTATAGAATAGTATGGACAATGGCTCTGAGTCAGAAGGAACCAGAACCAGTGAGGCACAGCAGAAGGCTCTTGCAAGAGTTGATAAGAGCTTGCTAATAAGTAAGGATAGTGGAGATGGAAAGAAGGTCAGATTTAAGGGCTGTTAGAGGGAGAAATGGCAGAACTTAGCTGTGGGTTTAAATAAAAAGAAATGAGATGTAAAGTGTCTAGCTTGTGTGGATTGTAGTATCATTAGTTAGATGAACAAATGGAGAAGTAAAGCAGGGTTTAAAAATGGTAAGGTTTGGGTAAAACATTTCTTTGGAAACATATTATCTTTTCAGTTCCTGGTGAAATCCAGGTGGTGAGAATTTCACATTAGGTGACTATGGGTAGAAATTTAAATCCTAAAAGAGAATCCTGGACTGTAACTAGATCTAGATAGTCTCATAGTTCAATTCCAAATGTAAATAGAGTAATAGGAAGAGCATTTTGTTCAGAAAACACCATTTAAGATATAGGAGAAAATTATAAAGCCACAATAAAAAGTAGAATATTGGTCAGCAAGGTGTGAGGAAATTCAGAGTCTAAAGGTATAAAAGTATAAAAAAGAGAAGTAGCTTGGCAATCTTCTTTGCACACACATTAATTTAGTTAACACATCATTATTACACAATTTTGTCTGTTAAGACTAGGATAGTGAGGCATCAGACAGCAAACCCAAATGGTTGGAATGTGGTGAGCTAGGGGAATACTTACATGATACATCATAAAGATTGATAAGAATTATAATTATGTAGGGTCTTGTAAACCATAGTTAGGAGTTAGGATTTTATCCTGAGACAGAGTGGGATGTTTAAAACAAACATGCAATGTGCTGTGGTTTATATTTATTAAAGAGCTCTCTAGATGCTGTTATGGATAATGATTGAAGAGGGCAGGTGAAAAAGCAGAGTGGACAGTTGGGAGGCTGTTAGAAGTTTCTAGGTAATAGATATTGATGACAGGCTAGGGAGGTTAACTTTGAAGGAAGAGCTAGGACTAGATGAAAAGTTAGGGACCAACTCATAGAAGATTTTAAAATCCAGAAAGAAGAGTCTCTAATAATGGGGTAGACAGTGGGCAGCAATGTAAGGAAATAGTGAGAACAATGTTCTAAGAAAGTTATCTGCTTTTGATCATATTACTGGGCCTAAGTGTCCTTGGTATAGAAATCTGGAAGCTGAGATCAAGTCCAGGGGAAACCACAGTACAGACATTCAAGATTGATAGCTGAAACTTCTATTATAGAAATCTATCAAAAGTATTTCCAAAACCATCTTATGTAGGCATCACTGTGATCAAGAAGTTTCTTTTAAAAATATAACAGCTTAAACCCACTTTTATTTCTTTGGCACTTGTTAGGAAAAGGAAATAACTGGCAAAAGCTTTACTTAGGATAACAATTCTTAATTTGTGTTTACTTATAGCTTCTCTTATTGAACATTTAACCTATACTATATATGCTAAAGTTTATATATATATATATATATATATATATATATATATATGAGATTGTATTTAATTGTAAGCAACTGTATGACATAAGCAAAACAGTTCCCATTTTGTTAATGATGAGGCAATTGAAAAAGATTTAGAAATTGCTAGAAAATTGTGTATAATTTATAAATTTATAAATATAAATATAAATTGCTAGAAAAGTGAGAATTATCAACCATTCCAGTTTGCCCCAAACTAAGAGATATCCAGGGATATGGGACTTTTAGTACTAAAATTAGGAAGGCTCATGATTGTAATGGTGCAATGATGATTTAGAAATGAAAGCCAATCAATCAAGAGTGAAGGAGTTTTATTGCCAAGCCTGGCAACACAGTCTCTGTTGATTGATCTCGAGACTGCGTGCCTAACAACTAAGGGTGGTTACCTTTATAGAGGGTATGGGGAGGACAAGATTAGCAATGATTGGTGAATTTGGGGTGGTAAGAACACGGGGAGCAAGTTGGTAGGTTATTGAGGGTGGTGAGCGAAGCATCAGTTTGGGGAAAAGGAAACTTATCTTATGAAACAGAAACTTAAGTAGGAAACAGAAACTTAATTTTAAAATGGCGCATACAGAACAAGATGGCACCACGTTTGGTTAGTCAATGGTCTGAGCATTACAATGATAAACAGGAAGGAGTTGATTTTAGTGTCTTACTAGATTTTAACCAGATGCTATAGCTTTGGAGCTACAACTCTTAACCTTTGTGTTCACTACCCTCAATTAACTTGTAACATACTTTTTGTCTAGTCCACAGAAAAGTCTTATCCTAATCTGTCTATTCTTTACAGAAAAGCTAGAGAGAGAAAAGAAATCCTCCATGCTACTCCCAGGGGTATTCTGAATCAAATTTTGATCTCTGATCCTTGTTTAGGGACATTTGAAATTTACTGCCAAGCAGGGAACCATCGAGAAGCAGGAATGAGGGCAATCTATAATGTTTCTCAGTGTCCTGGCCGGCAAGGCAGGTCTCACCAACGCTACCAAGCTTCAAGAGTCTATTACATCATGGCAGAAGAGACTGAGTGGGATTATTGCCCTGATAGGAGCTGGGAACTGGAATGGCACAACCAATCTGAAGAGGAAAGGTAAGGCTTCAGGAGATGAGAAATCATACTTTTGGAGAATCAGTTCACATATGAGGATACTCAAAATAAGAGGAAGAAGCACTTATCTAAGGTGATGATATGATACTAACTGAACTGGGCCAAGAGACTAGAATGCAGGTTTTCCAGATCTCAGCTCAATGATTCTTCTGTATTTTTTTTTTACAAAGTTGAAGTCAAAGAGTTGCCTGTACCCTCATTCTCTTACTCTTTGCTTCTCTTCTAGTTAGCCAAACGTTTCTCCCCTTGCATTTAAATTTCATAGAGAATTTATTCAGGGAACTGTATGCCTCAAGCTCATTCATTAAGGCTATGAAGTAGGCAGGTAGTAGTAAAGTCCAAAACAGGGTAATTTAAATAGAATTTAATTTCTTGTCTATATAATAGCACAAATAGGAATGATCTGTGGTTGACAAGTGAATTATGTCACCCTCCATATCAGTCAGGGTTTATAGAGAAACAGATATAACAAGATATCCAAATGTATAAGAAATTGCAAGATTGGCTTACAGAGTTGGGTGAGGGAGCATGCAAAGGGTATCTGCATGCTAGAAGTTCAAGGGCCCAGTCCAAGGTCTAAAGTTCACTGCAGTGTTCTGTGAAAGTCAGTATCAGGAGATCAATGAGTCTGCAGTGGAATACTAAATAATCAGCCAGAAGCCTGAGGAGTCCCAGGTAGAAGCCAAAATTCTGCGCCAGAAGACAGGAGATGATGCTCAAGCTGAAGGTGAAGACTAAAGCTCCTCCAAAGAACCAGCAATCAATACTTCCTCATTTCCATTTTATTGTATGCAGGCTACCTACCTGGGGATGTGTCCTTTATACCAGCACCGTCTCAGTGCCCCTCCTCTTGCACAGGTTGAAGATATTTACAAATTAAGAACCTTGGCCTCCAGATGGGTAGCCTGCAGTTTATGAAGTTCGCCGTAACAATAAAAGTCCAAAACAGAGTAATTTAAATAGAATTTTTTCTTGTTTATATAATAGCACAAATAGGAACAATCTATGGCTAGCAGGTCAATTATGTTACCCTCAATACTTACTTTCGTCTCTGGAAACAAGATACCAGTTTTACTTAATAATTCCCAGCTATTAACTCAGAGCAAACAGCATTGTCTGTAAGGTGATGGTCTAAAAATATATACTGCTTTCTTTCACATTTTATTGCCCTTAACTTATTCCCATGGCTATACTATGATGAAAACAAATCCAAGATATGTAATCTCTAGGCATCTGTGTGCTGAGGTAAAATCTGGGTGATTCTACTACTATAAATGGAGGAGGATAGAATTGAAAATGAGGTTCACTTAACAGTCTCCACTGATCTTGCTGCTCCTTGCAAATTCTTGATTTTTATGTTGATTGATTGAGGTTAAAGTCAACTTGCTAACTTGCTCTGGGAGTTAGGAAAAGTAAATTCCCTTATGTGAGCATTGGTTTACTCATCTATGATATACTGAAACAACATGACTGCAGAAGGAGGAGGAAAGCACAGTAGGCTTCAATCTAAGTCCAGTCTCTCTTTCTGCTTTCTGACTGAAAGTGTCTCTGTAAATAAATCCTGTCAACTCTTTTCAAGTGATGGCACCTCTGAGACCACCTAACTCCCATGCCTATTGAGAATATCAAATGATAAAATAAATAACAAAGCTTTTTGTAAACTAGAAAATATCCCATGAGGAGAAACAGGTAAAATGTCATTTCTTTCCTATCTTTTCCTGCCTATTACATCCAATAGTAGCAACAGCAGTAGCAACTAACATTCTCTTGCCACTTTGCACCTACCCTGTCCTTTTGTCAAACTAATTCCACCTAAGCCCTCCTTAAGGTGAAGACAGAGCCCAAAAGACTTCTTAGCCAGTGCTTTTGTCATAATAATTGAATTATAAATTTCTATCTGGATGGGGGAAAACAAGAAACATGAATAGACTTTGAGATCTATTCTATTCTGACATAGAATATTCATCAGTGTTGTATAACCATTTTGGTTGGGGGAAGCAATCTAACATTAAAACATAGAGATCCATGTCTTCTTTCTTCTGTGACATGAAAACAGTCAATCAGATTAAGCTGCTTTGTATCTGAAAATGAAGGATTGAAGACCAAGTGCTGATAACAGTCTTTGGGTTTCTCTAGTTATGGTCACATTTTCCTGAGCAACAAGAATGGACTCCTAGGTTCCAGATACAAGAAAGCTGTATTCAGAGAATACACTGATGGTACTTTCAAGGTCCCTCTCCCAAGGTCTGGAGCAGAAGAACATTTGGGAATCCTAGGTAAGGGAATTCAACTTTCAACCTTGTGTCTACAAGCCTGATATGTTCATCTAGGACAGCTATATAATATCAGTAAGTCCTCAACAATCCCTATTCTCAATTTTTCTTATGATATATTAGAAGTATAAATGTTTCCTAAAGGAATAATGAAAATAATTACTGAAAGGAAAAATATGAATCATTCTGTCTCTACAAAGTTTTTGCAAAATATCTACTTCTTTGAGTATAAAATTATCTTGGGCAGGCCTGGCCTAGTGAAGAAACCTGTGTACACACTAGTTTCCTTCCCCTTCTTCCATCATCTCTCCAGGGACAACCCATAGGCAGGCCAGGGTAGTAGATTTTAAAATGTGCTATAGGCAGGAGAATTTAGAAACATCAAAAAGTGGAAATAATGATACAAGAAATCAGTATTCCTCCTATATCTCACTTTTTTTTTTACCTTTTTGGTGAGTCCAATGGATTTCTTCATGCTCAATTTGCCACAGAAGGGACCTATTGACTCCTGAAGAGACCCCAGCTGTTCTTTATTCTGTGCCAAAATCTCACTCATTATCATCAATGATTCCAGAGAGCTCGGGTGCTCTAGATCCTATAATTATTACAGATAGAGTTGGGTTAGGAAAGTAGGGGCAATTGGAGGCATAATCCTGTTGTTGAAATACTCTCATTGAGTGTGGTGGCATATGTCTATAATACCAGCATTCGGGAGGCTAAAGCAGGAGGATTGCTGCAAATTCAAGGCCAGCCTGTGCTACATACATCATGAGTTCAGCTTGAACTACATGGCATGACCTTGTCTTCAAAGGAAAGAAAAAAGGAAAGAAAGAAAAAAGATGAAAGAAAGTAAGAAAAAAAGAAAGGAAAGGAAAGGAAAGAAAGATTCTTATGCTGTAACAGTATCAGTTTAAGGATTTTTGAATCTCAATGTGGAACAAGCTTTAATTTTGTGTCAAAAGGATCATTTCTCAGAAAAAGCTTTAATTCAGTGAATATCCTAGGTATGTCCCGTTCTTTAATGTCCCCAGTTCCTTTCCTCAACTAATGGCATTTTTGTTTTACATATATTAGGTCCACTTATCAGGGGAGAAGTTGGTGATATCCTGATTGTGGTGTTCAAGAATAATGCAAGCCGTCCTTTCTCTGTGCATGCCCATGGAGTTCTAGAATCTAGTACTGGCTGGCCACGGGCTGCTGAACCTGGTGAGTGGGCATACTTAGTGAAAAGGTGAAGGATACACAATGCCCTTACTTGAATCTTTTGTCTTGCTGCTTTAAAATATTACACTTTTGTGGGTTGCAGATAAAGGTCAGAGGTAACATTTATTTTGCATGTACAAGGCCCTGGGTTCAATTTCAACAAAGGAAAAAAAAAGACTAGGGTATAACATAGTGGTATAATATGTACTTTGAATATTTAGAACCCTTAGTTCAAATTTCAACACTACAAAAAACAAAACAAAACAAAACAAAACAAGCTTATAAAGATCTGAAACAGTAACATTAGTTAAAACAAAGCCACATGCTAAATTTGTATGAAAACTAAATTTAATCCCAAAATAGGCCATGACTTAGTATTGGCTAATACTCCTATTTTAAATCTCTAAATGTGTATGCTTGGCTTATGTGAATTGATCTTAGACAGAGAGTGACCTGGCCCAGACCACAGATTAGTATTTAACACTACTTATAACTAAAATTCTTGCACTCTTACTACAGATTAAATTCTAATCCCAGTCAGACTCTAAACTCCTAATATTGAATGTAGAATAATCACAATTTTCACCACATTATTTTCCATTAATGCATTCTTTGAGTAAATATGTGAGATCAGTGGGTGACAGGAACAACTAAGCTATGAATACAGTAGCTAGCAATATTTGTTTCTACCATTAGAAAACTTGGATTGTTATGATACATGTAAGTGAAATGATAAGTATAATGCAGTATAATGAGGGTTAAAGAGAAGTTTTACAAAGCGATAGGTTGAAAATTGGGTACCTAGTCTAATGTTTGTGTGGTTAAGAATGGTTTTCCAGAGTACGTGATGTCTTAGTTGAGACTTAAATCAGCAATTTTCAAACATTGCCATGCATCAACAATCACATACTTGTTAAAACAGATTTCCAGGGTTAATCCCCAAATTCTCTGATTCAGTGTTTCTGTGATGGTACTTAGGAGTTCACTACTTTAAGCAGGTTTCCAAGTGATGCTCATACATTTAGTTCAGGTGTCACACTTTTTTAAAATATTAAATTTATTGGTACACTTTAGATATGCATAATGATTGCATTCATTGTCTTGGTTACTTTTCTTGTTGCTGAGACAAAATACCTGGTGCCCAAATTAAAAAGAGAAAGGCTTATTTAGCTCAAAGTATTTGGTTGTTTTGGTACATAATCTGTTGGCTTCAAGGCAAGGTAGCATGGAAGAGGGGTAACAGTTCATGATTGCAGAAGAGACAAAAAGCACCAAGAGAAAAAGGGCAAAAGGAGCAAGCCTATTTTTCCTCCTTGTATGGTATGCAGGTTACCTACCCTAGGGTAGACCTAGCACTCACACCCTCAATCCCAGTATAATGGGACCAATCACAAACCCTAGAGTCAGCTGCCTCTGAAAGTACACCCCCATGACTGCATGAGGTTTGGGAAGACATTCAGACACAAACCATAACATTCATAACATTCATCATAAGAAATTTATACCCGTGCTTGATATATCTTGATTCTTTTTCTCCAACTCCCTTCCCTCCACACAACCCCTCTTCCCCTCCTTCTTTAAAAAATCTTTCTTCCATTTTTTTCTTTCTAGTCTCTTTTTTATTTTCCCTTCCCTCTCTTTCCTCCCTTGTTTCCCTCCCACTTTGCACATTGTCTTCCTGTTTCCAAATATCTATTATACTTTTTTTTTGGTCTTTTTGACACAGGGTCTTGCTATGCAGTTCATCAGGCTGGTCTTAAGTTCACTTTGTATTCCAGGCTAGTGTCAAACTCCTAATTATCCTTCTGCTTTATCCTCCCAAATGCTGAGATTTCAGGCATCTGCCATCATGCCCAGCTATTATACATTTTTAATTGTATTCTTTTTAAAAAATTTTTGTACCAGAAATTGAACTCAAGAGCTTATGCTTGCCAAGCAGGCACTGTGCCAGAAAGCTCTCTCTCTCTCTCTCTGTGTATATATATATATATATATATATATATATATATATATCCATTATACATTTTGGTTCTTTGCCTTTGGGTTTCTCACACCAAAGGAACAATGAGATATTTTAAAATGTCTGAACAACTACTTTGCAGATAACAATAGGCAAATTATTAACCATTCTTTTTTTTTAAGTTTACAATAATTTATTATATATTTCAGAACAGGAAAAATCCAAAAGTTAACACACAAAATCCAAAAGTTAACACACAGAAATATCTAATGATTTAATCATTACATATGCATATACATTTATAAAACTGTATCCATTAAATGTGGACAAATATGTCATTAAAATACATACACAAAAAAGTACTTTTCAAGATCTTCTAAAATTTAAAGAATTAAAACAAAATCATGATTAACTATACAATCCATTAAATATACAATAACATGTGTTACAGAAAAGAAATACAAAAATAAAATATAAAATGTAAAAATAAATTACATGAAAAACAAAAATCAAGGATTCATTAAACTTGCTCAAAATATATAGAGATTGAGGCATACATTATCAAAAGGGCCCATTCAGATCAAAGATGTAAGGAAAGAATGGCAAAAATAAAAAAAACTATGTAAAGATCTCTAAAAAATAAGGAGATGTTAACAAAAAAACATAATGAAACAGAAAATAACTATGTACATAGAAAATCAATAGAAACAAAAACTAAATTAGTAAAAGAAATCATACAATTTTTTATTTAAATAAAAGCAAAACAGAAGTGTAGAAATAATACAGAATTTCAAAAAAAATTAACACTAAGAAATGACTAGCTGATAAATTATATATTGTCATCTTAGAAATAGTTGTTCAAGTCAAAAAATTAAAGCATAAAAACTGGACAATCAAACAATCAAGAGTACAAACCGTTCTGTTTAATGATACAACAAAAACTTAGTAATGTGGTTATATACATACACATTTAAACATACATGCAGTTATATCATTTAGAGCACTGTCCTTCACTTTCTTTTTTATAATAGCTATTACACATGTTAGATCTTATTGCTCCTACAGTTTTTTTTTAATTTTTACAATAGAGAGACAGTGTGATATTTACAAATATGATTCTTATTTATTTCACTTATAAGGATAGTCTCCAGTTGCTTCCATTTACCTCAAAAGGACTCAAGATAATCCTTTTTATAGCTGGGTAATATTCCATTGTATAAAAATACCGTATCTCTTTCATACACTCAGTGGTTGATGGGCATTTTAGTTGTTTCCAAGATTTACCTATTACAAATTGTGCTGCTATAAACATGGATGCACATATGTCAGTGTGACATGACCTTTTCAGTTTTTTTGGGAAAATACCCAGGAGGGAAATAGTTGGGTTGAATGGAACTTCCAATCCTAGTCTTCTGTGGAATCTCCATACTGATTTCCATAGTGGCTGCACCATTCTACACTTCCACCAACAGTGGAGCAGTGTTAGTTTTTCCCCCCACAGCCTCACCAACATTTGTTACCACTGATTTCTTGACGGCAGTCATTCTTTCCAGAGTGAGATGAAATCTCAATGCTGTTTTTAAGTTGCATTTCTCGAATGACCAGTGATGGTATTTCTTCATATATTTATTTTTCATTTTTATATCTTAATCTGAGAAATGTGTGTTCATCTCAGATGCTCATTTTTGGAGAAGATCTTTGAATTTGGGGGGCCTGATGTTTTTTAACTCTTTTTCAAATTTTTCTTTCTTTTTTTTATCGGTACAGGGGATCGAACTCATGACCGTGTGCTTGTAAGGCAGATGCTTATGCTGCTGAGCTAAATCCCCAGCCCTGTTTTTTAATTCTTTACATGTATTGGATATAAGTCCTTTGTCTGAGGGGTTGCTGGCTAAAATTTTTTCCCATTCTGTGGGTATTCTTTTCACTCTGCTGTTGATTTCTTTTGAAGTGCAAAAACATTTTAATAATATGAGGTTGTTGATTCTTTGAAGTGTTTCCTGTACCTTTGTTGCCCAGAATTGCCTTTGGTATTCTAGGTTTCTTCTGTTTCCAAATGAATTTTAGGAGTGATTTCTCTACATCTGTGAGGTATGTTAATGGTATTTTGATTTGGATTGCATTGCATCTGTATAGCAGTTTTGGGAGTATGGTCATTTTCACAATGTCTTGCCTAGAACCAAGAGCAAGGAATATCCTTCCATTTTCTAATATCTTCTTCAATCTCCTTTGTTAGAGTAGTACAATTTTCAGCATATAGGTCTTTTATATTCTTGGTTAGGTTGATTCCTAAGTATCTCATTTTTTTAGATGCTATTGTGAAAAGTGGTGATATTTCCATAATTTCTCTCTCCATGAGCTTTTTGCTTGTGTACAGGAATGCTATATTTTGAGAGTTGACTTTGTATCTAACTACACTGCTGAATTTGATTATTACCCCTTGTAGTCTTTTAATGGAGTTTTTTGGGTCTTTTAGATAGAGTATCATGTCATTTGCAAATAGTAATTATTTAACTCCTTCCTTTCCTATCTTCATTCCTTTTATATTTCTCTTGTCTGATTACTCTGGCTAATATTTTGAGAACTATATTGAATAGGAGTGGTGATAGTGGACATCCTTGTTCCTGACTTTGGATTGAAAGCTTTCAGTTTTTGTCCATTAAATACAATGTTGGCTATTGGTTTGTCATAGATGGCCTTTATGAAATTGAGGTAGATATTGTGTATTCCGAATTTCTGAAGGGTTTTTATCATGAATAAGTGTTGGACTTTATCGAAAGTCTTTTCTGTGTCTATTGAGATGACCATGTGGTTTTTGTTTTTGGTTCTGTTGATGTGGTATATTACATTTATTGATTTTCATATGTTAAACCATTCCTGCATTCCTGGAATGAATCCCAATTGGTCATGATGTATAATCTTCTTGATGATTTGTTGCATTTTATTTGTCAGTATTTTATTGAGAATCTTTTCATCAATGTTCATTAGTGAGACTGGTCTATAGTTCTCCTTTTGGTTGAGTTTTTCTCTAGTTTTGGTATCAGTAATACTTGCCTCCAGGAATAATTTAGGGAGGATTGCTTCCTTTTCAATTTCATTGAAGAGTTTAAGGAGTAATGACATCAAATCTTCTCTAAATTTCTTGTAGAATTTGAATCCATCAGAACCTGGGCTTTTCTTTGTTGGTAAGTTTTTAATCACATTTTCAATTTCAATAGCTGATATTGGGTTGTTCAAAATTGCTACATATTCTTGATTGAGCTTTGGTACTTTATATGTTTCTAGAAATCTGTCCATTTCCTCTGTTTTCCATACTATGTGAGTAGAGGTTTTCAAAGTAGGTATTCATGATCTTTTGAATTTCCATGGGATCTGTAGTAATTTCTCTTTTTTCAGTTCTTACTGCATGAATTTGGGTTTTTTCTTTCTCTTGATAAAGTTAGCTAGTGGTTTGTCAAATTTATTGATTCTCTCAAAAAACCAGAGTTTTGATTCATTAATTCTTTGTATTGTTTTTTTAGTTTCAATTGCATTGATTTCTGCTCTAATCTTTACAATTTCCTCTCTTCTATGAGCTTTGGGTTTAGCTTGCTCTTTTTCTAGATGCTTGAGATGGAGCATTAGGTTGTTTATTTGTGCTCGTTCTGTTTTCTTGATATAACAGATTATTGCTATATATTTCACTCTTAAGACTGCTTTCATTTCATCCCACAGATTACGGTATGTTGTTTCTGTATTTTCATTGAATTGTAGGTATTGTTTTATTTCTTCTTTAATTTCATCTGTAGCCCACTGGTTGTTCAAAAGGCTGTTATTTAATTTCCATGTATTTATGTAGGTTTCATAATTTATTTTGCCATTAATTTCCAATTTCAGTGCACTATGGTCAGATATTATGCATGGTATGATTTCAATACCTTTGCATTTACTTAAGAATGTTTTATGGGATAATATATGGTCTGTTTTGGAGAATGTCCCATGTGCAGCTGAGAAGAATGTGTATTCTGATGTGGTTGGGTGGAACACTCTGTAAATATCTACTAAGTCCAATTGCTCACAAGTATGATTCAGTTCTGTTATTTCTTTGCTGAGTTTTTGTCTAGTTGATCTATCTCTGTGATAATGGGCTGTTAAGATCTTCTGTTATAATTGTGTTCTTGTGTATTTCATTTTTCATGTCCATTAGTATCTGTCTTATATAGTTGGGTGCTCCTGAATTTGGTGCCTATATATTTATAATTATTCTTCCTCTTGAATTTTACCACTAACAAGTATGTAGTGACCTTCTCTACCTCTTTTAATCATTTTAGGTTTGAAGTTAATATTGTCTGCAAATAGAATAGCTACCCCTGCTTTTTTCTGGGTTCCTGTTGCATGGAATACTGTTTTCCATCCTTTGACTTTTAATCTATGAGTTTCCTTTTGGGTCAGATGTGTTTCTTGTATACAACATATTGTAAGGTCCTGTTTCTTGATCCATTCTGTCAATCTATTTCTTTTTATAGGTGAATTGAGGCCATTTATATTTATGGATAGCACTGATATGTACTGGGTTGACTTTGCCATGTTATGTTCCAGTTGTTTCTTTCTGCTTTTCCTCTTATTTAATTGATTGTCCTACCTGGACGTTTCTTTCTGTTGTTGTTTTGGAGATTGTGGTCATTTTTATCTCTGTCTAGTATGTCCTTCAGTAGTCTTTCTAGGGTTGGTTTGGTGGACATGAATTTCTTCAGTTGTTTTTTGTCATGGAAGTATCTTATTTCTCCATTAAATTTGAATGAAAGTTTTGCTGGGTACATCAGTCTGGGTTGAAGATTGTTTTCTTTCAGGGCTTGAAATACCTCACTCCATGCTCTTCTTGACTTGAGGGTTTGTGCTGGAAAGTCTGCTGTGATTCTAATGGGCTTTCCCTGATAGGTGAGTTGTGTCTTTTCTCTGGCAGCTTTTAATATTCTGTTTTTATGCTGTACATCTCAGATCTTAATTCTTATGTGTCTTGGTGTGGATTTATGTTGATTGTGACTGTTTGGTGTTCTATATGCCTCACTTATCTGCATATCAGATTCTTTCCCCATGTTTGGGAAATTTTCTGCTATTTCTGTAAATACTTTACATATGTCATTTACCTGCACTCCTGTATCTTTGCTAATGCCCATTATTATATTGTTGCTCTTGGCATCATCATGAAGCTTTTGGATTGTCATTTCATGCTGCTTTGTTATTTTTAAAAGTTCTATCCTTTCCTGATCACTAACTGTGATCCTGTCCTCAAGGTCCAAAATTCTATCCTCAGCTTCCTTTAGGTGGTTTTGCATGCTTTCAACAGAATTTTTTGTTTCTTGGATTTCTCTTTGAGTTTGTTTCATGAATTCTGCTTGTTTCCTATATTGTTCATTCAAAGTTTCAATCAGTTTCCCATGCTCATGTACTTTTTTCTCTAGTTCTTCTTTAGCTACATTCAAGAACTCCTTTACTAAAGTTGTTATTTCTATCTTTACATGGGAGACTACTTCTCATTTGATTTCCTCTATAGCCTGATGCAGTTGTTTTTTTATTTCACTGGCAATCTTTTCAGAGATTCCCGGTGTGTTACTTTTGGGGTCCTCTATTTCAGTGTCTCCTATACTTGCTTCTGGTGAACTATATGTTTGAGACTGCATTTTGCTTTTAAGTTTTGTCATTTTCACTCTGCCTGGTATTTTCTATGTGTAGGAGGGGATCACACACACTCTTTTCAGACACACCAAAGTCTTACAGTTAGTTGGAGTGGGTTTTACTACTGGCCCTATTTTCCCCCTGTACACCTCTATTTTAGGAGTATATTCACCACATTGATACAGCCAATCCAGTGTAGTCCAAAGTTCACCACCTGGAAGCAAAGTTCCAAATTTTCTCACACTAACTGGATATCGCTGAGATCTTCTGATGTTCCAGGTGGGAGGGCAGCCCCATCTGTAGCAGTCGAGGGCAGTTTTCAGTCTTGGGCGTGCCTCCTCGATGTTCCCGGTGGCACAGCATGCCCACAGGGGAGGTTCCACGTAGCCTACCCCTGAAGCAGGCTTGCTCTGAGTTCCAGGTGGTAGGGTGGCCCCTCGGTGGAGCTTCTGGGCAGCTTACCCCTGGTGCAGGCTTCCACTCAGTTCCTGCTGTCAGAGTGGGCTCATGGTGGAGGTTCTGGGCAACCTACCCCTGATGCAGGCTTCCGCTAAGTTTCTGGTGGCAGTTTGGGCTCACAGTGGAGGTTCTGGACAGCTTACACGTGATGCAGCAGTCCACTAAGTTCCCAGTGGCAGTGCGGGCCCACGGTGGAGGTTCTGGGCAGCCTACCCCTGATGCAGGCTTCCGCTGAGTTCCCGGTGGCAGGGCAGGCCCTAGGTGGAGGTTCTGGGCAGCTTACCCCTGATGCAGGCTTCTACTGAGTTCCCGGTAGCAGGGCAGGCCCACAGTGGAGGTTCCAGGCAGCTTACCCCTGATACAGGCTTTCCGCTCTTGCACCAGCTCTTCTGCTTTATCGTCTAGTGGACAGGAACAGAAAACAAAGGTCCAGAGGCTCTCCACAGGCTCTCTGTGGCCTCTATTTTCACATTCACAGTGATAGCAAGCTCCTGTTTCTTGATCAAGTCTGTCAACCTATTTCTTTTGATAAGTGACTTCAGGCCATTTACATTTTTGGATATCACTGATACGTACTGGCTCACCTTTGCCATGCTATGTTCGAGTTGTTTGTTTTCTGTTTTTCCCCTTAATTGCTTGTCCTGCCTGGTGGTTTCTTTCTGTTGTTGGTCCAGAGATTGTGGTCATTTTCATCTTTATCTAGTATGCCTTTCAGTGGTCTTTCTAGGGTTAGTTTGGTGGAGATGTATTTCTTCAGTTGTCCTATATCATGGAAGTCTCTTGTTTCTCCATTAAATTTGAATGAAACTTTTGCCGGGTACATCATTTTGGGTTGAATGTTGTTTTGTTTCAGTGCTTGAAACACCTTACTCCAAGGTTGTCTTTACTTGAGCATATGTGTTTAAAAGTCTGCAATGATTTTAATGGGCTTTCTTTGATTGGTGAGTTGATTGTTTTCTCTAGCAGCTTTTAGTATTCTGTTTTCATGTTGTACGTCTGAGATCTTAATTATTATATGTCTGAGTGTAGATTTATGTTGGTTGTGACTGTTTAGCATTCTATATTTCTCACTTACCTGCATATCAGTTTTTTCCCCATGTTTGGGAGATTTTCTGCTATTACTTTTGTGAATAGTTTATATATGTCTTTTGCCTTGACTCCTGCATCTTCACTGATGCCTCTTGGTCTTACATTGTTTCTCTTGGCATCATCTTGAAGTTGCTGGATTGTCATTTCATGGTGCTTTGTTATTTTTAAAAGTTCTAGCCTTTCATGATTGCTAATTGTGATTCTGTCCTCAAGGTCTGAAATTCTATCCTCAGCTTCATTTAAGCAGTTTTGCCAGCTTTCAATAGAATTTTGTTTTTCTTGGATATCTTTTTGTGTTTGTTTCATGGATTCTGCTTGTTTTCTGTGTTATTCACTCAAGATTTCAGTTTCCCATGCTCGTGTACTTTTTTTTTATCTATTTCTTTTCTAACTATGCAGAGCAACTCCTTTACTAAGGTTATTATTTCTGTCTTAACATGAGAGATTATTTCCAATTTGATTTCCTCCATAGCCTCATGGATTTCTTGTTTTATTTCATTTGGTATCTTCAGAGATTTTTTTGTGTGTGACTTTTAAAGTTTTCTTTTTAATGTCTATTTTACTTGCTCTTGATGGAGTAAATGTTTGAGATTTCATTTTGCTTTTTCGTTTTGTCATTTTTCCCCTTTCAGTCTAATATTTGGTCTTCAATCCCACTAGTCTTATCTATATAGTGTGTATCTTAGAGTCTTACTGTGTATCTTAGTAGTGTGTATCTTAGAGTCTTACTGTGTAGTTGATATTTGTTCAACTGCTGGGTGCCACAATGGAGAGCTGGGCCAGTCACCTGAATTCCTCCTGCAGGGCCTGTTGGTTGAGTCCTCTATTCTTCTTAGGCTGACAAACCTAGGTGTATTCATGTAAATCAACCCTTAGTTCCTGCTGTTATTATGTCTTCAGGTTGTTCCCAGTCACCAGAGCTCCTTGTTTATACTGTTTGTCTCGTATGGGACCCTACTGTGTCACTGGTTGACTCATAAGCACTTTTAATTTTCTCCAGGTTGGGGGAAGCCTTTTTGGCATCCTCTTCAACCTACCTGATGTTCTTTCTGTGGAGGAAGGACCCACCCAAACTCTTGCCAAGCTGGCCAGTGTTCTATTTCTAGAGGGGGCTTGGCTATTGCTCCTGTTTACCCACTGAAGGTGGAAAACTGTATTCGTATTTTAGGGGCAAACTCAGCATATTGATGGAAACCTGCTGAGGTCTTCTGTTTAGATGAGGGATTACTGAGTCTCCCATCAACACAGCATGGTTAATCCACTGCAGTCCAACTTCTGTGGGGGGGAGGAATGGGTGCCAAAGATCAACAGCAATGCTAGGTCCAGGAGGTGGGGGCTCCCAGAGGGCAGTGGTGGGATGGCAGGGGCACTGAGGAGGCTGGCTCAGCCTGGCCCTGTGTTCTGCTGGAAGTCCTGTGTCCAGTGGTGGGCAACAGGATGGTGGAGGCACAGAAGAGGTGGGCTCTAGGGTTTGGCTTTACGTGTCATTGGAGGTCCTGTGTCCAGTTTTTGGCAGCAGAATGGCAGGGGCATGGAAGGGCAGGGCTCAGAGGCCCAGCCCTTGTGCACCACTGATGATCCTATGTCCTGCGGCAGGCAGCAGGATGGCAGGGGAATGGAAAGGACTGGTTCAGGGGCCTGGCCTTGCGCACTGCTGATTGTCTTGTGTCCCACGGAGGGTGGCAGGATGGCAGGGGCCATATTAGCCATTCTTAATCTCCTATTATTTTGTTTTCAAATTCTGTATCATTTTATTCTTTTTTTGTTTTTAAAATAATTTTTTTTTAAATGAAAGGAGCAAAGAGAAAAAATAATAGATTTGATGGCAGTGGTATTTTATGACTTGAGGGATAGTAATGAACTAGTGTAGCATATCTAAGAGGAGTATCCAAAGAAGGAGTAACCATTTCAAGGAAAGAGAACAAGAGGGGTAAATGCCCTGGAGACAACTGGTATGGCCGAGCAGAGTGAAGTGTAGGGAAAAAGCTCAGAAGTTAAATGTGAGAAGAATATGGAGAGAGTACTTCAGTTTTATAGGCCGTTCTAGGAACTTCAAGTGTGTTGGGAAATGCTTGAAAGATTTTGAGCAGGAGAATGAATTGATATATTTTAACATCTGTTTTTTTATGTTGAGAAGACATCATAGGAAGACAAGAAATGAGAAGAATGGATAGGGAGACAAGAAGGTAAAGAGGATTAGGCATGAGAATTGCAAATTCCAGGCTATCTTGGGCAACTTAGTAAAACTGTATCTCAGACTAAAATTTAATAAAGGGATATGGATGTTACTCAGTAGTAGAGCCTTTCCTAGTATGCATGAGGTACTGCATTTGATTCCCAGTGTGTGAGTAGGGGAACTTGGAAACAGATTTCTTATCAGAAGATATAAAAGTTAGTAGACAACGATACATCATTAAATTCCTGAAATAAAATTATTCAATTCTGTACACAGAATTATGTATAGAGGGATAATAAGAAAAAATTTTCAGGAAAAATGTGTGAGAATTTATTACCTACAGCTACATACTTCAGGAGGAATTGATGTGTCACAAGACTCAATATGTGATCTGTAATAGAATGAATAAAGTTGGGTTTCTATTTTACAGAATTAATTTCTTTCTTTGATTGTTCTAAAAGAAAATTGACAGAAAAGCATTAACAATACATTGGGATTTCTATGAATGTAAAAGTAAAACATATGACAAAAACATCACAACAGATGAAAGAATTACAATTGCAAAATCCTTTCACTGGACATTAAACAGAAGAATGGATTGAAGATAGAGTCCTGTTAATAAATTGTGTGTTTGTAAACATTAGGAGAACCCATGAAATAATTTTTAAAAAAGATACATAAGGCATAAATTCACAGTGGAACTAAAACTGAATAATCTAAAATATTCAATTGAAAATGAGGTAGAAAAAAATGGTAAAAGTTAGAAAATAGTAAATAATGAGATGGAACTTTGATATATAGGAAGCAAACTTAGAGATGGAGGAGGCGGAGGGAGAATAGGGAATTGAGATTTAAAGTGAGGGAGTTTTGAAGCTGTGGAGTGAAGTTATGCACATGCACAACTTCTCTATGAGGAAGTTTCATAAAGTCCAAGAAAGAAATGCAGAGACAGAGAGGAAGAGTAGGGGAGAGGGGTTAAAAAATAATTAAGCAATGTCATGCTTACCAACTCCCCACAATTAATGTAACCATAATGTAGTACAACATGTACCAAAAAATGTACAAATGAAGAAATAGAATAAAAACTAGAGCAGAATAGATTTTATTCTAACTACACTAGTCATTGTACTAAATTTAAATAGTCTATACCACTGAAAAGATGTGTGTCATGATGTTTAATTGAAAGAAAAGACCCAATTATATGGTATCCAAAAGAAATCCATTTTAAACATAATGGAATAAACAGAATAAAAGTAAAAGAATGGGTAAAGATAAGCCATGCAATCACTAACATTGCTATACTGCTATCAGACAAGCAGCCTTCAGATTAAGGAAGTTGCCACATATAGAGTAACACTGCAATAAGCAGAACAGTTCTCAGGAACACAATAAAATAGCCCTGCATGATCATAATATGTATTCAGTGAAAAACAACTCCAACATAGCAGAAGTAAAAATTTATAAAACTAAAGATAGTCTGTATATTTCTATGAATTTGTCCATTTTATCTATGTTACATGATTCACTGACACAAAATTTGTTGGTATTGTTTTCTTTTAATCATCTGTATTTCTGCAAAATGAAGAGGAATGTCCCCATCTTTCATTTGAAACTTTAGTTACCTATGTCTCCTCTTTTTTTCTATATCATTCTAGGTAAAAGCTTTAATTTTTTTTTTATTTTTACAATGGATCGGCTTTGGTTTCATTAATTTTTTTCTTTTCCTCTTCTCTATTTTACTTATCTTTACCCTATTTTTCAGTACTCTTTCCCTCTGTAAGATTTGGGTTTATTTTGTTCCTTTTATAATTCTTTAAAGTTTAAAGTAAGGTTATTGATGTATGGATTAGTCCACTTTTGGTTACAATAATCTGTTTCACAATATCTTATAAAGCAAAGACATTTATGTTGGTTCCCAGTGCCAAAGGTACAAAATCTAGGATCCTCTAGGATCTTCACCCAGTGATGACCGTGATGGCAGTCTTGAAGCAGCACAAACCATTACATGGCAAAAGGCAGCAAGACGTGTATATGTGTGTATTTTCTGGTTTCCTTCTTCTTATGAAACCACCAAGATTCACTTTCAAAGTCCCCATGCATAATGACTTTATCTAACCCAAATTACTTTCCATAGATCACATTTTTAAACATCATTGTAGATTCACTTTCCACCCTCTTACTGCTTCACAATAGAGATTAAATATCAACACATGAAGTATAGGGATGCTTAAAATATATCCAATCACATTTAATGTATTTCCTTTTTCTTACTGTAGGTATTTACAGATACAATTAGTCTCTAACCACTACATTTACTGTTGACACCAATACCTTCACACTGAGATACAGCCCATCTATTTTAAGTTTTTTTTTTTTTTTCAATTTTGAAATAAGTTCTTGCTAAGTTGCTATAAGCATCCCAAGCTGGGCCTGAATTTGCCATCTCCTGCTTTAGCCTCCCAGAGTGTTAGGATTACAGGCATGCATCACCATGCCTGACTATGTTATGTTCGTTTTCATTAATCTCTAAGCATTTTATAATATTCTTTGTGATTTTTGGAAGTGCTTTTGTTTAAATTCAAACATTTGTATGTCTTTCCAGATTTTGTTATTTATTTCTGTGTTCTGTTCAGAGAAAATATTTTGTATAGTTTCAGTTTTATATAAAGAAATGTTTTGTAGTCCATTTTGCACAAACTGTTCTGGACAATGTTTTACATGCACTGTATTGCTATTGGGTAGTGTTCTAAATATATCTATTGAGTCTAGTTAGTTTAAAGTACTGTTTGTATCTTCTATTTTCTTATAGATATTTGTTTAGGTGTTCTGTTCATTAGAAGAAGTCCACATGATGTGTTGATGTGTACAACTATTATTGTAGAATTATTTCTCCCTCATAGTCATCAATTTTGCTTCATATATTTTGGGTTTCTATTTTTTAGTTCATATATGTTTAATTATTATTATGTCTTCTTGTTAATTCTTGTATTTGTACATAGCATAAATTGTCCCTTGTAACATTTTTTGACTTAAAAATCTATGTATTCTGTCTTTCTATTCCCAGTCCTCCTTCCTGTATCAGGGATTGAACCCAGAGTGTTTATCTGTGCTGAGCTACATATGCATTCCTTTGCCTAATTTTATTTTGAGGCAAGGTTTCATTGTGCTGCTATTTTGTCCAGGGTGATCTAGAATTGATGTTCCTCCTGCTTCAGGGTCCCAGAGTGTACAGCTTTTTTTTTTCTTTGCCTAGTGCATCCATTTTTATTTATTCGCTTTCAGCATAATTGTGTATTTGTAAAGTGAGTCTTTTTAAAAAAATATATGGTTGCTTTCATGTGTGTCAATTTTTTAAGATATATATTTAGTCAAATTTTTTCTTAGTGTGTTTACATTTACACTTAACATGACCATTGGTGTTGAAAGACTTATTTCTGTTGTTCTGCTATTTGTTTTCTGTTTGTCTTAGGCCACTTTTGTTCCATAATTCTTTTACTACTAACTTTTTGTGTGTAGTTAATATTTTGTAGTACACTATTTTGATTCCTTTTCTCATTTATTTTTGTGCATAGTTTTTAAAATATTTTTGGTGTTCCATTGAGATTACATTTAGGATCCTAAATTTGTATCAGTCTAGGGCAAACTGATGCCAGTTTAATTCCAATAACATATTCAAACTCTGCTTTACACGTATTTTCCCTCACCTATAAGTTGTATTTTTATAAATTTATACCTGGATATATTGTCCAATAATGCAAAGCTATAGTTATTTTTATGCACTTACTCCTTATATAAAATAGGAAATAAAATGCAGGGCTATGAGCCAAATGTGTAGTATAACAATTTGTATATTTACATCTAATATACTTTTAATATATAATTCTGTTGTTCTCCATATCACTTCAGTTTTTTATATAATATCCTTTCATTTCATCTTGAAGGTCTTTCTTTAACATTTCTTACAGGACAGATCTAGTGGTGAAGAACTCCCTCAACTTTTTTTCTCCCTCAACTTTTGCTTAACTGCTGATGTATTTATTTTCACTCCCTCTAAGTTCTATTATGGTCTTGGATGAAAAATTGGTGGTTGTACTTGTCTAGCATGTGAAGTCGTGTGTTCAATTCCCATTACAACAACAACAACAAAAAAACCAAACAAACATATACTATCATTAATTTTATTGGGGATTTTCTTATGTGACAAGCTTCATGTAACTTTTAAGTTTTCTCTTTTTTCTTGTTTACTACAGTTTCATAACTGTACATTGGTGTGGATATTGCTTTGTTTTATCTGACTTGGGGTTAGTTGAGCCTCTCAGGTGTATAGATTTATATTTTTTATTAAACTTAGGAAATTTTCAGCCATTATTTCTTCAGATATTGTTTCCCTCCCTTCTCTCTTTGACTACATAATGTGTGTGTTAAATTTGCTGTTGTACCATAGCAAATCTTTTCTCCATTTACTTTTTATTTTCTTTCTGATTCTCAAACTGAACATTTTTCATTCTTCTATTATCAAATTCACAGATATTTTTTCCTGTTACTTCAAATGTTCCACTGAACTTCTATGCTGAACTTTTAATTTCAGTTGTATTTTTCAATTCCAGAACTTTGCCTTGGTTATTTTTCATTCCTAGTATGTTGTCATCTTTTAATTTTTTCATATATAGTTTATTTAAATCCTTTTCTGTAATGTTTGTCCATGTTTTCTTTGAGCTTTTTCAGTATGCATGAATAGTTTTGATAAACAACTTACTTCATTAGAGTTATGACAATAAGAGAAAGACTGGATGAATCTAAGAGTGCAAAGGAGGTATTCTTTGAAGACTTGTCTGTGAAGGCCAAGAAAAATATAGGAGTTTGTATTTGGAGAGAAAACAGGGATCTAGTGTAGATTTTAATTTTATATACTTTTTATGACTTTTCTTTTTTTTTTGAAGAGAATAAAACCAAAATATAAAACAGAATAGAGACAATCAAAACAAAACAATGAACATGATACAAAACTTCAAAACAAGATAAAAGTAAACCAACAGTGGCTACCATGATGCCTCTTGCTATCTTTCAAAATAGCTTCCTATACCATTAGGTGCAGTAAAATCAAACAAAACAGAATAGAATAAAACCAATCAAAACAAAACAATGAAAGCAATGCAGGAATTCAAAACAAAATCATAGGAATGTAACAGGGCATAATGCATATTGTTATCTTCAAATTAGTGGTTTATACCATCAAACATAAAAAATCAAACAAAACAAAATAGAAATAGTCAATCAAAGCAAAACAATTAACATGATATAAGGCTTCAAAATGGCTACCATAATGCCTCTTGTTATCTTCAAGATAACTGCCCATACCATCAGGCATAATAAAATCAAACAAAATGGAACAGAATAAAACCAATAAAAACAAAACAATGAAAGCAATACAAGACTTCAAAACAAGATAATAGTAATACAACAATGGCTACCATAATGCTTCTTGTTATCCTCAAAGTAGTTGCTTATGCCATCAGACATAATATCAAACAAAACAAAATAGAATAAAATATATCAAATGAAAACAAATAAAGCAATACAGGACTTCAAAAAAGATATTAGGAAATCAATAATGACTACTGTTATACCTTTTTTTATTTTTGAAATGGCTGTCCATGCTATCCAATATGATAAAATCAAACCAAATGAGATAGATAAAAACCAACCTAACAGAACAATGAAAACAATACAGGGTTTCAAAACAGGATATAGATTAACAATGGCCATTGCCTTGCCCCTCTAGACATCTCTTTCCCTTTTACCTTCACAGTGTCTGTTGTGCATTTTGGATCCCACTAATTCCTTTAGATTTTTGTACTAGGGAGACAACATAATGTTCACCCACATGACTCTGAACCGTTTCACCCATAAGCATGATCTCAAGTTCTATCCATTTACATACAAGAGCCTCAAGGTTATCTTTCTTTATAGCTCAGTAGCTTTCTATTGTTTAGAAATGCCATATCTTGCTTGTCCATTCTTCTGTTGTTGGGCTAGCTACTCCTACTGTTTTTTTCTGATTCCCTGTCACATAGAGCATTGTTTTCACTCCTTTGACTTTTGGTTTATGAATTTCCTTTTGAGTTAAATGTATTTCTTGAATATGAGTTTTATTTTCATTTCTTTTGGTTTTTTAATTTTTTTGCTTTTTATTATTAGTGTTTATTAATGCTACAAAATATTGGGCTTCACTGCAATGAATATTTTACAATGGAGTATTCTAGGCTTGAGATTTTTAATACCATAGCCATTAGTCACACGTGACTATTTAAATTTAAATTAGTTAAAATTAAACTAAACTAATATTTTAGGACCTTAAATTTACTAACCACCTATGTAGTACTGTGTAGGCCTATAAACCTCTAAAATAGGCACTGATCTTCCATTTATTTTCTTTGGTTACAAATGGAAAATCAAGTATCAGTTTCCTACATTCATGCTCTGGATTCTATCACTTCTTCAATTTTAGTTACCTTAACCCTTCAATTATCCATTCTCTCTGTCTCTCTTTCTCTCCCCTTCCCCAGTAGTAGATTTCTGTTTCTGTTCTGGATCCATGCAATTAACATAAGGCGATGGTCTAGTACAGTGAGAGAAGTTTGCACATTTTATAATGGAATGATGAAAGTTTTTTTCAGGTGGTTTCAGTTTTATGATTAATATTTGAGGCAGGATCATCACTGTTGTGGAGATAAGTGTGGTAGGGTAGGAATTCTGAAGCAAAAAACATGTATTAAAGTATTGATTCGGAGTATAGAAAAGCAAAGTATTTTGACACTCAATTTATATATATATGTATTAGGTACAATGAGCTACTTTGATATGTGTGTATGTTATGAAATTGACCAGTCAGAGTGATTAGTTGATCTACCACTTTTAGTATTCATATTTTTTTGAAATCATTCAAAATCTTCTCCCGTAGCTATTTCGAAATATAAAGTATGTTACTATACAAAGTTATTGTTGGAAAAACTTCTGATACACAGGAAAGTAACAATAATTAAAATAAGCTCTTTTGAGTGTTCATTAAATTTCTTTCTTTTCATTTTTTATTTTAGTTCATTAGTACATTGTGTAGTACATAATGTTTACATTCTTTGTGGAAAGTTATCTTCAACGTAGTTGCTTATGCCATTAGTTGGTACATGTGCTAACATATTTTAACATATTTGGAAAGTTGGTTCATGTGCTAACATATTTTAATTCCTTTGTACACCTCCTTTTCCCTACCTTCCTCCCCATATCTCTTCATCCTTCCTTCCTTCCTTTCTTTCTTTCTTTCCTTCTTTCTTTCTTTTTCTCTCCTTCCTTCCTTCCTTGCATCCTTCCTTCCTCCCTCCCTTTTCTTTTTGCTATGAAACAGATTAAGGATGCCAAATAGTGTACAGGACCAATTTGAGTTTTCATATAATGAATTCCAAGCAAAACCAATCATCTTGCTTGTTTTTTGTATTTTTTTTTGTTAAATTTGAAAGAATTTTAAAAAATTATAACACTCAGTGTTCTGTAGGAGTGTAACATGTTAGTCATGGGATTTTAAATAGGTGGAAACTTTCAGAAGAGAAATGGGAATGTGCATCAAGATTACTAGAATTTTCTGTTCTCTTTGACTCACTAATCGTACATCAAGATATTTGTTGAAATATTTATATGTAAGTCTGTCATAGCATTATAAATAACAGAAAATGTGGATGCAGCAGCAAATGCTCAACAAAGAAAACACTTAATTATGATAAATCCTTAAAATACAGTCTTATAGCCATTAAAATCATGTTTTTGAAATATTTTAGCAATATTGCAAAGTGCTAATGATAAAATAAAAGTCAGACTTTAAAACTATATTAAAATATGATTCTAATTTTATAAAATAAGAAAATATACATGTATATGATATGTGTCTATATATATTTAATGCAGTGAAAGTAAATGCAGTTAAATTTAAGAGTACTGATTTCTAGTTTGAAGGATTATAGTGCCTTTCATATTGATTTTTACACTTTTCATAAATTCTGAAATAATCAGCATTGGGCATATTTTATTTGTATATATATTTTATTTTTTATTTTTTAAAAATTTTTTATTTAAATGGATAAAACAGAAAAAGGAGAGGAATATTACAGAATTTCAAAAAAAAACAAACAGTAAGAAATCACTAGCTGATAAATTACATATTGCTCTTTTAAAAATAGTTGTTCAAGTTACAAAATTAAAGCACACAAAATGGACCCTCAAGCAGTGAGACTGCAAACAAATCTGTTCATCAATCAAACAAGAACTAAGAAATATGGGTAACAATCCTGCACACATGCAGTTATATCTTTTATGGCACTTCCAATTTTCTCTTTTTTACAATAGCAGTTATACATTTTTTAATTAAAGAGAGAAAAAAACAGGAAAATGGTAAAAATATTACAGAATTTCAAGAAAAGAAGATAAACAGTAAGAAATCACTAGTTGATACATTACATATTGTTCTTTTAGAAATAGTTATTCAAGTTACAGAATTAAAACACACAAAGTGGACACTAAAGCAGTGAGAGTGCAAACGGATCTGTTCAACAATCCAACAGGAACCTAGAAATGTGGTCATCAATCCCACACATCTAAACATACATGCAGCTATATCTTTTGGAGTGCTTCCTATTTCCTCTTTTTTTACAATAGCAATTATAGATTTTTAAAATTTTATTTAAAGAGAAGAAAAAACAAAACAAAACAGAAAAAAAAAGGTAGCAACAATACAGAATTCTAGAAGAAAGGAAGAAAAAGGAGAATGAGAAAAAGCCTCACTAAGAAATCAGTAATTTATAAATTACATACTGTCGTCCTGGATGTAGTTGTTCAAGTTACAAAGTTAAAGGGTACATAGTAAATATTCAAACAGTCAGACTACAAACAGTTTTGCTCAAAGATCCCACAAAGATTCAACAATATGGTCATCTATTTCACACACTCAAACATATATGCAGTAATATCCCTTAGAGTACTTTCTTTTCCTCTCTTTTTTACAATAGCAATTACACACTTTGGTTTTATTACATTTGTAGTTCTTATTTACTTTTTACACTAGAGACACAGTATGATATTTATAAATATGATTCTTATTTATTTCACTAATGAGGATAGTCTCAAGTTGTCTCCATTTGCCTATGAAGGCCTCAAGATCATCCTTTTTTATAGCTGAGTAATATTCCATCATATAAAAATGCCACATCTTTTTCATCCACTCTGCAGTTGATGGGCATCTTGGCCCTACTGATCTGCTCTACACCTCTATTTTAGAAGTATACTCACCACATTGATACAGTCAATCCAGTGTAGTCCAAAGTTCACCACCTGGGAGCAAAGTTCCAAATTTTCTCACACTAACTGGATACCGCTGAGATCTTCTGATGTTCCAGGTGGGAGGGCAGGCCCATCTGTAGCAGTCCAGGGCAGTTTTCAGTCTTGGGCAGACCTCCTCGATGTTTCTGGTGGCAGGACAGGCCCACAGGGGAGGTTCAGGGTAGCCTACCCCTGAGGCAGGCTTGCACTGAGTTCCAGGATGCAGGGTTCTGCTAAGTTCCAAGTGGCAGGGCGGGCCCACGGTGCAGGTTCTGGGCAACTTACCCCTGATGCAGGCTTCCACTCAGTTCCCGGAGGCAGAGTGGGCCCAAGGTGGAGGTTCTGGGCAGCTTACCCCTGTTGCTGGGTTCTGCTCAGTTCCCGGAGGCAGGGCGGGCCCATGGTGGAGGTTCTCTGTATATATTTTTAAAATTTGTTTTAAAACATAGAAGTAGTACGTGAATATATTCTCATTATAAAATATTTAGATGATACAGATAAGCAGAATTAGCCTTTGTGCTCTCAACCCTAGCTGTCATCCCAAGATAACTTATATTACTAGTTTGGTGTGTTTTCTTCTAGATCACATCTTCTATATTTATTCATATTTTATTTAAATATATTACTTTATATTACTATAAAAATGGTTATTAGCTATTCTTTTGAGAAAGTTGGACAGGGAAGAATAAACTAAAGGGACCAAAGGAGCACCTCAGATTAATGAACGAACCAGGAGGGAATGACATGTAAATATCGAATGCAGTTTTAAGAAAGAGCTGGTCTAAGTTGTGAGACACAGCAAAAGATAAAAAATAATGTTTGAATCCTATCCTCATCCCTTACCTGTTGCCTTTGTGCTGCCAATTAGTCTAGTCCCAGTAGCCAGTTGGACACGCTGGCTTCCGAGGTTGTTTTGAGATAATAAAATTAAAAGGTCCTGTTGTAGACTGGAAGGCATTTCAGTGTGGGAAGTTCCAGAAGGTCATTGTGTTGGAACTCATGTGTTTTAATGTTCTTAACTTATCAAAATACTAGCAACATGTATAATGTATAATCAAACTACAACTTTAAATTACTTTCATAGAGTTAGACACGTAGGGTCTAATTGGTTCACAAGGTTTAGCTACTTTTGCTTGATGAGGGGATGGGTATTTGACATTAGAGCAGATGGCTCATAAACTTCATACTGTTAATTTCTTAGCTTGGAGCACAAGAAATAATTTCTCTAAGAATGTTTTATAGAATAAATAATGAGATGAGTACAATGTGGGCCAAGCTATAATGAACGAATTAGACTTCATTGGACTTAATATATACATAAAATAGACCTCAAATATAAATGCTTAACTAATATTGATCCAATAGGGAAGTAGGTCAGCAAGGGTACACAGAAAGAAAAAAAGAGGCATTTTTCTTGGAAGGGATGGGTCCATATAATCTGGTCACCCGCCTTGGTGATTGATGTCTCGCTGGACTTCCTGTACCAGGTGGTACTAATTATAGTACAGTTTCAAGTTACAGTTTACCCCGTAGGGAGGTATGTATATATGGCCATTACAACTTTATCTTGAGGACTGGTCCTCTTCACATGAACCTCCAAACACAGTTCTGATTTTTTTTTATGTTGACTTCCTTGACAGCTCAGTCCCTCTTGGCTGTATATTAATTTCTGTCTAACTTAGCTGCCTAAAATATGCACCCACTGAAGAGCTATCCATAACTATGGTGAACTTTCAATGCAACTGCTTTGAGCTGAGAAGAATGGGTGTAGGGGACACTGCAGTCAGAGTCCTTCTTCAGAGGACTAATCTAATGGGCCTTGGATAGAAGTCCCATTGTATTTTACCAGTTATTAACTACCTTTACAAGATCTGTCCAGTGGATACTGGAAAGAGAACCTGGAAGATCTGTCACTTGTTCCATCTGCATGATCATTTGGAGTTTCGCAGCCTCCAGGTGAGAATAAAAAAAAAATTCCAAGAAATTATAGCATGTATAATCAAATCACAAGCACTAGGATGGAAAGGCAGCTTGAGGGAAAAGCTATAATCCAGACAATCCATTTAAGGGACTGGAATATTGTTTGTAACCAGCTAGCTGTTAGACTTCTCTACTGATAGAGGTTATCTATAAGTCTGATTTTTTTTTATCACAATTCCCTCTAGCTTTGGCTATAAGATGGAGAGTTTGGTAGTTTTGAAGGACATTTTAGATAATGAATTTTAAGACTTGCTGAGCTTTTATAGCTTTCACTCTAGCTTTCTAGCCTCACTAAACTATAACATAGGTCATCTACAGGTGTAGCTGGAAACTGCTGGCAGGGATTAGTGATTGGAGCCCCATTTCTATATCTACATTTTACTATCATGGTATTGTTTTCATATAAATTTTGGTTATACTTTTCTGTCTGGTATCAAAGGCCAAGTTAAAATAAGAATTATGTTAATCAAAATCAACCTCACAAAGGATGAACAGATATTTTTCCAGAGAAAGTATTTTAAATGGCCTGTAAGTACAATATCATCAGTCATGAGAAAAGAAAAGAAAAATTGCAATGAGATAATACTTTGTATTTGCTAAGATGATAAAGGTAAAACTAAGGAAAATAGGTTTTTTATTTAAGAAAAAAGACACAGAAAAGAAAAACAAAAAGCAAAGAGACAAAACAACAACAAATCCAAAAAAGTTACACTATAGGATTTCAAAACAAGATGATAACAATGGTTGTTCTACTGCATATTATTACGTTCAAAAGGGTTGATTAGATTACCAGAAATAGACAAGTTAAATTGAGATAATCATATGAGAATTAACTGTTCCATTTCCAAGAACTAATAGAACTAGTAGTATAGTCATCATAAGTATCTTGTGTGTATATAAAGGTTTTTGAAATAGGTATTGATGATATTGTGTTTCCACAGGGTCTGCAGTGATTTTACCCTTTTTATTTCTTTTTAAAAATTTATTTAAAGAAACAAAAGAAAATTTAAAAAAACAAAAGAAAAAAGTAAAATACAGAATTCAAAAAAATTAACATCATAAAATTGCTAGTTGATACATCACATACTGTCATCTTAACAATAGTTGTTAAAGTTACAAAGTGAAAGAATAAAAAGTGGCTAGACACTCAAACATTGGCAATGCAAACCCTTCTTTTTGTTCAATGATCTAACAGAAATTTAGTAATGTGATCATCAGTCTTACATACTATACATACTATTATATCCTTTAGAGCACTTTACTTCCCTTTCACTTTCACAATATCTTGTACATCTATTATACTTTTACATATATTGTACTTTTATATCTATTATACTTTTTGGATACCATTATTCTGCCAGTTCTTATTTTTTACACTAGAGAGACAATGTGATATTTCCTCATGTGAATCTTGTTTATTTCACTAATGAGGATAGTCTCAAGTTGCCTCCATTTACCGATAAAGGTCTCAAGATCATCTTTTTATAGCTGAATAGTATTCCATTGTATAAAAATACCACATGTTTTTCATCCACTGTGCAGTTGACGCACACTTTGGATGTTTCCAAGATTTAGCCATCACAAATTTTGCTGCTATGAACATGGGTGCACATATATCACTGTGACATGACATTTTCAGTTTTTTTTGGGAAAATACCCAGGAGGGGAATAGCTAGATTGAATGGAACTTCCAATCCTAGCTTTTTGAGGAATCTCTGTACTGATTTCCACAGTGCTTGCACCAGTCTGCACTCCCACCAACAGTGGAGAAGTGTTCCTTTTCCCCCCTCAGCCTCACCAACATTTATTATCAGTTGTTTTCTTGATGGCAGCCATTGTTTTTGGATTGAGATGAAATCTCAATGCTGTTTTAATTTGCATTTCTTAAGTGACCAGTGATGGTGAACATTTCTTTAAATATTTATTTGCCATTTTTATATCTTCATCTGAGAACTGTGTTAATCTCCAATGCCTATTTTTGGAGAGGGTCTTTGAATTTGGCGGGCTTGATGTTTTTTAGTTCTTTATATGTTGTGGATGTAAATCCTTTGTCTGAGGGATTGTTGTCTTTCCCATTATGTGGGTTTTCTTTTCACTTTGTGATTTCTTTTGAAGTGCAAAAACTTTTTAGTAATATGAAATCCCAGTTGTTGATCTTTGAAGTATTTCCTGTGCAGTTTGTGTGTGTTTTATTCATGAATTCTCTTCCTACCCCAGTGTCCCCAAGATTTTTACCTACCTTGTCTTCCAGTAGATTTAGTGTTTCTGTTTTAATATTTAGATCATTGATCCATTTTGAATTTAGTTTAGTGTACAATTCTGGAAATATTAGCCAGAGGAATCAGACAAGAGGGAGAAATAACGGAAATAAAAATAGGAAAAGTAGAAGTTAAATTATCATTACTTGCAGATCACATGATGCTCCACATAGAAGACCCCAAAAACTCCATTAAAAGACTACTAGAGATAATAAACAAATTCAGCAGCATATCTGGATACAAAGTCAGCACTCAAAAATCAACAATAGCATTCCTGTACACAAACAAACAAACAAACAAACAAAAAAACTCCATGAGAGAGAAATTATGGAAATATTACCTTTCAAAATAGCATCTAAAAAAATGAAATACCTAGGAATCAACCTAGTCAAAAATGTAAAAGATCTATATGCTGAAAATTATACTGCTCTAAAAAGGAGATTGAAAAGGATATTAGAAAATGGAAGGATATTCCTTGCTCTTGGCTATGAAGAACCAACACTGTGAAAATGTCCATATTCCCAAAACTGCTATACAGATGCCATGCAATCCCAATCAATATATCATTAATATACCTTACAGATTTAGGAAAAAAAATTCCTAAAATTTATCTGGAAACAGAAGAAACCCAGAATAGCAAAGGCAATTCTGGACAACAAAGGCAAGACAGGAGGCATCTCAATTCCTGACTTGAAACTATACTGCAAAGCCACAGTCATAAAATCAGCATGGTACTGGCAAAAAAATAGACCTGAGGATCAACAGAACCGAGTAGAAGATACAAACACTACTACAAAGACACTCAACCACCTTATATTTGACAAAGGGGCTAAACATATTCACCAGAAAAAACATAGCTTCTTTAATAAGTAGTGTTGAAAAAATTGGCTTTGTACATGCTGAAAACTGAAAATAGACCCTTTTTATTTTATTTTTTTTCTGCCTCTTTGATTGAACTCACAACCTCACGTTTAACATGGTGGGCCCTTAGCCAACTGAGCTAAACACTGGAGCACCGTTTTTATTTCTTATGATGTGGATTTCAGGTTTTTCTTTCCTCTTTTTGATAAGATTGGCTAGTGGTTTAGCAATTTTATTTATTCTGTCAACAAAGCAACTCTTCAATTCATTAATTCTTTCTTAGTTTCAATTGCATTGATTCTTGTTCTGATCTTTATAATTTCTTCCCTTCTTTGCACTTTGGGCTTGACTTGTGCTTTTTCTAGATGTTTGAAGTGCTGCACTAGGTTGTTTATTTTTTTTTCATTCCATGTCCTAATGTGGGAGTTTACTGATATAAATTTCCCTCAAGGACTGCTTTCATTTTGTCCCACAGATTTTGGTGAATTTATTTGCATTTTTGTTTGCTTGTAGATATTGTTTAATTTCTTCTTCAGTTTCTTCTGTGATCTGTTGGTTGCCAAGGAGAGTGTTATTTAATTGCCGTGTGTTTATGGGGTTCTTGTGGGTTTTTTGTCTTTAATTTCCAATTTTATTGTGCTATGGTCAGGTAATATGCATGGGATTATTTCAATTCTTTGCATTCACTTAAGCATGTTCTCTGTGTTAGTGTATTTGTCTATTTTAGAGAATAATTCATGTGCAGCTGAGATGAATGTGTATTCTGATGTTTTAGGGTGGAACATTCGGTACACATGTACTAGGTCCATTTGTTCACCAGTTTGATTCAGTTCTGTTATTTATTTACTGATTTTTGTTTTGTTGATCTGTCTCTTCATGTCAATAGGGTGTTAAAGTCCCCCATTATAATTGTGTTTTTATTTATTTGATTTTTTTATGTTTATGAAGACTTGTCTTATAGTTGGGTTATCCCATATTTGGTGCATATATATTTATGATTTTAATATCTTCCTCTTCAAGTTTTTTTATAATAAGTATGTAGTGACCTTCTTTATCTCTTTGGATTGTTGTTGGTTTGAAGTTTACATTGTCTGCAATCAGAATAGCTACTCTTGCTTTTTTCTGGGTTCCTGTCACAGGGAATATTATTTTCCATGTTTTTTTTATTTAAAGAGAAAAAAACACAAAAAGGTAGAAATATTATAGAATTTCAAGAAAAGAAGATAAACAGTAAGAAATCACTAGTTGATAAAGTACATATTGTTCTTTTAGAAATAGTTATTCAAGTTACAAAGTTAAAGCACACAAAGTGGACCCTCAAGCAGTGAGAATACAAACAGATCTGTTCAACAATCTAACAAGAACCTAGAAATATAGTTATTAATCCCACACACCTAAGCATACATGCAGCTATATCTTTTATAGAGCTTTACAATTATACATTTTTAAAATTTTATTTAAAGAGAAAAAAAGCAAAACAGAAAAAAGGGTAGCAACAATACAGAATTCTAAAAGAAAGAAAGAAAAAAGAAAATGAGGAAAAGCCCCACTAAGAAATCAGTAATTTATAAATTACTTATTGTCATCCTGGATGTAGTTGTTCAAGTTACAAAGTTAAAGGGTACATAGTAAACATTCAAACAGTCAGACTATTTTCCATCTTTTGACTTTTAGCCTATTAATTTTCTTTTGAGTTAACTGTGTTTCTTGTACACAGCATATTGGATTTTGTTTCTACATCTGCTCTGCCAGTCTGTTTCTTTTATTGGTGAGTTGAACCATTTATATTCATGAATAAAACTGATATGTACTGACTTATCCCTGTCATGTTACTTTTCTGTTGTTGGTTTTCTACTTTTTTCTGTTTGTTTTCCCTACTCAGTGGTTTCCTTCTGCTGTTGTTCTTGGAACTGCAGTTACCTCTATCTTTTTCTTGAGTATCTTTCAGTATTCTTTTTGTGTTGGTGTGGTGGTCCTGAATTTCTTCTATTGTTCTTTGTCATGGAAGTATCTTATTTCTCCCTCAATTTTGAAAAATACTTTTTCAAAAGTATATCAGTCTGAGTCAGAAGTTGTTTTCTTTCAGGACTTGAAATATTTTACTCCAAGCTCTTTTTGACTTTAAGGTTTGTGTTAAGAAGTATACTGTGATTCTGATAGGATTTCCTTCATAGGTGATCTGTTTCTTCTTGCTGATGGATTGTACTATTCTGTTCTTGTGCTGAATTTTTGAGATTCTAATTATTATATGTCTGGGTGAAGATTTATTTTGGTTATGGCTTATTGGGGTTTTGTATGTCTCACTTATCTGTATATCAGATTTCATTTCCTTTGCTTGGGAAAGTTTCTGCTCTCATTTCTGTAGTCTTCTTATGTCATTTGTATTGACCCCTGCTTTTTCATTGACACCTATCATTGACACAGAGCTTGGAACCTACATGCAGCTTGCAATGATCCACCCCCAGAGTGTAGCATCATGGCCTTGTCCCTGGCTGGGTGGAATTCAGAACCTCCAGGACCCATGTGGCTATTTGGGACAGAGCCCTAGAGTGTGATGCAGGGGCCTTGAACCTGGCTGAGTGGAGTTCAGCACCTTTTGGGCCCAAGTGGCTAGCCGACACGAGCCCTCTGAGTGTGGTGCTGGGGCCTTGGTGCTGGTTGTGTGGAGTTTACATTCTCCAGGACATGTGTGCTAGCTGGAATGCATCCCTGAAGTATGGTACTATGGCCTTGTGCTGTTATATGTGGAGCTCAAAATCTCCAGGACCTATTGGTTAGGTTGGTTTTTCCCTCCTGGATTTCTCTGGGGCTCTGTTTGGGGCAGGGTTTGGTACCTCTGTGACCTTTGAGGCTGGCCAGGCATTCCCCCAATGGACTGTTCTGGGATTCCGGGCTGGACAGAGCTTAGATCCTCCATGCAGCTAGAAAGGATGCACCCCTGAAGTGTGTTGCTGGGGCCTTACACCTGGATAGGAGGATTTCAGAGCCTCTGGACCATGCAGGTAGCTGGTATGCACCTCTAGAGTATGACACTGGGGACCTTGCTCCTGACTGGGTAGAGTTCAGAACATCCAGGACTTGTCAGGTTAACTGGAACATACTTCTGAACTGGAAAAATAGTTTTGATAAAAGAATTGGGGTTTTGAAACCCTCACAGTGCTCAGTCCTTCTGCAGCTAATTTGGAAAATAGTTTGGCTATTCCTCAAATGGTTAAACTGAGTTAATATATAAGCCAGAAATTCCAGTTCAGTGTATACACTTAAGAAAAATGAATTTGTAACATTAGCACAAATACTTGCACATAAATATTGACAGTAGTAATTTTTGCTGTGCTGAGGAGATTATATGTAGGGCACTGCGTATAGTGGAGAAGCACTATACATACCACTGAGGTACATTTGTAGCCCTTATAACAGTGTTATAATAACCAAACAGGAGAAATGACCCAAATGTTCATCCAGTGGTGAATGGATGAATAAAAATACAGTAGATTCATAAAATGGGATATTTGGCAATAAAATTCAATTGATTACTTATACATGGTACAACATGAGTGGACCATGAACACATTATTCAAAATGAAAGATTATTAATAAAAACTAATACACTGTATAATTCAATTGATATGAAATGTTCAGGATGAGACAGAAAATATTTGAATTATTTTTTTAAGGTGGAGGATAGATTATAGAGTGACAGAGTTATAGAGGTTTGTTTTGGTAGTGATGAGATGAAAAATGGATCATACTGGTGGCAATAAAATTCAGCAAATAAAGTAAAAGGCATTGAATTATAAACATCATTTATTTATAGGTAATATTTTATTTTACTTGTTTATTTTATTTATATATATGTTACAATGTGATAATTTGATACATATATCAATAAAATTTACTAAAAGATTAATATGCCTGCAATTGGAAGCTGGATTAGAGAGGCCAAGGCTGGTGGGGAACAGAGTTGTTAGGAGATTTTGTAATAGTTTAGGTGAGAAAACTGTCTAAATTAAGGCAAGAATAGTGGCAATTCGAAAAAGTTGAGGATGGTTATAAAACATATTGTAGAGGTAGAATCAGTAAAATCTGCTTTTTGGTTCCATATTGAATGGATGAAGCTAAGGAGGCAAAGAAGAGTGAAATTTTCAATCTGAGTAAGTAGGACAGTGATGATGTTATATATATATATAATAGATGTGTAGTTTTAGGACAAATGTTTTCTGAGGGAGGGTAGTTCCTAACAATTTGAATTTTTTTTTTTGGTAGTGATTAAACCCAAGGCCTCACACATGCTAATCAAATGCTAAGCCACTGAGCAACACCTCTAACTCAACAATTTCAGTTTTTTCTGATGCTATCAAGAAAACTTTCAAATGATGTCTATTACCTAATTGAAAAATTAGGATTAGAGTTTAGTAAAAAGTGGAGGTCTTGCTAGAAGTACCTGTTTTAGATATGTCAATTTATAGATCACAGTTTACACTGGGAAAGTACCTGAAAATTTCCATAGAGAGTCTGAAAAGAAAGGAGAAAAAGCAGTTGTTTTTACAAGATAAGAGCAGGAAAATTGATCCAAACAGTTAAAGAGGGAGGAAATTAGTAGCAGAACTATTTTGCTAAAGGATTGACCTGAACCTTTAGATGTGAGAAGAATAGAATTGTTTTTTATATATTTTATTTTAAAGAAAACAAAACAAAAAAGAACAGAACAAAGCAAATCAGAACAAAACAATGCAAGCAACACAGCATTTAACAACAAGACAGCAGGATATCAACAGTAGCTACCATAATGTCTCTTTTTTTTTAAATAGATGAGCATACCTTCACACACAGTAGTATCAAACATAACAAAATAGTATAAAACCATTCAAGAGAATGAAAATATTACAGGACATTCAAAACCAAATAGCCAATAATGAACAATGTCTACTATAATGTGTAATTTTCCTTAAAAAATTTGTTTATACTAGCACACATATTAAAATCCAGTAAGACACAACATGATAGAACCCATGGAAACAGAAGAACAAAAGCATGGTAGCACTGCAAAGCAAGACGATATTAAAACAGCAATGGCTGCCATAATGTGTTCTTTTCATCAAAGTAGCTGTTTATATCATCACACATAAAAAAATCCAACAAAACAGAATAAAACCATTCCAACCAATGACTAAAAATATTATAAAACTTCAAATCAATATAATGGGGGACCATGATTACCATAAAATCTTATGTACTCTTACCATTTCTTGCACTAGTGAGACTATATGGTATTTATACATGTGAGTTTCATTTATTACACTTATGAGTATGGTCTCAATTTGCCCCTTTATAAATATCTCAATGTGATCATTTTTTATAGCTGAGTAGTACTCCATTGTATAAAAGTACCACATCTTTTTTATCCATTCCTCACTTGATGGACACTTAGGTTATTTCCAAGATCTGGCTCTTACAAATTGTGCTGCTATAAGCATGGGTGCACATATATCACTGTGGTATGATGTTTTCAGTTCTTCTGGGAATATGCCAAGAAGTGGAATAGCTGGGTCAAATGGGACTTCCAATCCCAGCTTTTTGAGGAATCTCCAGACTGACCTCCACAGTGGTTGCACTAGTCTGCACTCCCACCAACAGTGCAGAAGAGTTCCTTTTCCCCCACAGCCTCTCCAGCATTTGTTCTTGGTAGTTTTCTTTATCTTGGCCATTCTTTCTGGATTGAGATGGAATCTCAGTGTGGTTTTAATTTGCATTTCTCTAATGACTAATGATGATGAACATTTTTTCATGTATTTATTTGCCATTTGTATTTCTTCATGTGAGACCTGTGTGTTCATCTTGGATCCCCATTTTTGGATTGGGTGTGTTAATTTTGGGGCTCCGATTTTTTTTTTTAATTCTTTATAAGTTCTAGACAGAAGTCCTTTGTCTGAGGGACAGTTCACTAAGATTTTTTCCCAATTTGTAGGTTTTCTATTCACTGTGCTGGAGATTTCTTTCAACATGCAGAAACTCTTTAATAAGACATGATCCCAGTTATTGATTCTGGGAAGTATTTTCCATGTGGTTTGATTCTTGTTCATGAATTCTCTACCTACCCCTATGTCTTCAAGATTTTTGCCTACTTTGCCTTCCAACAGATTTAGTGTTTCTGTTTTAATATTTAGATCTTTGATCCATTTAGACTTTAGTTGAATACCTGGTGATAGGCATGGGTCTAGTTTTAGTTTTCAGCATATGGACAGCCAATTTTTCCAGCACCATTTATTAAAGAGACTATCTTTCTTCCACTGGAAGTGTTTGGCCCCTTTATCAAAGATACGGTGGCTGAGTATGTTTGTAGTTGTAGTTGTATCTTGTATTCCATTTTTTTCAGGTCTGTTTTTATTCCTGTAACATGTTGATTTTATTGCAGAAGGTTTGTAGTATAGCTGCAAGTCAGGGATTGTGATGCCTCCTGCCTTGCCTCTGTTGGTTAGAATTGCCTTTGTTATTCTATGTCTCTTCTGTTTCCAGATGAATTTTAGGAGGGATTATTGTAGATCTTTTGGGTATGCTAGTGGCATTTTGATTGGGATTGCATTAAATCTGTATAACAATTTTGTGATAATGGCCATTTTCACAATATTTATTCTTCCTATCCATGAACAAGGGATGTGTTTCCATTTTTGAGTTCCTCTTTAATTTATTTTTTCAGGGTATTTTACTTTTCCCTGAATAAATCTTTTACTTCTTTTGTTATCTTGATTCCTAAGTATTTCATTTTTTGGATGCTATTGTGAAGGGTGTGGCTTCCCTTATTTCTGTCTCAGTGATTTTGTTGTTAGTATATAGGAATTCTATTGATTTTTGAGTGTTGACTTTGTATCCAGCTACATTACTGAATTTATTTATTATATCTCGGAGTTTTTTAATGGAGTTTTGTGGGTCTTCTATGTAGAGTATCATGTCATCTGAAAATAATTATAATTTTAACTTCTTCTTTCCTATTCTTACGCCTTTTATTTCTCTCTCTTGTCTAATTGCTCTGGCTAGTATTTCCAGCACTGTGTTGAATAAGAGTGGTGATAATGGACATCTTGGTCTTGTGCCTGATTTTAGGGCAAAGGCTTTCATTTTTTGGCCTTTTAATATGATGCTGGCTGTTCGTTTGTCATAGATGGACTTTATCATATTGAGGTAAAGATATCTAGAAGCATAGATTTGTTGAGAATATTCCTAGAGGAATTTTCTTTTCAAAAATTCATAAAAATAAAATGGAGACTGATGTGGAAATTATGCAAGTTAAAAGTTGCAAAGTTGCTGACATTTCCCTACTGCAGTATTTTAAGGATAACTGGATGCTGACAGAAATTTCTTATCTGGTTCAACTGGAGGTTACTTATTGCCATTCCTAGGTGAAGTGCTCACTTACCAGTGGAAAATCCCAGAGAGATCTGGCCCTGGACCAAATGACTCTGCCTGTGTTTCCTGGATCTATTATTCTGCTGTGGATCCCATCAAGGTAAAGACAGGATTGGTTTTCTGGAGGTGGGTCTCAGAAATAGGTAAAACTGCCTGGCAAAAAATAACCTAGCAAAAATGTGTAGCATTAAGTCCAGGGTTAAGATACTATAGCCTAGTATTTGGGGATAGTATCTCAAGTGCTAGGCTCATTTCAGTAGTTGGGAAGAGGAATGAAGGAAAGAGGAATTTTCTTCTGAAAATTTTCTTCCTTTTCTCTTCTTTTTGGGTTCCAGGGGATAATATTCTATCATTCAGAAAACTTGGAAATGATTGCTATAAAATTTGGAGCTCTAGTTCTGATTTGCCTCTAACTTCCCTTTGGAATGACTTTTAAAAGTTCGATCTGCCTCTGCTTCTCCTGGAAAGTGGGTCTATCTCTTTAGCCTATAATCAATTTTTTTTTTTTGCTGGAGCAGAGATTAATTAATAATCTTTACTTTGTTTTTAATTAATTTTTGGTACAATGTTGATATACATAATGATCACATTCATCATAGAGAATTCTTCCCTATACACGATGTATGTTGATTCTTCTTTTTACCCCAATTCCCTCAGCAATCATTTATTGTTTACTATATCTTGGACATTTTACTTGGTGCTTTGAAGGATACACATGTTCGGATACATTTCCACTTTCAAAAACGAGAAACTAATTGAGTAAGAGAAAAGTTATCATAATGGAAGCTACATATACTTGAACCTTGAAAGTCATTAAATATGCGATGTAGGGACTTTTTCTTCTTTTGTAAGCAGAAGGAATAGGTTGAAAAAGCATTGAGTTGTGAAAGTTCATGGTGAATTTGAAGATCAATGAATAGTTAGCATAGTTACATCATAGTTAGATAGGACATCTTACCTATGTTAAAAATAATTATAAGAATTTTTTCAAATAACATATGTTAGTAGGGTGATCATAAATGTAAGACATAATGATGAGGTGCTATAAGACATTTTGATGAGATTCTGAGTGGCACAGTGCTCTGATTCCTTGCAGAGCACTGCCACTCAGAGACAATCCTATCTTTTTTTCCCTGTTCTTTCTTTTTTCAGGACCTGTATAGTGGCCTAGTAGGGCCCTTGGCTATCTGCCGAAAAGGCATCTTGGGGCCCCATGGGTCACGAAGTGATATGGATCGAGAATTTGCTTTGTTGTTTTTGATCTTCGATGAGAACCAGTCATGGTATCTAGAGGAGAATTTGGCAACCTATGGGCACCAAGAGCCAGGCAGTGTTAATCTACAGAATGAGACTTTCTTGGAGAGCAATAAAATGCATGGTACGTAAAAAAGAAACTATCCCTTTTTCAGAAACGTCTTCCCTGCTTGGTTGCATGAGGATATCTGATAGATCCATTACTACCTAAGGGAATATAATTCTGGAAATTGTGTGATGGTTGGAAGTAGAATGAGGATGAATTGGAAATATCCTTGTTATTGTATATTTATAAATGCAGAGCATATACCTGGTCCAGATTAGATTTGGTATTCAACAGTATACTAACTCTGTAATGGTGTGATAGTGACACAAACAAATTTTAAATATACTGGAGAAGGCAAATGGGCATTTATGTTGTTTTATATATCTTTGTTTTAAAATTTGAAATTTAGTTTTCTCATGTTGTTTCATTACTAACCTGAATATGGGATCTGCTTTCTCAACAGCTTGTCTGTTTTTAAAATAAAGTTTCAAATTACAGGTGGAATGATTGTGGCTGGCCCATAACACAGTGATTGAGCAATTGATGAGCATATGAAGGGTCCTGGGTTAAATCCCTAGCACCAAGAAAAATCAAAAATAAACATACAAGTGAATTATTGGGGAAGAGAGCTTCAAAAGGAAGAGTATCTTGATTCTTAAATAGGTTTAGAGGGAAATTGTGCATTGAATCTTCTCTTTGCTTTACCTGTCTGGGTTGCTTTTCAAAAAGAAGAGAAAGTTTAAAATAATAGGGAGAGCTTAAGTGCAGTGGAATTTATGAAGTGATCTCTCATAACCCCTTCTACTTCAACATTTCTTTGATATGAGAATGAGGTGCAACTTTAACGAAGACTGTAATGGAACCCAGAAGTAGTATCTCACTGTCCCATAGATTTTAGCTATTTCAACTTGATGGAGAAGTGAGTGATTCAAATTTGAACAGAGTTCACAACGTGCACTTTGTAGTTTCTGTCAAATGAGAGAAATAAATGGACAAAATGGAATGAGGGTGCAGTGAGGTCCTAATGCAGGAGTTTGAGTAATACACACATTCATCTTTTTGTTTATGAATCCATTCATCCAAACTTTACAGGTTCCAGTCTACCTACTATATCTACCCAAAAGGTATTTTTGAGAACTTTCTGAGTGCTGTTTCTAGATGTATAAAAATAAGTAATTTGGGTGTATAAGCAGGCAAATAAATAACCTTCTCCCTTTTTCTTCCTGATACTTAAACTGAGAGATGTTTATGATCAAATGTGTGTTTTATCACTGAGAAGGCTAACTGAAAAGCTGAATTAATTTTACAACTAAATGTGATTGCTCATACTCCCTTGTAATAGATAGATTTTCTACTTTGTCACTGACTTAGATGGACAATGTCTTGATCCTTGCCAAAAACTGTCTTACTCATGGTGAAATAGTGAGTCAATTTGCACTTTATTCTCTGAATAGACTTATCAGAAAGGGAAAAGATCCAGAAGGGGTTGAGTTGAGCATGTTGGTTCTTCTGTCAAATTCATGACTAAGTGAGGATAATCAAAGAGAAGACTATAAATAAAGTAGACATTACCTTTCCTTCGTAAGAACATAAACAGTGGAAGAAAATTGTTCTGGCTCAAGTCCAGGGCCAGTGTGAATTAAAACAGCAATAAGTACCTTGGTGTTTTTTAAACACAGGATGCATTTTGGGAAAGAGAGATGGTGAAGCTCATGCATGAATAATATTAATTACATAACTATAATAGTTTTATAAAACATTTATTGAAGGGTAAGATATCTGTTCATTATTCTGAAAAAAATACAAGGAAGCTATACTATTATAGTACATTCATTTATTTTCTTCTTAGTTGGGTATATGAATTTCCCCATCTTAAAGATAGCTAAATTTAGAAGGCAATTTTTGTTATGTTCCAGTAATTTGTGTTCCAATAGTACTGGAGGACTTCAGAGGTGTAAGTAGGTGTAAAGAATTACAGACATGGAGAGGAGGCAGGAGATCAGGAAAGTTTTCTTGCAGGAGGGGAGGTTTTGATTGAGTTTTGAAAAAATGGACAAAAAGAGGCAGGATTTCTGGGAGGAAGTTTAAATACAAAAGGACACAAATAATATGCATGAATTATTTGGAATATAGTGGTGAAATCATTCTAATTGGAATAAATGTGTTGGCTAATGGAAGATAGGTCTGAGAAGGTGGTTTGAAGGATTTGATTGGCTGAGCTATGAAATCATGGACTTGCTCTTTTGGAAAGGAGGGAGCTATTGAAGTATTTTAAGCAGTAGAGTCAAATTAGTTATTTAAAGAGATAACTCTTAACAACAGTAAAGATAAATTGAAGGAAGATAAATGGAATAGGCATGAACCAAATTGGGAGCCTTTTGCTATCATCAGAGGTATTGAGAGCCAGACCTAGAGAAGTTGCAAAGATAAGCCAAAGGGAGAGATACAAGACACATTTTCTTCTTTCACAGCCATCAATGGGAAGCTCTATGCCAACCTCAAGGGTCTTACCATGTACCAAGGAGAAAGAGTTGCTTGGTACATGCTGGCCATGGGCCAAACAGTCGATCTGCACACTGTCCATTTCCATGCAGAAAGCTTCCTCTATCAGGTAAGCTGGAAATAGGTTTGAACTCCTTAGAGTTGATTAAAGGAGTGCCTATAGTCATTGAGGAAAAAAGGAAAACCAAAGAATAAGATTAGTTGTCTAGTATACAAAGAATTGACCTGGAAATTCTAGCCTGGCTATATATACCAAGGTCAGTCACTTCTTTGCTTTAGCTTTCCCTCCTGACATGGTTGAGGAAGGCTCATTTACCAGGAAAAGGGATTGAAGCAATAAACATCTTTGGGTCTCAGTCAAAGACTTGAGACTCATTGAGTGGTTATCCTAAAAGCAAGAAATTTTACATACCAGAATCTCTGAAAGTAAAATCAATTGTAAGAAGAATGTCAATGGAATGATAGGTAGGTTTTAAAGAACATTTAGCCTTAGGAAAAGACCACAGAGTTGAAGGTATTGATAGACACTTAGGGATGTAGAAGTGGTTATAAAAATATTGATGAAGAGAAAAAATTAAATTGAATTTATTTTTAAAGGAAATATGTGCCCTTTCTTACAGGTAAAACCTTATGCCAAATTCTCCAAATTTCAGCATGTGAAAAGATAAAAAAAAGAAAAGACATAGAGATATTAATTTTGAGTCCCCTAAAGGAATGTAGAGTGTCTTTTACTTCAGAAAACTAAGAAAAAGTAGGAAAATGCCATTCATTGATTTAATTCATGTCAATAAGTTTTAGGAGAAATGAAAAAGTAGATGTTTAAACCTACTCTCTGGTCTAGGAATCTCATGTTCCTGATGTTAACACAGTAGACTTTCAGTTCCTATAAAACTGTAAGGTGTTTGCTATGTGCTTCAGTTCCTCTACCCTCCTCCCAATCTATCATGCAGAATGGACAGAGGTACCGGGCAGATGTGGTGGATCTGTTTCCAGGGACTTTTGAGATTGTGGAGATGGTGACCAGCAACTCTGGGACATGGCTAATACACTGCCATGTGACTGACCATGTCCATGCTGGAATGGAGACCCTCTTTACTGTCTTATCCCAAAAAGGTAAGATCTAGCTCCCTGAGATGAGTCATCTTTATGTAACATATACAAATCAGGTACTACCAAGAAACTTCTTACACCTCTTCTGATCCAAGAAGAACTAGGTATTAATACAGAGCATAGCCTCCTTGCAGGAATTCCCCCTAAGAATATTTCTCATTTTCTACTGCTGCTCTGAAGCTTGCATCTGTCCTATTTATTTTAATACCTGTTGAGCTCATATGGGCTGACCCAGCCTGAAACTCATTGGGCCCAATGCCTAGTGCAAATTTGTACCCTTTGAAATTAATTTAAGTTATATACAAATGTACTATTTAGAGCATAATTGAAGCATTGAAGGTATGTTCTAATGAGGCTTTTTGTGTGTGTGCGGAGTATGAAACCCATCTTTATAAATGCTAAACATGTGTTCTACCACTGAGTCACTTCCTCAGTCTCTAGTGAGTCCTATTTTTAAATAAAAGAAAAGAAAATGAGTTCTAGTGGTTACCTGTTAAACATTGATGTGTTTAGTAAGGGTTTTAAATGCCAGTTGTCTCTATCCCATCAAAGGTTAGAAACAGATATTGGCTTTCAGTTACTGCTTATCCCAGAGTGAGTTGCAACCAAAGCTGGAAGAAACATTTTTTCTTAAAATTTCATAGGAAAAAGTAATAGCTGGGAAATACCTATACCAATTGCCTTTTCTCCACTGAGTGTGTAGGAAGGTAGTTGAGTTGGCTTTTGTGTCTTTGGAACATTAAATAGTTAAGTGTTTCACTTCTTAATCTAATTCTAGCTCTTAGCAATATCTCTTTTGCAACAAGTCCTATAGGGGTTTCTGGGGCCCAGAGAAATCAAAATTGTTTTATTTTTACCCCTGTGCTTTTTAAACTACTATACTGGTTGAAAAAAAAATTGTTATTGAAGTAAGTACTCCAAGGTTGTCAAACAGTGACTTTATTAGAAGTATTAGAGAGTGGGAAAATGTCTTTGTTGTCTCAAACAGACAGCAAATTAGGGCAGAGAATACAACTACACTAATTATGAGGGCACAGGAGTGAGAGCAATGATTGTACCTGATTTCTGGTATCATTAAAAGAGTTTTGTTCTCTGACAACCCAAAATGCTACAGTGTAAATTTCACTTATTACTCCAACATTATTCTCTTGTATCCAGATGTTGTATTTTGTATATTCATAAAACAAAACTGATGTCATCAAAGTGTCATTCATTCAGGACAACAGGTTGTCTATATTTGTTGTAATGAGCCATCTCAAATATGAGTCATCCAAAATATATGAGACCATCTCCAGAATATATTATTGAGGTACTTTTATGAGAAAAGCCAAAATATATCTATGATGATGAGCCAGACCATAAGGTATAATCTTTCTGTCTTTTTGTTTTCTTAAGTCTCACTGCAGTTTAATTGTATATGGCTCTAACTCCACATGTGTAAGTAGGACTATCAGAAGAGTTAAAGACAGAGAAAAAAGTAGTAATTGTTGAAACAAAATTCCTCATGAGGCAACAGGGATGAAAGTGAGGGCTAAAATTAGATTAGGAATAAGACTGGTTATTCCAGTCATCCTTCTACTGTAAGAAGAGAAGAAAGTAAAACTAAGTATCTTGGGAAACAGGTAAAGAGTTTTCAATTCATGATCTCTGTTTCATCTATGATGGCAGACATGGAGTCATTGGCTTAGAGTGAAATCAAGCAAAGGACTTGAGGAAAGCGTGTAAAAGCTTATAATAAACACTAGGGGATGCAAAATAAAGTAATTATTGCCAGACAGCATTGACAATTTAGTTGAAGTTGGACCTAATCTTTCTGATGGCATAATTTTTCTCTGGCAGAATTTAGTGCATCAGAGAAAATATAGGGCAAGTACAGTTACTGTGTGTTCCAGAAATAATTGCAATATTCTTAGTATGTTAGTACTTGAAGTGATAGACAATGGAGTCTGACCTCTCTAGAAAAAGAAGGGAAGACAGAATGAAGCTGATAGTTTCAGCAAGAGTGGAAGGGGTCAGCCACTAAAGATTTAGTGAGTGTCTTGGTTACTTTTCCCTCATTGTTGAGACAAAGTACCTGAAAACCTAAATTAGGGAAGGGAAGGTTTATTTATCTTACAGTTTTGGAAGTTTAAGTCCATTCTCAGCTGGCTCTAAGGCAGGGTGGCATGGCTGAGGGGCAGCCATTCATGGCAGCTATAAACAGCATGAAGCCAAAAGGGCAAATGGGATAAAACATGCCTCCCTTACATTGTATGCCAATTACCCACCCCTGGAAGGGTGCAGCACTCCTACCACCAATCTTAGCACTAGACAATGAACCAATCACAAATGCTACATTCAGCCACCTCTATGACTGCATGAGATTTGGGGAGCCATCCAAACACAACCCATAATATTCCACCTTGGCCCCCGAAAGTCTCATGTACATTCTTTATGGAAAAGACATTTAGTGCATCTCCAAGAGTTGCTAAAGTTTAACAGTTTCAGCATTGCTGAAAAGTTCAAGTCCTAAGGCTTCTCCATGATCAAAGACAAACTCATAGCTATAAGACCCTGTACAAATAAAAACAAAGTTAAAAACATCCAACATTCAATGGTATAAGATAAACATTACAATTCCAAAGGGCACAAATGAGATACAAAGGATTTAGACTAAATGAAGTCCAAAATCCAGCAGGGCAAACTTAAGTCCTGGAGTTCCATACTGAGCACCTGTAGCAATCTGGTTGTAAGCTCCAGCAGGCTTGAGTTATACCACCCCTATGAGACTTTTGGTTGTTTTAGCTCTCAGGGCTTCTCTCTTGTGTTGGCTTTGCTCTCTCCTTGCAGGTTTCCTTAGGTGATCCATGTTCCTGGATTTTGCAAACTTCTGGGTTCTTCGTTGCAACTTTGGCTTCACTTTCACTGTTTCACATACTGTCCTCTCAGGGGCCCACTGCCTGATCTCCCAGGCCTTCTGAAATTTGGGTGGAAGCCTTTTTAATCTCAGAACTTGTTCATTCTCCGTGTGTCTAAAACCAGAGCCATGTGAATACTGCCGAGATCTGCTATCAACTGGAGCAGTAGCCAGGCTTTCTTTTCTCTTGGCTGTAGGGGTTGAGTGCCTTGATTGCTGAGCACTCTGAGTCTGATTGTGAGGAACAGCTTCTCTATGTCACTACCATTCTGAAACCTAATGTGGCCACCACCATTTTGGAACCTAGTGTGGCCTCTGACACCATTCTGGAGCATGGCATTCTGCAGCTTTGTCCTCTGAGCAAAAGCTTTTATTTTTGCAATTTTGAGGCTGCAAAGGGTACAGACTCATTGCTTCCCAGGAAGCCCCCAGGCCATCTTTTTTATTCCTCTGTTCTTTCTCAGCTATCAAGGTCTTAGATGTATCTTTATAGTCCACAGCTTTCTGGTCAAACTCACAACATTTTGAATCATCCTGCTGAGCTATTTGCTCTTGATTCACAACATAAATCTGGTTAAGCACCCCCAACAATAGCTATGCCACAACCTCAGCATTGCACTGCCTTGAAATTTCTTCTGCCAGATTAATTAGTTCACTGTCCTTAATCTTAGTCTCAGGCAAAGCCTCTGGACATGAGCCAAATGCAGACAAACTTTCTGCCAAATCATAATACACATCATCTGGACTCTAATAACCAGTACAATCCTACTTCAGCAGATACCACCAGAGTTTGGTCTTTACCTGCAGGCTTTCTATCTGTCTTCTGGTCTCCAGAATCTGACGTGCAAAATAGCCTAAGTTGTTCCAGCACCACTCTTTTAGGTGACATCTCCAAACTTTTCCAAACTCTTCCCACAAGCCATTTCCAAAGGCTCTTGAACCACATGTTCAGGTACAGTCAGCAATGACTTCACCCCACTGGTACAAAATTGTGTCTTGGCTACATTTCTTTCATTATTGAGACAAAATACCTGATGCTCAAAGTGAAGCAAGGAAGGTTTATTTATCTTACAGTTTTGGAGGTTTCAGTTCATACTCAGCTGACTTCAAGGCAGGGTGGCTTGGCTAAGGGGCAGCCATTCATGGCAGCCACAAATAGCCAGAGCAAAAAGGGCAAAAGAGGGAAAAAACACAACTCATTGCCTCCCTTACAGTATATGCCAGTTACCTACCCCTGGGCAGGTGCAGCACTCACACTGCCAATCCCAGTGCTAGACAATGAACCAATCACAAATGCCAAATTCAGCTGCCTCTAAGACTGCCTGAAGCTTGAAGACCCATCTGAAAACAACTCGTAACAATGAGAAATGAACAAATGCTAATAAGGTGATAACAAAAAATAGGAATTTATTGTTAGATGTTTTATTTGTGAGGTGGAGCAATACTGTATAACAAGTGCAATATGATCTTGGAAGTGAGTGGTAGAATTGGAGTAAATGTGCAAGTCATTAGAGTTAAAAGGTCCAGATGCTATGTGGCTTGATTGTTGGATGGGTCAGTATGCCTGGTGGGCACTGAAGAAGACCAAGCTAGGCACTAAAGACTGAATAAAGAGGAAAAGTGAAGGTAACAAGTAGATAACAGTAGCAAGAAGTGTTTTTGGCTTTTGTAGTCAAATAATATGAGATGCAAAAGAGAACTTTACTAAGGAGAAGAACAAGGGTAACTGAGATGCAGACCTGAGAGAGAGCTCAGTCTCATCAAACAAGAGAGAAAAGATGTGTTCTAACAGTTTGAATGTGTAGAATGAATTTGACTAGGACCAGAGGCTTCTTGAAGGAAGGTTGGAAGCAGTAGGATAAAAAGCATTTATGTGATAGAGAAGGTGCCAAGAAACATGTCAATAGTGACCAAAAAGTCAGTTACATTTTAGCCTCCTGAGCCTGCACTTTTGCCCATATTCTGTGTCCCTAATTAAAATCAGATCAACATACTGATGTGGACTTTGAGTATGAAGTAGGTAATTTCATTTTCATTTTTGCTTTCTATATCCCAAAAAGAAATTCTTACAACCAGTACCAACCTCCCATTAGGATCCTATAGGTTGGTAGAAAAATTAACTGGACTATCATCTTGTTTTTTTCCACCAGAATACTTAACCACTGTCACTACCATCACCAAAGAGACTGGAAAAGGTAGGTACCAACTGAGAAGTTGCATGTGGAGTATGTATGCATATATGCCTGTGTATGGTGCCACTAGCAAATGGAACTCATATGAGTAAAAGCTGAGCACAATGATACTAGTGTCCTGAGATTTTTCTAAGAATTCAGATGCCAGGGGACCAGGTTTGGCTTTGCTCTCTGGGTTCTCTCTGGGTTCCACTCCCAGACTCTGGAGTCAGGGAAAACAGTCTCAAATCCAGTTAGAGGATGGTATCTTTGCTTCTTACCTAATGTGTGAGAGAAATAAAAACTAACACCTTCTGAGTTAGGCATGAAAAATTTGTGGCACAGACATGGATTCCCACAGAGAAAATGTTAACAAAGACCAGTTGGTTTTCAAAGGTTTCTTTTATTATTGCATCTTTCCCCTTCTTCCATGGAATGCCAAACACTTAAACCTGTGGAACTAACATTTCAGCCATTTGAGAAAACAGATTCTTGTTCTTTGTATCCTAGGTCCAAATTGTACTTTCATTCTCCATCTCATTTGTGACTTGAGTAAGAGATTTTTAAAAAATGTATGCTAGTGAAAAAGCACATTAGAGAACACTTGTTTACTGTTGGAAGTTTTGAGTGTTTGGTGAAGACTTAATGATCTACCTAAGTATCTTGTGAACTATTAACCAGATGCTAGGGCATAAACTAAAGAAGTTAGCAAGAGATAAAACAACCTTTAGTTGATAGGACTCAGACTTCATTTCCTTCAACCTTAGAAGTTCACTATTTTATTTTAAAGAGGGAAAAACAATAAAAGCAACAATGAAAATATAAGTAAAACAAGAAATAAAAGAGACAAATAACAATAACAAAAAAACCCCAAACAATAATATAGGCTTTCAAAACAAGGTGGTAGTTACTTAACCAAAGTTCCCATTTGACCCAGCTATCCTGCTTCTGGGCATATTCCCAGAAGAATTGAAAATATCATGCCACAGTGATATATGTGCACCCAAGTTTATGGCAGCACAATTTGTAATAGGTCATTATTTTAAATATGATGTGTACTTCTGTCCACATGTGCTTGTGTATACATACACTTTCTATATGTATATTTTTATGTGCATATATATATATATATATATGTGTGTATAGTGTACATACACATTACTCATAGTCTTTCATGTGTTAAAAAGATTCTACAAGGGGAGAAAAACTCTCAAAATTGTTGGTCTAGTAAATCCCAGTAATTTTCTGTATGAGGAGATAAGAAATGAAAAAGTGAATTGTCATAAGAATATTAAGAGATAGAATGTGAACTCATCTTATTTGGATGGACTTGTTGCTCCAGGAGAAAACTACAAACAATGACATTTTAGAGTACTCCTTATTTTTGGGTACCCATTTTTTCTCTCCCCTCCATTTCAGCAGCAATCCTAAGAGACATTGCAGAGGGTAACGTGAAGATGATGGGCTTGCAGATCCCCATAAAACATGTTGAGATGCTAACTTCTGTTTTAATTGCTGTGGGAATTATCCTCGTTCTTGTTGCTCTGGCTCTTGGTGGTGTGATCTGGTACCAGCATCGGCAAAGAAAGCTACGGCGCAATAGAAGATCTATCCTGGATGATAGCTTCAAACTTCTGTCTCTCAAGCAGTAATAACTGAAACCTGGCAATATCCTCAAGAAGCACAAATGGAATGTACTCAAATGCTCCCAGTGTGTCAACTCTAATATCAAACTTAATAGCTAACTCTACTATCAAAGGGTCACGGGTAGTGAAGAGGCAAAGGCCAGAATTGAAATTATCTGGGTATTTCTTCATTTATTTATTTATATGTAAATTATGTGCTCTCGTTCTTTCTGTAGTTTGTTTGCTACACTTTGAGATCAGGGACTGAGAGTGCTGGGTCATTATCTTACACCACAAATATCAATAGCCAAGTTATTTCACACTCAACTCATGGAAGATTTGAAAATTTCTAGAAATGGATCCTTCTCACCAAGTAGAATCCAAGAAAAAAGTTCCTTAATTAGGTTTCTGTTATTTTCCACAATCTAGGCATGTTCAATTTGAAGCCTAGTAAGCCATGAAGATAACCTACAACTAAACTAAGGACTAAGAATCTGGACATGGTGGTAAATTGGAGGCAGGATGGGAATTGGGAATCTAAATTGTATTTTGAGTCTACTTGGAAGTGAACTATTTTGGAAAAGTGAGTGGATGGATTGTTTCTGCTGTGTGTATCCACAATTTCTGGAGTCAGAAACACTTCAGAAAATCAACGATTCAGGTTGTTACACAGTGATACTGAAGGGGGTGTTAGATGGCCTCTTCATGTTTGAGTCAGGAAATTTTGCCCATTAAAATACTTGCTAAAATGCTCAAAGACTGAATTTCGTGATTTTGACTATATCTATGGCTTCTGGGAGACTCCATTTCAAACAAACCTCTCAAAACTAGAGAGGACATAAAGTATGAGTCTGTCTTTCCATTGTGAAGCCTGCAAAATTGTGTTGTGACAGTTATCACAGAGGAAAGCATAAATATTCTGGTAGATAATATCCTAAAAGTGGATCAATCTCATATGTGGCAGAGGTTTTCTCAATGTGAAGTTGTTTTTTTTTTATGTCAGGGATCAAACTCACGACCTTGCTCTTGCCAGGCAGGCACTTGTCAAGAAAGATTGTCAGAGAGAGACACGAGCATTAGAACAGACCCATACCTGTCCACTGGGCAAGGAGAGTTGGCAACATATCTGCTTATCCTTTTTTCCTGTGGAAATGTTTGGGAAGTTTACTTGCTACCTTGGTATCTCTTTATAGAACAGAGTCATTCATTCTGGTACCTTATAGCAGTATTTCTTTGTCTAGTTTGAACATGTTTGAAACCTAGGTAAGAGAGCACAGAGATGAGAGAATAGGCAAGGGATAAGATGCCCTCCTACTGCAGTATCCATAGTACTTACTGTACCACAACAGAAGCAGGAGCATAAGGGAGACTAATGATGATAGCAGAAATATGTAATACTTTACACAGTAAAGTATTTTATCTCCTGATTAAATGTGAGCTACCTCAATTCTGTTAGTGTTCTCCCATTTTACATGTGAGAAAACAAAGTTTCATGGAGATTACATAACTTTACCCAAGATTCTTCAACTATACGTTGAGCAGGGATTCAAATACTCATCTATTTGATTCCAAATACCTGTTATATCCTCCTTCAGCCTGGGAATCTCCACTAATCTCCTTCCTTCTTACCAGTATTGAATCTTGTCTGTTCAGCAACTTCTGTATGTATATAGCAACTCCTTAAAGATTAACTATAAAAACCTACATACAGCATTGACATTCAGTTTCTCTATATTGGAGGTCCCAGAATAAAACTGTCCAGAAACTAACATTCAACTGTTTTACAAAGGTCAGTGAGTTTCTGGACAGTTTTACTGGAAACCTCAAAAATGTAGTGGCAGTAGAATAGGGTTTCAATTGCTAGTTATTTAAGGTCTTAATCAATGCAGCTAGTAACTGCAGAATGCTTTTGGTCTGTTGTTAATGTGAAAGTTAATGAAAACCAAGTGTACTTTGAGGACTCCAGTGAATTAGTAGCTTTAATTTACATGCAAATCTAAGGGCCTTAGCCTTGTCTCAATTATGAATATGAGTGTCTAGGACTGGTAGATAGGATGGAATGCACTTTTTCTGAGTGTGCGATCCTGCTTCAGATGAAGGAGTGGAAACTCAGAGCCTTGTATGTTTCAGACAGGGATGTGTTTTTGTGCTGAGTTTATTCCAAGTATGAACATAAGGAGATGCTTTCTGAATTTAAGTGGCACTGCCATTCATTGAATGACTCAAGCCAGAAATTCCCAGCATCAATACATCAGTGAGTCTTGTTTGTATTATCTCTGAAACATCATTATTTTTGTCTCCATTGCTACCACCTCAGTTTATATGGAAAACTATAATAGCCTCCTGCTTGTTTTTCTCAAATACCTTCTAGCCCCTACAATTCAAGCATGAGAATGTGATGATTCAAATATAAATTAAGCTTCTAGTTTGAACAAAATATCAAAGATTTTTCTATTTCTGAAGGTAAACAAACCCTGGAAATAATTATGGATGCAACAGAAGTACTAATAAAGAAAGGAAGCAGCCTAGATAGGGACAAAATGGCTGAAAAAGTACAATGGTAGCTTCATATTTTAGAACTTTCACCTGAAAGAACCAAGTCACAGCATACTTACATTGTAGAAATTAAAAATAAAATATTGAAAACAACAAAAGAAACAACATATTATCGATATGGAAACATCAACTGAATGATAGTGGGGATCTGTTTGAAACCCTGGGGCCAGAAGGAAGCAGCAGAAATAAAAGGACAATGAATGTCAAGTTCTATATACAATAAAGCTAGAAATTCTAGGGCAATTTCTGGCTATCAGACATATCTCTAAAGAATTTCTAAAATGCATTTAAACAAATGAAAGAACCACATTAACTTGAGGTTTGCCAGTAAGGAAGAGTGTGAAAGGTCCTTCACTGGTGATAAGTAATACCCTTGTCCTGGCAAACCAGAGATCACCCAGAATTCATAAGCCTTCAGCCAAGAAGGAATAGGCATGATTCATTTGACAAGGAAGCTAGGGAACTTGTAGGGCATTTTTGGTTTAAATCATTTGTGCAGAGGAATGCTGGAAAACCAGGCAGCAGGAATGCAAATGGAATGCATTCGAACTATAGTCTTAAATGCTTCAGGAGAAACTCTTCAGTGAACAGAAAAAGATAAGGAATTCTTAAATTAGAAACAAGGTTTTCAGCGTGACAGGATTCATATCTAAGGTACAGCATCAGCCACAGACCTGTTACAGGGAGATTGAGGAAGTAAAGTTCTCCCTCCTAATTTATGATCTATTCAATAATCTTTCCCTGGTCGTTCCACATTAAATGTTTTGATGTTCACAATTTTTCTCTACTATGTGCTGACAGAATTACACATTCTGAACTTGAAATATACAGGCTCCTTCCAGGCATGGTGATGCATTTGGAGGCTGAGGTGCGAAGATTGCCATGAGTTTGAGGTCATCTTGGACTACATGATGAGTTCAAGGCCAGTCTAAATTATATAGCAAGACATTGTCTAAAAAAGAAAAAAAAAGATAATAAAGAAAAGAAAATGAAATATGTAGGTTCTTTACTTGTGGTGAAGAGAAACCTCAGTTAAAATAAATGGAAAATATTTCCCTTCTTTTACAATTGTAAAAAGATAGCTATGTCCCGGATCAGAAAACAACTCTTGCAAATGTTATATTTATAGATATCCAAATGTTAGAGGTTTTGCTCTGTGAAAATGTCTTCAAGCTCTCAGTGCTTGAAGTTCCTTTTTTTTTTTCCCTTTTGGTACCAGGAATCGAACTCATGACTTTGCACCTGCCAGGCAGGCACTTAACACCACTGAGCTAAATCCCTGGCCCAGTCCTGGAACTTCTAAGTGGTTGTTTTAGCAACTTGCCCAGGTTATTGATACTGAAACGCATTTCCTCATAAGTTAGAATATCTTACTCCCCATTCATATACAAAACTACTTGTATGAAAGAAGATTGAGTGACTTTATTTTAATTATTAAGTAAATCAGAACTGCAAATTCTCTGGCAATAGAAAATGAGATTTTAATATGATTTTCAAGAATAGCATTTGGTATTACTCTTCACAAACAATTTAAAAAGACAAAAAAGAAATTGAATCATTGATTAGGAGAAATCATCCAAATAGTGGCAAAAGCTCTTAAAACTCAACAATATAAGAAATATTAAAAATAAGCAAGACATAATCATACATCTAATGAAATAAGATACACAGAAGATAAATAAGCATGAAAGAAGATGCTCAATTTCACATTTATTTAAGGAAATTGTAAATTAAAATAACACTTTGATACCACCATACATCCTTTTGAGTAAACATCAAAAACAATACCAGCAAGTTCTGAGGAGGATATGTAGCAAGAATAATTCTTCATTCATCGCAGGTAGGAATGTAATGTAGTTCAACCATTTGAGAAATCTTAGTTTCTTACAAAACTAAAAATGCACTTAAACAATGTGATCCAGCAGTCATATTGCTTGGTATTTATCCATGAGTTGATAATGTATTTCCAAACAAGAACTTGCAAAAGGATATATACAGGAGGTTCATTTGTAATTGGTAAAACTTGGAAGTCACAAAAATTACTTCTGTAGGTACATGGGTAAGTAAACTCTGGTACATCCAGAAAAATGTAATGTTATTTAGCACTAAAGGAAAGGAACTGTGATAAAAAGACATAGAAGAAACATAAATGCATATTACTATGTGAAAGAAGTCAATTTGAAAGGCTACTTACTTTCATGATTCTATTATGCTCGATGAAGCTCAAAAGTATTGGTCAAGGAAAGGTATAGTGGTTACCAGTGTTTAGTGGAAAGGGAGAGACAAATAGGCAGAACACAAAGGAATTTTAAGTCAGTAAAACTATTTTGTAGGAGCTAATCCCTGAACTCTGGAAGACATAGGCGATAGGATTGCAAGTTCCATCCCAGGCTAAAAACTTAAGTGAGATTCTCTCTCTAAATAAAAAAAACATAAAAACAACTGGGATTGTAACTCAGTCTTAGTAACCTGGGTACAATCTCCAGTACCACAAGCACACACACAGACAAATTTGAAAGGAAAGAATACTCTTCTGTAAATTTGATACATTTGTTAAAACCCACATTTTTTAAAACATCAAGAATAATCTTTAACAAAATGATGGATTTGGAATATAATGATGTATAAATGAAAGCTCATAAACTCGAATACTGATAATAAAGGAGATTATTCATGCATGAGGAAAGGAATACATGGGAAATCTGTACTTTTATTTTTTAATTTTAAAGAAAAAGCCCCAGAAAAATCAATCAATAAACAAACAATTAAAAAACAACAAAACTAAAACAACAACAACAACAACAAAAAACCTAATGGCAGTGTAGGATTTCAATACAAGATGATAGTAATTTTACAATGGTTGTTATATTGCATATTGTTATTCTCAAAGTAATTGTTCAGGCTACCAGATACAGAAGTGTAAGAATGATCAAACAATATAATTTCCTTTTGAGCAGTTTCTATCCCTTTTACTATATCTGTTATAACTTTTAGATCTTATTTAATCTTTCAGTTTTTTACTCTAGTGAGACAAGACTTTACTGACACGTGGAAGTCAATTCACTTATGAGTGTGGTTTCTAGTTGCATCCATTTACATATAAAAGCATCCAGTTTATCATTCTTTATGGTTGAGTGGTATTGCATTATATAAAAATACATCTTTTTTATCCATTCCTCAGTTGATGGGCATTTGAATTGTTTATGAGATTCAGCAATTACAAATTGTGTTGCTATAAACATGCATATACGAAACTGAGGTATGATTTTTTAAATTCCTCGGGGAAAATACCCAGAAGGGGAATATTTGGGAGAAATGGAACCCCTAGTCCTAGTTTTTTGAGGAATCTTCTTAATGTCTTCCACAGTGGTTATACCAGACTACACTCTCACCAACAATGGAGAAGCGTTCCTTTTTCTCCACAGCCCTGTCAGGATTTGTTATTGGTTACTTTCTTTTCTTGTTTTGTTTTGTTGGTACTGGGAATTAAACTCGCGACCTTGCACTTGCCAGGCAGGTGCTTATGCTGTCCAGCTAAATTCTCATCCCTATTGGTTACTTTCTTGATGTTAACCTTTTTTTTTTTTTTTTTTTAGAGTGAGATATCTTAATTTGTTTTAATGATGAATGATTTTGAGCTTCTTTTATATATTTATTTGCCATTTGTATTTCTTCTGAGATGCCTATTTTTGGGTTGGGTTTTTAAATTTCAAGGACCTGATTTTTTTCAATTCTTTATACCTTCTAGATAAAAGTTCATTGTTTGTGGGATGGTTGGCAAAAACCTTTTCCAAGTTTGTAGGTTTTTTCACTCTGTTGGAGATTTCTATCAATGCGCAAAATTTTTTTTAGTAAGATGCGATCCTATTTGTTGATTATTTGAAGTACTTCTTGTGCAGTTTATTTTCTGTTCATCCCTATGTCCTTAAGATTTTTCCCTATTTTGTTTTCTAGTTTGTTTCGTGTTTTTTTAAAATTTAGATGTTGGGTCCATCTTGACTTTAGGTTATTGCATGGTGATAGGTATAGGTCTAGCTGAAGTCTTAAGCATGTACAAAGCCAGTTTTTGCAACACCACTTATTAAAGAGGCTGTCTTTCTTCCAGAGAACATGCCTTGTTGTTAAAGATAGGTGGCTGAAAGTGTAGTTGCATCTGTATCTTCTGTTCTTTTCCACTGATCCTTAAATCTAGTTTTTTATTTATTTTTTTGCCAGTACCATGCTGATTTTACCACAGTAGCTTTGTACTATAATTTCAAGTCAGGGATTGTGATGCTTCCGGCCTTGCCTTTGTTGCCCAGGATAGTCTTTGCTTTTCTAGGTCTCTTATGGTTGCATATGAATTTTAGGAATGTGTTCTCTAGATTTGTGAGGTGTGCTAATGGTATTTTGATTGAGATTGCATTAAGCCTGTATAGTAGTTTTGGGAGTATTGCCATTTTAACAATGTTGGTTCTTGCTATCCATGAACAAGGATATCTTTCCTTTTTATGAAATCCTCAATTTCTTTTTTCAGAATACTGTAATTTTCCCATGTATAAATCTTTTACTTTCTTTGTTAGATTGATTCATAAGTATTTTGTTTTCTAAGTTTTAGTGCAGGGTATGGTTTTCCTAAATGCTCTCTCAATGAGTTTTTTGTTTGTGTACAAGAATGCTATTAATGTTTGAATACGGACTTAGTACCCAGCTGTGCTGCTGAATTTACTTATTAGGTCTAGAATTCTGTTGGTGGAGTTGTTGGGGTCTTCTATACAGAGTATCATCATCTGTGAATAATGATAATTTAACTTCTTCCTTTCCTATTTTTATTCCATTTATTTTTCTCTCTTTTCTAATTGTTCTGGCTAACGCATCCAGAACTATATTGAATAGGACTGGTGATAGTGGACAAACTTGTCTTGTTCCTAATTTTAGAGTGAAAGCTTTCAATTTTTCACTACATAATATGATGTTTGCTATAGGTTTGTCATAGATGGCTTTTAGCAAATTGAGGTGAAGACCCATTAATTCCAATTTTCTCTAGGCTTTTTTTTTTTTTACTGTGAATGACTGTTGGACATTATCAAAAGCTTTTTCTACATCTATTGAGATGATCATGTGATTTTATTCTGTCACTCTGTTAATATGGTGTATTACATTTATCGATTTGCATATGTTGAATCATCCTTTAATTCCTGGATGAATCACACTTGGTTGTGGTGTATAATCTTCATCATTTTCTGCATTCTGTTTGCTAGTGTTTTATTGAGGATATTTACTTCTATGTTCATTACAAAGTTTATCTGTAATTTTCTTTTTTCGTTGGGTCTTTCTTGGATTTCAGTATCAGGGTAGTATTTACCTCCCAGAATGAATTAAGAATTGCTTCCCTTTCAGTTTGAGGAGTATTGGTATTAAATCATCTCTAAATTTCTTATACAATTCAGCTGTGAATGCATCAGCACTTGTGCTTTTCTTTTGTTGTTGTTGATAATTTTATTTGTTTTCAATTTCATTACCTGATATGAGTTTATTTAGAAATTTTATATCATCTTGATCCAACTTTGGTAATTCATATGTTTTTAGGAATCTGTCCATTTCTTCTGTGTTTTTGTTCCTAAGAGAGTAAGGTTTCAAATGATCTTCTGTATTTCCACAGAATCTGTAGTGATTTCACACTTTTCATTCCTTCATTGAATTTTAATTTTTTCTTTCCTTTTTCTTTCTTTATATGGTTGGCTAGGGGTATATCGATTTTATTTATTCTTTCAAAGAACCAACTTTTAACTTAGTTAATTTTTTTCATTTTTAAAAAATTTTATTTAAAAAGAAAAAACAAAAGGTGTAGAAATATTACAGAATTTCAAAAGATAAACTGTAAGAAATCACTAGTTGATAAATTACATATTGTCCTTTTAGAAATAGTTGTGCAAATTACAAAATTAAAGCATACAAAGTAGACATTCAAGCAGTAAGACTGCAAACAGTCTGAGAAGAATTTAGAAATATGTTTATCAATCCTACACACTTAAATATGTATGCAGTTATATCTTTTATAGCACTTCCTATTTCCTCTCTTTTTTACAATAGCAATTACACATTTTTAAAAATTTTATTTAAAGAGAAATAAAGCAAAAGAAAAAAAGGGTAGCAACACTACAGAATTCTAAAAGAAAAAAAACAAAAAAAAAACCACTAAGAAATCACTAGCTGATAAATGACATTGTCATCTTGGATGGAGTTTTTCAAGTCACAAAATTAAAGGATAAATAGTAGGCATTCGAACAGTGAGAATGCAAACAGTTCTGCTCAAAGATCCAAAAAAGGTTCAGCCACATGGTCATCTATTTTACACACTCAAACTGTTATGCAGTTATATCCCTTAGAGAGCTTTCTTTACCTCGTTTTTTCAATAGCAATTACACATTTGAGGCTTTATTACTCTTATAGTTCTTTGTACTTTTTGCACCAGAGACACAATGTGACATTTATAAATATGATTATTTATTTCACTAATGACGATAGTCTCAAGTTGTCTCCATTTACCTATGAAGGCCTCAAGACCATCCTTTTTTTTATAATTGAGTAATATTCCATTGTATAAGAATACACAGTTTTCATCCACTCTGCAGTTGATGGGCATCTTGGTTGTTTTCAGGATTTAGCTATTACAACTTGTGCTGCTATGAATATGGGTGCACATATATCACTGTGTTATGAAATTTTCAGTTCTTCCTGGAAAATACCCAGGAGGGGAATAGTTGGATTCAATGGGGCTTCCAATCCTAGTCTTCTGAGAATTCTTCATATGAATTTCCATAGCGGTTGCATGGGGGTGCATACCCACCAACAGTGGAACAGTGTTCCTTTTTCCCCGCAGCCTCGACAACATTTGTTATCAGTAGATTTCTTGATGGCAGCTACTCTTTCCAGAGTGAGGTGGAATCTCAATGCTGTTTTAATTTGTATTTCTCCAATGACCATTGATGGTGAACATTTCTTTGTGTATTTATTCGCCTGTTGCATATCTTGATTTGAAAACTGTGTATTCATCTCAGATGCCGGTTTTTGGAGAGGGTATTTGAATTTGGGGGGCTTGATGTTTTTCAATTCTTTATATGTTCTGGATACAAGTCCTTTGAGGGGTTGCAGGCTAAAACTCTCCCATTCTGTGGGTGTTCTTTTCACTCTGTTGGTGATTTCTTTTGAAGTGCAGAAACTTTTCAATAATATGAGAGCCCAGGCGTTGATTCTTTGAAGTGTTTCCCGTGCAGTCTGCGTTTTGTTCATGAATTTTCTGCCTACGCCTATGTCTCCCAAGACTTCTACCAACCTTGTTTTCCAGTAGATTTAGTGTTTCTGTTTTAATATTGAGGTCTTTGATCCATTTCGACTTTAGTTTTGTGCATGGTGATAGGCTTGGATCTAGTTTCAGTCTTCGGCGTGTAGAGAGTCAGTTTTTCCAGCACCATTTATTAAAGAGGCTGTCCTTCTCCCAGTGGACATATGTAGCCCCTTTGTGAAATATCAGGTGGCTGAGTGTCTTTGTAGTTGTGCTTGCATCTTCTAATCTGTTCCATTGATCCTCAGGTCTATTTCTTTGCCAGCACCAAGCTGATCTTACCACTGTGTCTTTATAGTACTCTTTCAAGTCAGGAATTGAGATGCCTCCTGCCTTGCTTTTGTTGCCTAGAATTGCCTTTGCTATTCTAGGTTTCTTCTGTTTCCAAATGAATTTTAGGAGTGTTTTCTCTAGATCTGTGAGGTATGTCAATGGTATTTTGATTGGGATTGTGTTAAATCTGTATAACAGTTTTGGGAGTATGGCCATTTTCACAACGCTGGTTCTTCCTAAACAAGAGCAAGGAATGTCCTTCCATTTTCTAATATCCTCTTCAATCTCCTCTTTCAGCGTAGTGTAATTTTCAGCATACCATTCTTTTACATTTTTAGTTAGGATGATTCCAAGCATTTCATTTTTTTACATGTTATTGTAAAGGGCAATATTTCCATAATTTCTCCTTCAGTGAGGTTTTGTTTGTGCACAGGAATGCTATTGATTTTTGAGCATTGACTTTGTATCCAGCTACACTGGTGAACTTCTTTATCTCCTCTAGTAGTGTTTTAATGGAGTTTTTTGGGTCTTCTATATAGAGTATCATGTCATCTGGAAATAGTGATAATTTAACTTCTTCCTTTCCTATATTTATTCCTTTTATTTCTCTCTCTTGTCTGATTGCCCTGGCTAGTTTTTCCAGAACTACACTGAAAAGGAATGGTGATAGTGGACATTCTTGTCTCGTTTCCGAATTTAAAGTTTTCACTTTTTGTCCATTTTGTATAATATTGGCTATTGGTTTGTCATAGATGACCTTTATAATGTTGAGGTAGACGCCATGTGTTCCGAGTTTCTGAAGGTTTTTTATCATGAACATGTGCTGAACTTTGTCGCAAGCTTTTTCTGTATCTATTGAGATGATCATGTGGTTTTTGTTTTTGGCTCTGTTGATGTGGTGTATTACATTTATTGATTTGGGTATATTAAACCACCCCTGCATTCCTGGAATGAACCCCATTGGTCATGATGTATAATCTTCTTGATGATTTGCTGCATTCTCTTTGCCAGTATTTTGTTGAGAATCTTTGCATCAATGTTCATTATTGAGATTGGCCTATAGTTCTCTTTTTTGGTTGCATCTTTCTTTGGTTTTGGTATCAGAGTAATACTTGCCTCCAGGAATGATTTAGGGAGCACTGCCTTTTTTTCAATTTCATTGAAGAATTTAAGGAGTACTGGCATCAAATCTTCTCTAAATTTCTTGTAGAATTCTGCTTTGAATCCATCCAGACCTGGGCTTTTCTTTGTTGCTAAGTTTTTAATTACATTTTTAATTTCAATAGCTGATATTGGGTTGTACAAAATTGCTAAATCTTCTTGGTTGAGCTTTGGTAGTTCGTATGTTTCTAGAAATCTGTCCATTTGCTCTGTGTTTTCTACCCTATTGGAGTAGAGATTTTCAAAGTATGTGTTCATGATCCTTTAAATTTCCATGAGATTTGTAGTAATTTCCCCCTTTTGAGTTCTTATTGTGTGAATTTGGGTTTTTTTCTTTCTTTTTCTTGATAAGGTTAGCTAGTTTGTCAATTTTGTGTATTTTCTCAAAAAAAGTTTTTTGATTCTTTAATTTTTTGTATCGATTTTTCATTTCAATTGAATTGATTTCTGCTGTAATCTTTACAATGTTCTCTCTTCTATGAGCTTTGGATTTTGCTTGCCCTTCTTTTTCTAGAAGCTTGAGATGGAGTATTAGGTTGTTTATTTGTGCTCGTTCTGTTTTCTTGATATGACAATTTATTGCTGTATATTCCCATCTTAAGACTGCTTTCATTGCATACCAAAGATTACAGCATGTTGTTTCTATGTTTTCATTGAATTGTATGTATTGCTTTATTTCTTCTTTAATTTCGTCTGTCACCCACTGCTTGTTCAGAAGGTTGTTATTTAATTTTCAAGTATTTATGCAGGTTTTGCAATTTCTTTTGCCATTAATTTCCAATTTCTGTGCACTATGGTCAGATATTATGCATGGTATGATTTCAATACCTTTGCATTTACTTAAGAATGTTTTATGGTATAATATATGTTCTATTTTCGAGAATGTCCCATGTGCAGCTGAGAAGAATGTGTATTCTGATGTGGTTGGGTGGAACACTCTTTAAATGTCTACTATGTCCAGTTGCTCACAGGAACGATTCAGTTCTGTTATTTTTCCCTCACTTTTTGTCTAGTTGATCTATCTCTTTGTGACAATGGCCTGTTAAGATCCCCTGTTATAGCTGTGTTCTTCTGTATTTGGTTTTCCATTTCCATTAGTATCTGTCTTATATAGTTGGGTGCTCCTGTATTTGGTGCATATGTTTTTGTTTTTGTTAGTTTTTCCTCTTAAATTTTTCCACTAATGAGTACGTTTTGACTTTCTTTATTTCTTGTAACCATTTTAGATTTGAAGTTCATGTTGCAAACAGAATAGTTGCTCTTCCTTTTTTCTGTGTTCCTGTTTCATGGAATATTGTTTTACATCCTTTGACTTTAATCTATGAGTTTCCTTTTAGCTCAAATGTGTTTCCTGTATACAGCATATTGTGTGATCATTTTTCTTGATCCATTCTGTCAATCTATTTCTTTTTATAGGTGAATTGAGGCCATTTACATTTATATATATCACTGATATATACTGGCTCAACTTTGCTACGTTATGTTCCAGTTGTTTCTTTCTGCTTTTCCTCTTATTTAATTGCTTATCCTACCTGGTGGTTTCTGTTGTTGTTTTGGGGATTGGGATTGCTTTTATCTCTGTCTAGTATGTCTTTCAATACTCTTTCTAGGGTTGGTTTGGTGAATGTGAACTTCTTCAGTTCTTTGTCATGGAAGTATCTTGTTTCTCTATTAAATTTGAAGGAAAGTTTTTCTGGGTACACCAATCTTGGTTGAAAGTTGTTTTCTTTCAGGGCTTGAAATACCTCACTCTCAGCTCTTCTTGAATTTAAGGTTTGTGCTGAAAAGTCTGCCTTGAATCTAATGGGCTTTCCTTGATAGATGAGTTGTGTCTTTTCTCTGACAGCTTTAATATTGTTTTAATGCTATATGTCTGAGGTCTTAATTATTCATGTTAGCTGTGACTGTTTAACATATTATATGCCTCACTTATCTGCATATCAGATTCTTTCCCCATGTTTGGGAAATTTTCTGCTATTACTTCTGTAAATACTTTATGTATGTTGTTTGCATGGACTCCTGCATCTTCACTAGTGTCCATTAATTTTATATTGTTGTTCTTGGCATCATCATGAAGCTCATGGTTTGTCATTTCTTGCTGCTTTGTCATTTTTCAAAGTTCTATCCTTTTCTGATTACTAATTGCGATCCTGTCCGCAAGATCTGAAATCCTATCCTTGGCTTCATTTAAGCGGTTTTGTGCACTTTCAATAGATTTTTTTGTTTCCTGGATGTCTGTTTGAGTTTCTGTGATGAATTCTGCTTGTTTTCTGTATTGCTCATTCCAAGGTTTCAAGCAGCTTCCCATGCTCGTGTACTTTTTTCTCTATTTGTTCTTTAGTTGCATTCAACAACTCCCTTAATAATGTTATTTCTGTCTTTACATAGGAGAGTACTTATAATCTGATTTCCTCTATAGCCTCATGGAGGTGTTTTTTTATTTTACTTGCTATCTTTTGAGAGATTCCCGGTGTGTTACTTTTGGGGTCCTTTTTTTCAATGTCTCCTGTACTTGCTTCTGCTGGACTAGATTTTTGAGGCTCCATTTTGCTTTCTTGTTTTGCCATTTTCACTCTGCCTGATGTTTTCTGTGTGTAGGAGGGGGTCACCCACACTCTTTTCAGATGCACCAAGGTCTTACAGTTATTTGGAGGGGTTTATTACTGGCCCTATTTACCCACTGTTCACCTCTATTTTAGGGGCATTACTCACCACACTGACATAATTAATTTGCTGTAGTCCAGGGTCATCTGCCTGGGACTGAAGTTCCAAGTTTTTTCCATGTGCTGTGATTCCACCAGAGCACGCAGTCACTGCCCTAGGCTAGAATCTGGGTCCTTCTCACTGCTTTGAGTTGGATGGGTGTGGTCCTGTTATGCCCCTTTCCCTGTGTGTGCCTTGGGGTCGTCTTGGATGCAGCGCACGGTCTTACCACCTGAGAGCAGGCTCAGAGTCCCTTTCTGTGCACTGGGATTCTGCCAGAGCATGTCATCAGGGCCCAAGGCTGGATTCTGGGTCCTTCTGGCTGCTTGGCATTCGCTGGGCATGGCACGGTTAGGCCCCTGTCCCTGTGTGTGCCTTGGGGGTGGTCTCAGTATCAGCAGCATGGTCTTATCGCTTGGGAGCAAGCTCAAACTCCCTTTCCCTGCACTGGGATTCCTCCAGAGTGCTAGGTCAGGGCCCAAGGCTAGAATCTGGGTCCTATTCCTTGTCAATTCTTTATATTATTGTCTTAGTCTAAATTGCATTGATTTCTGCTGTAATTTTTATAATTTACTTTCTTCTTTGAGCTTTGGCCTTGATTCATTCTTCTTTTCCCAGAAGTTTGAGGTGTATATTTGGGTTGTTCATTTGTGCTTGTTCTATTTTCCTAATATGAGAATTCACTGTTATTAATTTCCCTCTGAGGAATGCTTTCATTGCATCCTACAGTTGCTGAGAAGCTGTATTTTCATTTTTGTTTTATTGTATGTGTTATTTAACTTCCTCTGTTACCTTTTGTTGTTCAGTAGGGTGCTATTCATTTTCCATGGAAATTATGGAGTGTTTGTGGGGTTTTTTTGTCAGTAATTTCCAATTTCTTTTCACTATGGTCAGCTAATATGCCTAAAATAATTTAATTCCTTTAAATTTACTTAAGCATGTTCTATGGGTTAATATATGGTCTATTTTAGAGACTATCCCATGTGCAGCTGAGAATAAATATTCTGTTATTGTTGGCTGGAACACTGCACACATCTATTAAGTCCATTTATTTACAAGTTTGATTCAATTTTGTTATTTATTTGCTGATATTTTGTCTTGTTGAACTGTCTGTAACAATGAGGATTATGGTCTCCTGATGTAATTGTATTATTGCTTAATTGACTGTTCATGTCTAGTAATATTTGTCTTACATAGTTGTGTACTTCCATGTTTGGTGCATACATATTTAGGATTTTTATATCTTCCTCTTGAAGTTTTCCCCAAAGAAGTATGTAGTGACTTTATTCTTTCGATCATTCTTTTTTTGAATTTCTTATTGTCTGCAAACAGAAAGATTACCTCTTCATTTTTCTTTGTTCCTTTAGCATGGAATATTATTTTCCCTCTTTTGACTTTCATCCTATGAATTTGCTTTGGGGTTAAATGTGTCTCTTGTATAAAGAATATTGTTGGGTTTTGTTTCTTAATCCACTCTGCCAGTCTGCTTCTTTTGATTGGTGAATTGAAACCATTTATAATAATGGTTATAACTGATATGTATTGGTTTATCTTTGTCATGTTTCAATTCTGGTGTTGATTCCCTGCTTTTTCCTTCTGTTTAACTGTTTGTCCTGCTTGATGATTTCTTTCTGCTGTTATCCTTGGAATTTTAGTCATTTGAATCTCTTTCTATTAATATTGCTGCTTTAGAGATCTTTGAATACTCTTTGGGTTTTGTTTTGTGATCATACAATTCTTCAGTGATTCTTTGTCATAGAACTATCTTATTTCTCCATCAATTTTGAAAGATAGTTTTGCAGGGTATATCAATCTGGGTTGGGAGTTGTTTTCTGTCAGTACTTGAAATATTTCACTACATGCTTTTCTTGACTTGATGGTTTGTCTTGAGAAATCTGCTGTGATTCTGATCATCTTTCCTTTATAGTTGATTGGGTTTTTTTTTCCGTAGCAGGTTTTAATATTCTGTGCTTATGGTGAATTTCTGGGATCTTACTTATTATATGCCAAGGCATAGATTCATTTTGGTTAGGGCTATTTGGAGTTCTGTATGCCTATGTTACATGTATGTGTGATTCTTCTCCCATGTTTGGGAAATTTTCTGCTATGTCTTCTGCAAATAGTCTTTTTATGTCATTTGTGCTGTCTCCTTTTTCCTTGACAGCTATCAACATTATATTGTTTCTCTTTGGATCATGTTGCAGCTGTTGGGTTATTTCCTGATTCCTTGTTTCTTGTTTTTTTAAAGAGATCTTTCCTTTCCTCTTCATTAGCTGCAATTCTGTCCTCAAGGTCTGAGAGTCTGTCTTCAATTTCATTTATGCAGTTTTACCAGCTTTCAATGGAATTTTTAACTTGATAGGTATCTCCTTGAATCTGTTTCATGTATTTCAATTGTTTCCTGTATTCATCATTCAAAGTTTCCATCATTTTTTATGATTCTATATTTTTTAATCTGTGTCTTCTTAGAAATACTCATCCATTCTTTCATTATTTATCATTTCTACTTTTACCTGCGAGATTATTTTTGATCTGATGTCCATTACAGCTTCCTGGAATTCTTTCTTTACTTACATTGCTTTCATTTCAGAAATTTCAGATGAGTGATTTCTAATGTAATTCATGCCTATGTCTCCTGTAGTAGATCTGGGATGGCTAGGTTCGAGATTGAATTTTTTTGTTTTCATTTTGTTATTTTCCTGTTTTCCTCCAAGTCAGTCACATGCCAAATCTTCTGAATCAGTCATATGTCAAGTCCTAATTGCTTCTGTGTTCATGCCCCATCCAACAATGGGCCGCAATTAGGGTTGACAAAGTCTGAGTCTCTAGGTGTTGACTCCTGGTCCCTTCAGGCTTCATACATGGTTCCCAGGTATTAGAGGTTCACTGAGGATGGATTCCCCATCCTTGCATACCTCACCATGTGTTCTTCACTGTCAATCACCTGGGTTGCTGGCTGTAGACTCCTGGTCCCGAATGGGCCTCAGAGATGATTCTCATGTATAAACTCTGTACTTGATTCTCAATTTTTCTATGAACCCAAAACTGCTCTAAAAATTAATTCCATTGGATAAAATGACTTTTATTGGTTTATATTAGTAATGTAGAACTATGAGATTGATTTGTATATGTTGATACATGCATATAACATATTTTGATCATTTTTATCTCTTTTACTTCCCTTTCCATTTCCTCTCCCTTCCCCAATCTCCTTACCTCTCTCTAAAAGTCTATCTTCTAGTGTATTCTCACCTCTCCTTTATTAGCTTAAAAAGATTTTTTTGCTAGGAGACTTCAGGTAAAGATGTTCCCTCTTGAATATAAGAGGTAAGTGAACATGGAGGAATATAATTATACTCTTCTTCCTCCTAGATTTCTTATCCTCCTAGATATTGTACAAAAGTAGCTGCTACTTGGAGCTGCTGCTGTCCAATAGTAAGACAATATCTATGCTAAGAGTGGTGTATGCCTATAACCCCAGCTACTCAAGAGGCTGAAGCAAGAGACTGATGAGTTCAAAGACTGCCTGGGCAACTTAGGGAGGCCCTAGTTTAAAATGAAATAAAGAGTTAGGGACATAACTCAGTGTTAGAATTCTTGCCTAGCAAGTTCAATCCCCCTGTACTGGAAACAAAACAAAACAACAAGAAAAAGATGCTGATTTAGAGATCTAACATTGTTAAATATCTGAGTTAACCAGATGTGTTGGATTTTTGTTGAGGAGAAAAAAACTAAAAAAGAAGAAGAAGAAGAAGAAGAAGAAGAAGAAGAAGAAGAAGAAGAAGAGAAAACTATACTGATTGAATATTCTATACCTCACAACTAAAATCTACCCAAATGCTGCACAATCCAACATCTTTTAATGGGTTTTACCAAAAATTACTATAAACATGTCATACTTTTCTAGAATCTGAAACAAGTCTAGGCCACTTCCCATTCATTAGCCAACTTTCCCTTTCATGTGCCGACTCCATCCAGGTGGGATAATTTATTTCCAATCTCAGCCTTAAACCATTTTCTGAGTCATGATGCTGTAAAAAAAACCACATTATTTATCAGTTTTCATCTGTTGTATTCTGGTCAATGTTCTTGGTTTCTAAAGATGGAAACTCTCTAATTAACAAGTTAAAAAATTTATTGATGCTATTGAGCAACTCAAAGAATCAATGACAAGATTTGCTTTAAGATACAATGAACAGTGAATATTATTTTTACCACTACTTATAAGATAAATTCTAGATATTCTTTGTGTCATTGCTATCTTTCCATTTTTAAAGTTCTTGTAGGAACATCCAAGTAGCCAAGCCTTTGCATCTTCTGAGACTTGAACAATGGTGCATTTTCTAAACACAGGAAGGTTGAGCAACCCCTTTATAAGTAAAATAAAGACATATTTTGTTTATACACTTCCTGATATATTTCTCTCTCTCTCTCTCTCTCTCCACCCCCCCTCAGATTCTCATGCTTTTTTTTAATGATTCCCTTAGAGTAATGCAGTTTTCCCTCTTTTTGAATCATTCTCCCCTCAGAACACTGATCTCTTGTTTTCATACTATAAATTAGCAATTTAGCATCAATAATAGTTAATACCCAAAGATATGATCTCAGATATATTTTCTCCATTGAAAATAAAGCTTGGTTTAATGATGCTATAATTTAAGAAACGCTGAAAATGAGGGATATATCACAATAAAATTTGGTGATTTTCTATTGTGCTGCTCCCTTGTATTTCTCTCCCATAACAAGTTCTCGAGTAGTGTCCAGGTATGTGGAGTATTCATTCAAGAGCTGAGATTGAGCTTAGCAAAATGAAGTTTTGAAGCTAATTGTGTGGGCCTGAAGTTCAGAATCATAAAAAAGTGAAGTCAGATACAATGATTTGATTAAGTGAAGTGAGAAATTTGAGGAATTTTGGCCCTAGAATGACTTTGAAGATTTTTAGAGAAACGATAGCAGGAGAGTCCAGAGCTCTGTCATCTCTTTTTGGGACTTCCTCTATGCAGCATTTCATTCCTTACCAGTTAGATAAGAGATTAAGATGTAGCAGAGCTGGCATGAGAATCAGGTTGACCTACTAATTACAAAATCCTAGAACACATATATAGAACAGCCCCCAAAGTTCTGCAGGTGGACTTCTCATAACAACTCAAGCCATTTTGATGTGATGGCCTAGACCCTAGACCTGACATCCCCTTGAGGAGTAAAGAGGACAATCTACACTGAGTTTTTGTTACTGTGTTCACTCTTGGATGGTAGTCCATCCTCAGGCCCTAGAAATGTACTGCTTTTCCTACTCTTACTTGGCCCAACTCACTCTGCAGAGCCTGTTTCCTTTGCTAACTTTAATAAAACTTCATGTGTTTGTCTTGGTTCATTCTTTGTTCACAACAAAAGCAACCCTTATACAGTCTACAGAAGGAGAATCCAGTACCTCAGAACATAGTAACATATTTAACTTAGCCAACTATGTGAACAGATGAGACCCTTTGGGCATAGATTTTTACCTCTCTTTCCCCTACACTGGGGAACCCAGAAGACTTCTCATGATGCCAAGGAATTTTTCCTGTTTTCTAGCATGTGACACAGAGGGAGAATGTATGGCTTCTTGTTTTTCCCCAGTGAATAAGAGGTCCATAGATCTACCTCAAGTTTTCTCACTTTTTCTTTCTTTTAACCATTCATGGTCACAAACATTTTGAGTTCAGTAGCCACAGAGCATGTTATTATGCATTTTTGACCTCAGATTTCTGTTCTCCATGATACTTTATTCATCTTTCTCACTCTTTAAGGAAAAATGCCTATTGATAACTTGGTCTTCTGTCTGAATATCTGTCTACTCAAGTTTACTTGTTTTGAATTGAACATCCCTTCAGTGCTTTTCTTCTAGACAACTATTTCTTTGTCAGGTGCTGTTCTTAATCAGAGTCACCATGTTGCCATGTGACTGGTCACCATTTTGCATCATCCTTGTGGGATCTACCATGTTTGATTTCAAGTGACCTCATGGTCACCAGAAAATCTCACTCTTGTAAATAGGAGTTAAACCTTTGAGTTTAGAGTACTTGTGGATTTCCTCCATCTTTTCTTTTGGCTCAATTCTTTTTCTATTTCTTCTAACAAAATGCAGGTAATTTAAAAACATAAAGCAGCAGGGCATGGTGGCCCACCTCTGTAATCCCAGCACTTGGGAGGCTGAGGCAGGAGGATTGTTCCAAGTTTGTGGCCATCCTGGGTTACAGAATGAATTCAAGACCATCCTGGACTATATAGTGAGGCCTTTCCTTCAAATAATTTTTTAAAAGTACTTAGAATTCAAGGGAATAAGAGAGAAACTTTTTTATAAAAGGTTTCCATCTCCACTGCCTTCAACAGAGTATCAAAATTTTTGCTGTCAAGGTAAATGCAAGAGAAATTGGTTCTCAAGTGGCTTCATTTTGCTTAAGTAGAGCAATCAAGTGATTCAACGGTGGTTAAGAGTAGAGCAGTGTGGGTGAGGGTTCTATCACATGAGAGTTTCAAAGGATGAGATAGAGGTACCATGTGGCTCAACCTCTTCTCTTTAAGGAGTAAATGGACCCCAGGAAGCAGATGAAAAACCCCAAGCAAGGTTTTCTTCTATGCTTCTATGAAGGAGGCTGGTGCTTTGAACATCTGTCTAGCAAATACTTGAGTCTTACAAGGAATGCTTTGTGGGGTCAAATATGGTCTTCTCCTTCTGCATGGGACACCATTGAAGGACTCATGACCAAGTTCCAGGCAGAGCCATCAAGTGGTTCAACACCCATATGTTTCTGTGAAAGATGTCCAGCATCATCTTAGCTTCAGACAGTGATGTCTGACTAGTGAGTACTGGGGTTTCATAAGGTATACTTTGTGAACTTATAGGGTCTCCTTTTCCATGGAGCACAATGTTAAGGATCCAAGACCTAGTTATCTCTTTATAGGTTCCAAGGTGAGCAATGGGAAACCTCAGGACTTATGCCAGGCAGATTCCACATACTGTGCAACTAGGGAATATTACTGATCGATGGAAAAAGTTTGACTCTACCAATATATAAAAGGAATATCTTATCTACTAGTACAATACAGTTTGGGTTTGATATGAACTAGTAAATGGTAAGAGATGGGTACAAAAAGGCAGTTAATTTGTGATTTTTTAAAACTTAAAATGTTTCTGCTGGGGTTGAGGATTTAGCCCAGTGGCATAAGCACCTGTCTGGCAAGCACGAAGTGGTGAGTTCAATCCCTGATACCAAATAATAATAATAATAATGTTTCTGTTTAAAACATAGAAGGTGAAATGAAAATCCTTATGTAGGAATTTTGTGAACATTTATCTCAGAAAAAAGCCCAGAAACTATGGTATTTAGAATGACTCCTGAGGAAAAGAAAAATTTCTTTGATCACCCTACCCTTGGATTGCACCTTGTGTCTCAGGAGGATATGATTCTCTCCTATCTGTTTAATGAAAAATCCAGATAAGACCCCATATGCCTATGACCCAATTGTCTCAAATGGTCTTTAAAAATCAAGATCTAGAGGAGGTTCAGAAGAGAAAACCTGAATTAGCTATCACAACTGACAATGCTCTAAGCTCACCAAACTAGTCTAAGGGAAATCTTAAGTGCAACTGAAGTTGTGCAAGAAGTTTGGATACTGGGCACAAACTGAAGCAAACCATCACCAGGGGCTGGCTTCAAGTGAGAGGCAGCCAATATGCCTGGCTTGTGGCATAAGAGGGTTGACTCTCCCCACTCCCAGAAAGGGGCTAACCACCCAAAAACCTTCATTTCTGGTTTGAAAACCCCCAAGGGAATCTACAATGCCCTTGTCTACAGATATAATCATCTCCAGTGAGGAACCCTGGGCAACACTGGATGTCATGGATGAGCCAATTCAGTTACCACATTCTGTTTTTACTTTATTCTTTGGAAATTCCTCCTCTAGATCTACATCCATAGATTAGGTCAAGGAGATTCCTTGTCAAAGATTTTTTAGTCCTGCTCTGACGTGGCACTTTGAAGGTCAGATGTTTAGCCATAAGTTTCTAGTTGTCCCACAGTGTCCCACTCCCTTGCTAGGAAGATATTTAATATAACAAAATTGGGGACAACTCTCAAATTATATGAAAAGCCAAAACAGATAGGTCTTCTGTAGGAGCTATTTGGTTTTCTTGACCAAATTAGCCAACAGGTGGATCCTGCTGCATGGTATAATGATATATCTGACTTAACAAAACTTTTTTTTCCTACATATCAGAAAAGAGAGGAATTGCCTTGGGTTTCTTGATAAAAAGGTTAGGATAATAACTGTGCCTAGTGGCATGTTTTTCAAAAAGTTAGAGTGGCTGGTGAATGGCTATCCTGCCTGAGAACGATAGCAAATACAATCATGCTAACAGTGAAGCCTGCAAAACTAACTTTAAGACAGAAACTAGAAATTCTGACTCCCTGTTAGCTGAGTGTAACTCTTGAGACCCAAGTTTACTTGTGGGCAATAGGGTAATGGCTTGCCAAGGAGCAGGTCATGCTGTTTGACACTCCTGAGGTTATAAAACTTGCACTCCCTGTAGTTCTGCCTCTCTGATGCCTTCAGGCCCAGAAGTAAGCCACTCTTGTGAGCAAGTTATCTCCCAGACCTATGGAAGCAGGCAGAACATCAGTGACTTGCCCTTCCAAGACCCTCTGGTGTGGCTTACTGATGAAATTAGCTTTGTCCAAGGACACTGAAAGGCATTGCTAATAGCTCTCACTCAGACACTGATAATAGGAAAAGGCAAAAATTTAAGTATCTATACAGACTCCAAATATGCTTTTTGATCCTATATAACCTGTGTAACAACTTTGAAAGAAGGAACAGACTGACTAATAAGCAATCATGTATAAGACAAAAACAGAACATTTTACAGCTCTTAAACATAGTCTATCTTACCAAGCAAATTGCTGTCATTTATTGCAGTGGACCCCAAAGAGACATGTCTAAAGTCTCCTTGAGAAATCAAAAGAATGATGGGGAGATAAAAATAGTAGCCCTATAGTCCCTCAAAATCCGAGTCTTATTTCTAGCGCTTGAGGAACTATTGTGGTCCTTCCTCAAAGGACATAGTGGGAAACTATAAAACTCCTACATGGGAAAAGTTACTAGAATTGACACAGGACTAAGAATAAAACTATTTCTGAGACTCTCTGGATAACCCGAGGCTCCTTTTCAGAAAGTAAAACTTCACTATTGTTCTAGGTGCAGATAAGTAGAATCATTAATAATTCACTGAAGTTTAAATGGGCACCTCTATTGAGGCTCTCACTTTTTTGTTCTATGTTTGTTTGTTTTTGGTACTGGGGATTGAACTCATGACCTCAAGTTGGCAAGCAGGCGCTTAGGCCCCTGAGCTAAACCCCCAGCCCTGAGGCTCTTACTTTTAATTAGATCCACTGGGTAATTTTGATAAGGGCATGGCTTTTAGGTTATCCATAATTCATCCCACAATAAATGTAAAAATCTGATCTGCTCCTCATATTTAGGTTCTACATCCCCAAAATAATAGAAAATTTCTCCTATGAGACAGCTCAATAAATACCCATTTCTCATTGTGTTCTGACAGGATTTTTTTTCTTCAATTCAGCACGAGTCACAACACTCCAAGGTAGTCGCAGAACACATAATCCCCAGTAAATTGAGTCTGAACCCCCTTTTTCAGTTGGAAGAAGCTATAGAAGAGAGACTTCCACTCTCTCAGCACTCATAAAGAAGTATGAGAATATGTGTCTCTCAGATATAAATGAGATGGAAGATTAGGACATGGTAAAAATCTAGGGGAACTATGTATGGCATATTAATTATATAATGACAGGACACCTGCACAAATTGTACCTAAAGCTCTGCCCATGGACTTTTCACAACTCAAGAAAGGTTTTTATTTATTTATTTATTTATTTATTTATTTATTTAAAGAGGAAAAAAAAACAGGGAAAAGGTAGAAACATTACAGAATTTCAAGAAATGAAGATAAACAGTTAAGAAATCACTAGTTGATACATTACTTATCGTTCTTTTAGAAATAGTTATTCAAGTTACATAATTAAAGCACACAAAGTGGACACTAAAGCAGTGAGAGTGCAAATAGATCTGTTCAACAACCCAACAAGAACCTAGAAATATGGTCATTAATCCCACACATCTAAACATACATGCAGCTATATCTTTTATAGCACTTCCTATTTCCTCTTCTTTTACAATAGCAATTATACATTTTAAAAATTTTATTTAAAGAGAAGAAAAAAGCAAAACAAAAAAGGGTAGCAACAACACAGAATTCTAAAAGAAAGAAAGAAAGAAAAAGGAAAATGAGAAAAAGCCCCACTAAGAAATCAGTAATTTATAAATTACATACTGTCATCCTGGATGTAGTTGTTCAAGTTACAAAGCTAAGGGTACATAGTAAATATTCAAACAGTCAGACTACAAACAGTTATGCTCAAAGATCCAACAAATATTCAGCAATATGGTCATCTATTTTACACACTCAAACATAAATGCCGTTATATCCCTTAGAGCACAAGAAAGGTTTTAATATGATAACCTAGACTTCCCATCGCTTAAGGAGTGGATGACACAAAAATGACAGTCCACATTGAGTTTTTGCCACTCTGCTCACTATTGTATGGTGCACAATCCTCAGGTTATAGAGCATATTGTTTTTCCTACTTTTATTTGATCCAATCTCACTGTTTAGAGGTTGTTTCTTTTCCTACCTTTGATAAAAGTTTCTACTGTTTGTAATTGTCTTTACCTGTTATTTGATTAGGAGAGAAAGAACTTAAAAACCACCTCCAGAAGCACATTCAAGCATCTCAGAATCCATTAACACTAGGATAATCTCAACAAGAGTGATGTGAAGATCATGTCTTCCAAGCCCCTGCAAAAGGAACAAAGAATTCCTGTCACTCACATAACTTTAGGGTATGATAGACTGTTATTTACTTGTGAGGTATAAGTTAGACTCTTGTTTTCATGGAGCCAAGGGACAAGGATTCCTTTAGGATGTTAAGTAACCAAAGAAAGAAACATTGGTCTGAAGACAGTAGCTATATATTACTAAAGAAAAAAAAGCAAAATTTTTGCACACTTTTTCCACATAGAATGTCTTCTTGTCATTCTTTTGTGTATTCAATATAAACCCTCCTTGGAAGAAGCTCATCCTGACTGTACTGACCTTAAGTGATTTTTCTGTGACATGAGCTTCCACACTTCATGCCACAGAGTCTATGCCACATTTTTTAACATTTATTGTACATTATTGTGTGCTGTTTATGAATTGTTTCATGTGCAACTGATGGCATAAAGTACTCTTCAAGGCAGAAAACTATTCAGTCAGTCATGTCATAAATTTCTACCTATTCTAACATTTTTTTCCTTTTATTTCCTTTTCCCTACATGTCAACAAATACAAAGAGGTCACTAGTGATTCAGTAATTCAATGATATCAGGACTAAAGCCTTTTGATGTTCTTGGCATTTTCCTCACAAATACAAAAAAAAAACTGGTTCGGTATCATAGCTGTATTTAAAGTAAAAAGAGAAAAGAGGTAGTGTTCACATGAATTTGTTTACTTTTAATAAGTAAATATACAATATTTTCCCAAATCCCCAGCACTCTTTCCCTTATGTATCATGAACAATGTATCAAATCATACCTCTACCTGAAGAAAACCTTAAAAAGCAAGTGTTCAGTGCTCCCGGAGATTCACTGAAGATGACCTCAATTTCTGACTATGTTTCTCTGAATCTGCATCTGTCAGAAATATGTCAGGTAAGAGATTGAGGTACTTTTCCTAAGCAGAACTGATCCCCCCCCCAAAATTTCATTCATTCTTCATTTCTCAGCTCGATCCACATAATTAATCTAAAGAACTACTTTTTCATGTGCACATAATAACACAAAATTGACAGGAATGCTCAGAGTGCACTCAGTTTTCATTCTATGATTCCGAACTACTGAAAGCCCAAAGGGTTTCCCATGGCTAAATGCATCAGTTCTGCATTGTTATAAATATCTTCTAAAACTTAGTTTTATTGCTAGCAAGTAAGATAGGCAGCTTTATCATGTTAATGTCATTTACTACAATTTTTTTTCCCAAAATGCCATTACTTTTTGACCTTGAAACAGAAACTTATATTAAACTCTAAGAACTAATGATTAGACAACAGATTTTTATTTTTTGTATTACTTTGGAGAAACCATAGGAATATGTGTGATGTAGTAAGCAGAAAACATGACTAGGAAACAAAAAATATCTTTTCACTAAACTCCAAGACTGTGTGCAACTGTCTACTTGATTGTTCCATTAGAAGTCCAACAAACATCTCAAACTCAGGAAGATGAGTAGAGGCAGCACAATTACAACTGGGGGAACTCTCCCCTCCATCCACCTGAGTTTGTAAAATGCTTCAGGGCCAATGCTGCATTTATTGTCTTAGATGGAAATATAAATAAAAATAACAAAGACCAAGGAAATCTCTAAACTCTAGGATAGAAAACCTGCTTGTTAGAGTTAGTTTTCAGTAACCCTTTCTCCACTCAACCTTCTTTAAATGTTCATACATAGAGACAGCATATCATGCATGTGATTAAGGGAGAGTCATGAATACTGGAAACCCTTGAGATGACTCAGAAATCTGTCATCATTTACTTTCCATCATTTCCAGAGACATTAAATGAGAGGCACCCAGGCTGGGGGGAACATATTTTAAAACCCAAAAGCCTGATTTATTTTAATTCTTCCTAATCCCTGACTGTTTCAGCACCATATTTCCCATTTGTTTACCTCTATTTATGTTGGTATTAGCCCAAGGACAATTTCATGTTAACTTCAATAAATATAGCTGCTTTTTCTTTTATCATCTTGTGTATACTTGCATTTCTTTGCTTAATATACACAAAAATCTGAGTTCTATTTTGGACATATCACACATTGTGTTGATACTGATACAGGGGAAAGAAATTCCCAAACTATTAGATGTCCAGTATGAGTCTAATACTGAAGAATGAATTTTAGAAACAAAAGAGTTTAAGAGAAGAATATATTTATTGACAGCAAAAAATTTCTGTCTGGGAGAGAGATAGAAGGGGTTGCCATGTGGATTGCCAAAGACTGTCTTTTCGAGGAACTTTTAGAGAGTAAAAGCAAAAAGTGAGGCAAATCTAAGGTGGGGAAAATATGCAAACTTGCAAGGTGGGCATGAGGTGGGACAGAACTATGGTCAACCAATAAGATTAATTGCTCAAGTAAAGTTGATTAAATTGAGCACAAATGGGGGAAGCTAGTCAAGTAGCAAGTGGGCATGTATATAGAGTAGTAATTCTTTCTGTAGGGGGCTGAGTTAGTGAACTTCTGGCTTCCTCAGGGTGACAGTTACCTGTTTAGAATATCAAAACCTGATTAGAAAGTATGTGGGTGCATTTTTTTTCTCTTTTGTCTTGAGATCTGGCCCACAGCAGGTGGTGTCTTTTCCCCCCATAGTTGCAAGTTATCTGGTCCTCTGCATTGGCTCCTTTAAGGGTCTAGTGCTGTCTGACTGCCTATAATATTTCTATCTAACTCAGTTACCTGTAACAATCCCCACTCTGAAGGAAGTAACCCAAATTGCCTTGAGGGAGTAAGTAATAGGTGATAACTAATTTGTTTCTTCAGGCTGAAGGGGGTCATAGTTGTTGACCAGCAGTCAGGGATACTCTGCAGAGAGTCTATCTAAAGACCCTCAATAGACACTAGGCATTTTTATCTTGGGTAGGCATGCAGATTAAGTCTAAAGGAGACAAAGGCAAAGAAAATTAAGTATGCATGGACCAAATAATAGAATCAGTAGGATAATTATGAGTACAGTTAACAAAGATTTCCACAAAGAAGAACTTATAAAGGCTTCCCATAAGGAGGATAAGGCTAAGGTCCAGGAAACTTTAGACCCTGTCATGTCATTGATTTGTCATATAATATCTTGAACAGCTATTGAGGTATTAGCAGTCAGATCAGGAATGAACACAGAACATTTAGTTTTAAAAATTGCACCCCTCTGAGTTAGTGTTAGAATGTCTAATGCCATCTGATTTTGGAGGACTGTCTTATTAATTTTATTTCTTCATTTAAGAGAGACAGACCAGCTGCAGTGTTATTTAAGGCCCACTGAGTATAGTTAGTTAAGGCTCAATATACGTCATGTAACCTTTACAATGGATAAGATCAGGTGGATCCCAATAAAAAGAATCTAGAATATTTTTTACTGGTATTATCTTCATGATGTCTTTGGGTTTGGCATCTTCTAGGCAAAAACAAATTTTAATCAAAGAATGTATAATCAAAGTATGTATACAAAGACATGTGCAATCAAAAAATGAACATTAGAGCTGACAAGTAAATTTAGAAACAGTTTCTAAGGGATAGCAATTGTAACCCATTGCCTCTAGTTTTCCTTTATTGATGGAATCTGACATTTTGTCATAAACCCCTAAGCTTTAGTTATAATTATCTCTAATTTTTTGATAATGTATGAGAACCAGATTAATACTTTTTGAGCAATGAAAAACTTCTTATATTTTTAATATAAACAAAAATATATGCTGTATTTGTAAAAACAAGTCTCAGTATCATTTTGATTAGTTGGCAATTTGTATACTTATTACAGTATTTAGATAGGATAAAACTGCTCCAGGCAGGGAACTGGGCTTTTAGATATAACTGAAAGGAATGGGTGAAGAGAAAGTTACTTCAATTACAGCTTAAGCAAGACATATTTTGATGACTGTTCATTGAGGTATGGTGCCTGGAAGGAAGACCAGAGTTTTGAAGGACAAAGAGACATGCCACTGTTTAGCACCTCTTGTCATGATTAGCAAGTGTTGTTCTGCAGAAATGACAGATAGAGATGACAGTCTGGCTAGAGAGAGGGGGCAGAGTGCCCCAAGGCCCTTTAGTTTTTCTGTACCAACTGGTAAGATGGGTCTGAACTCTGGAGCCTTGGCCTTAAGAGGGCAGTCCAACCTCCAGTGGCCACCTTTTACAGTCAGGTAGCAGCTTCGGTGGCCTCTCAAGGCAGTCCCTCTTAAGGTGGCCTGCCTTTTGGCAGCAATAGCAGCAGGTTAGTGTACTCTCTCAGCTCTTCTTGGAGCCCCAAGAATAAGACTTAAGGTCTCTTTCTTCTAAGGCGGCAACATGAGCAGTCACTTATTGGTCTCATTGATTGATGTCTTTCTTTGGCTTTCCCCCAGTCCTGATTTTAGAATACTAAGGAGTCGTTTTTACTAAAGTATCAAGTGAACTATCTGGAGTAAAGACTACTTTTTGTAACTTTTTTTCTAATGTCTGAGGTTGACTGAGTAATAAACATGTCTTTAAGCAAAACCTGTCCTTCTATTGAATCAGGATCTATGGACATGTGTTATACTAGTGCCTCTAATAAATGATCTAAGAATTCAGAAGGGTTTTCATCTTTCTCTGAGAAATAGCTGGCAGTTTAAAATAACTAGAAGGCTTGGTTTTTGCCCTTCTTAGATCTTCAAAAATACACACTTGAAAATGTTTCCTGCTCCAATCTCCTGTCTCTGTCAGGCCAGTCAGGGTCTTGCACAGGAATTGCTTGTGATACAGTAGGAATTGTTAGTTACCCTGGATGTCTTTTGGCCTTTGAAAATTAACAATATGATATTCATCTCCAAATGCAATAGCAGCTTGTAATGCTGCTTGTCTCATTAAAAGTCAATGTTTGATTTAAGATTAACATTACATATTTCCAGCCTAGCTTATAGGTCTGAGTAAGTCCTCTAAAGACATCAATGTACTTATTAGAGTCATCTGATAATTTTCCTAGTTCTAAACTTATTTTGCTTTAAGTCACTGAAAGAAAGAGACCTCTGAATGGGGATAGTCTCAGAAGGATTATAATTATGCCTTGAGTGTAAGTAAGTATTATCTCTTAATGTAAAGAAAGTTTGAACATGAAGGAGTTCTGACTATTTTTCCTCTTTCTTACAGTATGACTATAGTTGCAAAAGAATATCACAATTAATACTTTCTTCTGCATTTCAATTTGGCTATAGGGGGTAATTAGGCCATGTGCAGATGAAGCAAAATATCAAAAGTTTGTTTTTAAACATATAAGTGTCAAACGTCTTCCAATGCTTATGAATGCATTCCAAAGGAGGAACAGGCTTTGGCATTGAGTTGCCCATATCTGTAACATAATAAGCAATGTGCACAAGGTATGAGACTTTGACATTGAGCCACCTATCTATGCAAAAATAAATAATTGGGTGTCCTTTTTTTTCTATTTGATAATGTCCTCAAGGTGTCCCTTGGATTGATTATACTGTAGGGAAGTTTGATGCCCTCTGGAGAGTAGAAGACAAAATTTGGTCAACCTATACACCCTTGGAGTGATGTGCAATTTTATCTTCCTAAGTAGCTCATGAACTTTGTTTCCATAAGCCTAATTGTGATAGGCATGATTAAAGATGGAAACATAACTTTATAATAAACTATTGCTTTATATTTATTATAAAAAAGGTGAGTTAAAGCACTTCTCTGGCCATTCTGTGAGGGACATTCCCTCTAGAGCCTGATAAAGACAACAAATTACTTGAAGAGCCTTGTCCTTGGCCCTTGGGCAAAGTCTCCAAGGTATTTGTGTCTTCTATCTAATTACCAACCAATATTTCATGATGTTCATTTTTATTTATTTTTTATCAGTACTGGGGATCGAACTCACTACCGCATGCTTGCAAGACAGGAGCTTATGCTGCTGAGCTAAATTCCCAGCCCCCCAACCAATATTTCCTAGCAGCAGAACATGGGTACACTTTATCTGACACTCACATATTAAACATATTTATCATTCATCAATTGCATTTTACATTTTAATAAAGGCACATTCATCTTTTGCACACACAGTAATGGGTAACTAAAATCTCTTTTTTCTCTTAGTTTACATATGTAAAGCACAAATTCAAATAATTTCCTATGAGTTTCTTTGAAATATAAACAGTGGGGGGCTGGGGATTTAGCTCAGCGGCATAAGCGCCTGCCTGGCAAGTGCAAAGTCGTCAGTTTGATCCCCGGTACCCCCCCCCCAAAAATGTATATATATATAGTGGTTGAAGTGTGCATCAGCCTAATTTTGAGATAATAAGTAGCCTAATTGCCTGGAAAGTTTAGGCAACATCTTTAGTTTACTAGCAGACAGATATAAGTGCATAAGTAAGTGGAAATTTTCTGTGGTCATGAGCCAATATCCACTGAGGAAAATTTGAGTATTTACCAGGTAGTTGCCAGTGCCATGAACCCTCAGTTGTTTTCAGGTTCCATTGGTCCAGATAACTAGAAGTTAGTCTCCAGAGAAGAATCAAGCTATCTGTCTGGTCAATATTCCATTGGACATTGGCTTCAATCAAGATTTACCATAGAGATGTGGGGGAAACCTGCCCTTTGCTTTAAGAGTGTTAGCTGCTGTAGGAGAAATTAATTACCTGATAGAGTAACTACTGTCTGTCAAAGTTTTGTAAAGGAGAATTAAAAGCCAGAGCAAGATCTTTACCTAGTACTTTATAAATTTACATTAAAGGTTTTAAAGTCTAGAGTTTATTACTGAAGTATTTTTTTATCCATATGAATGAAAGATTGGAAAGTCTCCCTTAATCTAAATGTGTTTTTTGTCCTATAAGTGCACTGCTTTTGAAAATGGCTCCTTCTGGTTTCACTCAGAAGTTCTTTCTACTGTGTCTTAAGTTCAGTTGCCTGAAAGAGACTTTCCCAGAACACTAGCCCAGGACATAGCTTTTATGTCTGTACTCTGGGACAGACAAAATTCCAATGTCTCATCTGAGCAGAGATGGGATATGTGTCCTGCATCTAAGATGACTTCCCTGTCTTCAGTGTTAACAAACACTCATATTCTATGGACATAACTGAGTAGGAGAAAAAGTTTGGAACAGTCTAGAGTTATTTTAATTTTACATGCATTGAAAAAGGAAAGTACAAATTGGGGTAAAAGATTAGAAGTAAAGCCAAAGAAAGGAAACTAAAGCAGAACAGGCTTAACATTTCCTCTAGAGTACAGAGGAGGATCAGTGGCCAGTCGGCCACAGTGAAACCTGTCCTCAAGTTGTAAAGGCTGGCCACCAGCCTAGTTCTGTGTAAATGGTGGAAGGAGCCCCAGTTTTATTGTAGGCATGTATATTTTCTAAGTCTGATCTAGATTTTATTTAAGATGATGCATTTTACAAAAGTTTATATTGAAGTCTACCAGAGGCATTCTAATGTTACTCTTCCTAGTGCTATTGTCTAAATAAAGTCAAGTAAGGAGTACCAGTAAATTTAGTAACTAATTTAAGTACAGCATGTATAAGGAAAAAATCTCATATAGTTTCCCATGTTTTACCTTAGATATATCATCATTCTAACAAAAATGTAACAGACAAAGCATAAACAATTATGAGCAATTGGCAAAGACATAAATAAAACTATATAAGAGACAAAATATAAGAAATAAATAATGGGCAAAGACATAACAAAATTTAAAGCATAAAAATTTGTTACCTAAGCAAGTCCTGTAGTCCAGACTTTATGAAACTAAAGCAAACTCTTACTTCTGTCTAATGATTTGGTGGAACCCTCCAAATGATATAGGGTAATGAAATTCCCAACCTGATATATATCCAGTATGAATTTGTGTTTTCTAAAATTGAAGATTGAATTGTAAGAACAATGGAAATTAAGAGCAGAATATATTTTTTGAAAGAAAGAAAGAAAGCTTCTGTCAGAGAGAGAGAGACAGATGGAGTACCACGGGGGTTGCCGCTTTTATTTATTTATTTTTATCTGTATCTATTCTAGAATCTCTAAGAACTGTTTCTATTTCTGTATTTATCTCAGAAATTATTTGTTGTTTGCTGTTTTTCTAGAGCCTCATTTATTTGTTTTGTTCTTACCACTTCAGAGAGGCCAGATGGAGGTCCCACTTGATTGATCCCTGAGTTTGATTTTGATGAACTGGATTCCTGGGGTTGCATTTGTTTAAGTGTTTTTTTTTTTTTAAATTTCCTTTTTAGTTTGCTTCCTGTGTTGGTGATTTTAAATTGTCTCTAGTGAGTTGCTAGTATTTAGAGCCCTTAGAAAATGACTAGTTCTCAGATGTGTCTTCCAGGTATAGGTCGTTTTTTGATTTTGAGTCTGCTACAAGATCCTATGGGATGCAGTCCTCCATGTCCACTGTTCCCTTACCCTGCTGCATCTCTTCATAAAGGCCTCTGGTGGTGCCAGAAGTTACCATGTATCTGCATGTTTAAAGCACTCCTCCCATATAGTGAATCCCAGGACAGGAATGAGATTCCACTGGCTACCTCCTTTTTTATTGGAGTTTTTGTTTTTGCTCTCTCTATGGGTTTCAATTCTCACTTTGGGTTCTTCCTAGGTCTAGGGAACCCACCTCCCTCCTTTTTCTCTTCCTTGCTTTGATTTATTCCACTGTCTGAATGATAAATTTTGGAGAGGCTCTTTCTCTGCTGCTTACCACTCCACCATCTTTCTAGAAGTCCCAAATGACTTTTACATTGATTTTAACGCTGATTTCTAGAAACAGGTGTTCTCAGTAAGCAGTGATACCAGACACCTATTTATCCAATGTCTGTCAAGCAGAATAGTTAACCTTCATTGTTCCTTGCTCTACTGAACCTCCAAAGCTTAGATGTTCCCAGCTCCCAGCCAGCTCTCAGGCATGAGATTGGAACTCAGCTCTCTGTGATATGACCCCTGGTCTGATGATGGACTGAGTGACCAAGGGAGAAAGCACAGTGAACACTTCCTGTCTATCTTTTTATTATTTTTGTGATAAACAAGGCCTTTACATACTTATTTAATTACTGAATCATGATAATAAATTCACAAATATTAGAAAATTTCAAATACATTTTTGCTAGCTACAGTGGTATTTTGCTTCAAGAATTTAATTCATTTCACAATTCTGGAGAAGATGGCTGTGTTCATGTTCGTGTGGGGAAAATGGCTGTGGTGGAGTTTGTCAATGGAAGCAAAATTTTGCCAAATACTTCTGCTTGCAAAATAAAATCAAGAAATGGTCTTGTAATTCATATTGTTTTATGCCCCTATATTTGTAGTGATTTGCACAACAGTAATAAGAAACTAATATATTTCTACAATGCAAGACATTTCACCATCTGCATTACTTTGGTTCAGACTTGTGTTAGAGTAACAGGTCAAATTTGATGAAAGTTTTGGTGAATTTTCCTGCAAGTAAGAGTATCCTAAAATGATAACATAATGGTCAGGAATAATATTGTTTTATGAGTTTTATTTTGTGGAAAAAAGATACAATAAAATTTCATAACAATAATAGGCGAATGACAGTAGTTAATATGTGGCCTATTGCTATTTTAAAGTAGTTATTCAGATTATAGTATATGGGCCTTAATATTTGTCTAATCAATATTAGCACAAATCTCCCCTTTCAATGAACTAAGAGACACTAATAGTGTAACTGACTTGCATGTTTTCACTTTCCCCTTCTGTCCTTTCCCCTCTTTTCCATTCCAGTCCCTTTCCCCCTAGTTCCTTAGTAATTTTTTCTCATTTCACAATATCTGTTGTACATTTTAGGACTTATTTACTCTTTCAGTGTCTCACATTGGGGAAACAGTATTATATTTATATATATGAGTCTGGTTGATTTAACTTATGAGTGTACTCTTCAATTGCATCCATTTATCTATAAAAATTTCAAGTGCATTCTTTATGTCTGTGTAGTACTCCATTGTACAAAAAGATCATATGGTTTTTTATTCATTATTTTGTTGATAGGCATTTGGGTTGTTTTAAAGATTTAACTTTACAAATTGTGCTGCTATAAACATGGGTGCACATATATTACTGTGGTATGATGTTTTTAATTTTTCTGGGAAGATATCCCAGAAGGAGAATAGCTAGGTTGAATGGGACCTCTAATCCTAGATTTTTTTTTTTGTACTGGGGATCGAACTCACCACCTCGTGCTTGCCAGGCAGGCACTTAAGCCACTGAGATAAATCCCCAGCCCTAATCCTAGATTTTTGATGAATCTCCTGTTTTATGACATTTCAAAACTTTCTGAATGAGCCAAAGTATTTGTATAAGCCTACAAATCATTATGCTAAATCAGTATATGACATTTCCTCCTCTTTTCAAAAAATTATTGTCATCCATGCTATGAAAAAGTGAATTTTTTAAAAATTTTATTTAAAGAGGGGGGAAGCAAAACAGAAAAAAGGGTACAAACAATACACAATTAAAAAATAAACAGTAACAAATCACTATTTGATACATTACATATTATCTTCTTGGATATAGTTGTTCAAGTTACAAAATTAAAGCATACAAAGTGGACATTCAAACAGTGAGGCTGCAAACAGTTCTGTTCACTGATCCAACAAAAACTTAGTAAAATGGTTATCAATCCTACACACTTAAGTATGCATACAGTTGTCTATTTTAGAGCACTTTCTTTTCCTCCTCTTGCTTTTTTAAAAAAATTTTTTTATGTGAGAAAAAATTTTGAAACAGAAAGAGGGTAGAAACAATATAAAATCTCAAAAACAAAACAAAGCAAAACAGAAAAAAAAATAGTAAAAAGTCACTAGTTGATAATTACACACTTTCCTCTTAGATGCAGTTGTTCAAGTTACAAAAGTAAAGTCCACAGAGTGGACATCCAAACAGTGAGAATGCAGTCAGTTTTGCTCATCCATTCAACTAAAACTTTAGCAACATGGTTATTAATTCCACACACTCAAACATACATGCAGTTATATCCTTTAGAATACTCTCTTTTCCTTTTTTTATCTTTATAATAACTATAATCCATTCTCATAAACTACTTAGAAGTTCTACACATGTATAAGTCTCTACACATATACCTAACCTTTCTGTATTAGATGGAGAAACAAATCAAAACAAGTCAGCAATCAAATTCCTAGAAAAACAAAAAATGAAAAGAACATACAAAAACACAACACTAGGTGATCTATGGTAGTCACTATGATGACTCTTGTTATTTTCAATAAAATTGTCTATATCATCAAATATAAACTTAGCATTGCTTTACACTACTAATAAAATCTAAACATTGGAGACATTATAGGACTTCAAAGGCAGTTAACAATCAAACCAGAATGGGTATCCTATTGAATCCTGTCATCTTCAGAGTAGTTGCCCCTACTCTCGGACTCGACACTCTCAAGTATACCAGATTCAAATAAAATCAGTCAAGATAAAACTGATATAACCAATCTTCTCTGTCTTATCTCTGCCATGCTATTTTTCTGTTGTTATTTGTTTACTGAAAAAGTGAATTTCTTAAAGTAAAATGGTATTGTGCCCTTTCTTTACTAACTGGGAAAAAACACATTGGGATTCAGGTTTTTTTTTTCTTAATGATATTACTTAAATTAATACTTGTGTGTCTCTTAGTTATATTTCTCTCACTGCTGAGACAAAATATCCAACATTCAAATTTAAAGAAGAAAGGTTTATCTAAGTTACAGTTTGTTGAGGCTTCAGTCTATAATCCACTGGCTCCAAGGCAGAGTGGCATATGGCAGAGGAGCAGTATTTCACTGCAGCAGAAGACACCAAAAGTAACAAGCAAGGAGGAAAAATAAACCTCTTTCCTCTCTTATACTGTATATAGGCTACCTGTCCTTGGGCAGGTGTAGCTTTCACACCCCCAATCCCAGCACTAGACAATAAACCAATCAGAAACACTAAATTCAGTCATTTTCAAAAAGCCATCCCACCCCTTGACCTCATGAGGCTTTGAGGGGCATCTACATATAAACTGTAACAGTATGTTAGAGCAAATTTTCATTCCTGGTTTAAATCATAATGTAAATTTTCTCATGATGTTCAGTTCTGCTGATGTTCTGATGCACTTAGTTTGAGTAAAAATGGAGAATATTTATATACCTAGTGATAAGTGATATTGGCCTGTAGTTTTCTTGCAAGATCTGTGTGTGCCTTTGGTATCAGGTTAAATCTATTTTCATAAATATTTATTCTCTCCTCTGTTGTTTTTAGATGAATTGGAGAAGAACCTATGTTAGTCTTTCAATTTGGAAAGAATTCACCGTGAATCTACTTGAATTTTCTTAGTTTTCTAAGCTTGGAATTATTTTAATTACTGGTGCAATCTGAACACATTTTATTATATTTGAATTCCCTGTGTTTTCTTAAGTCATTTTTGGTTCTTTGTGCCTAGGAATATTTTCAATTTATCTAGGTTACAAACTTTGCTGGTTTACTATTGTACATATTGTTCTCATCCATTTTGTTTCTGTAATGTTGGAGGCAATGCCCATGCTTTTGTTTGTGATTCTTATTAATTTAAATATTCTGTTTAGCATAAAGATTTCTCAGTTATTTTTCATTTTCACAGAAATCACCCTGTAATGGTTTCTCTCCATTGTTCTTATATGCTGTATATCATTACTCAGATACAATGCAAGCAGCACAGCACTTCACAACAAGACAACAGGACATCAACAATGGCTACAACAATGTCTCTTTATTTCTTCTAAATAGTTGACCATACCTTCACACATAATAATAACAAACATAACAAAATAGTATAAAACCAATCAAAACAATGAAAGCATTAAATGACTTCAAAACTAGATAACAGTAAATGAACAATGGCTACTATAATATCTCATTTTCTTGAAAAAAGTTGTCAATACCATTGCACATAATAAAATCAAATAGAACACAACTGGATAGAACCAATCAAAACAGAAGAACAAAAGCATGGTAGGAATTTAAAGCAAGATGACAGAAAATCAACAATGGCTACTGTAACGTCTCATTTTCTTCAAAATAGCTGTTCATACCATCACACATAATAAAAGCAAACAAAACAAGATAGAATAAAACCAATTAAACAAATGAATGAAAGGATTATAAGACTTTGAAACAATATAATAGGAAACCAACCATGATTACCATAATATATCCCATTATATTCAAACTAGCTGCCCCTATCATCAGACAGCATAAAATCTAACAAAACAAGACAGAACAAAGCCAAACCTAACAAAACTGTGAAAACAATACAAGCATTCAAACAAGACAATAAGAAATTAACAGTAGTTACTACCTTTCCCTCCCAGGTGTTTCCTCCCCTATCACTCTTACAACAACTATTTTGCTTTTGGATCCCATTAACTCCTTCTCTTTCTGGTGCTAGGGTTCACACATATGAGTTTGAACTGTTTCACCCATGAGCATGATCTCCTGTTGGGTCCATTTACCTATAGGATCCTTGAGATTGTTCTACTTTATAGCTGGGTAGCTTTGCACTGCATGAAAATATGCTATCTTTCTTATCCATTCTGCAGTTGATGGGCAAGTTACTCTTGCTTTTTTTGTTGTTGTTTGTTTTTGGTCATGAAACAATTGTTTCCTCTCCTTTTATTTTCAGTCTATGAATTTCCTTTCCAGTTAGATGTGTTTCTTGTATACAGTGTATCAATGGATCTTGTTTCTTGATCCACTCTCCCTGTGTTTCTTTTTATTGCTGAACCAAAACCATCTACATTAATGGTTACAACTAGCATATATTGGTTTGCCTCTGACTGCTATCCTCCTGTTGTTGGCACTCCACTTTTCCCCTTCATTCAATTACCTGTCTTGTTTGGTGATCCTCCTCTGCTGCTGTTCCTGGAACCATGGTCATCTTTATCTCTCTCTAGAATACTCTTTAGCACTCTCTGTAGTGATGGATTGGTAGTCATGAATTCCTTCTGTTGTTCTTTATTATGGAAGTATCTTATTTTTCCATCAGTTTTGAAAGATAGTTTTGCAAGGTAAACCAATCTGGGTTGGAAGCTGCTTTCTTTCAGGACTTGAAACACTTCACTCCAAACACATCTTGACTTGATGGTTTGTGTTGATAAGTCTGTTTTGATTCTGATTTGTTTTCCTTAATAGTTGATCTGTTTCTTTTCTCTAACAGCTTATAATATTCTATTCTTGTGCAGAATTTCTGGGATCTTGATTATTATATGTCTGAGTGTAGATTTACTTTGGTTATGGCTAGTTGGAATCTTATATGCCTCACTTATCTGCATGCCAGATGCATTTCACATGTTTGGAAAGTTTTCTTCTATTACTTCTGTAAATAGCTTTTTAATTTCACTTGTGTTGACCCCTGCTTCTTCACCTACAACCATTACTCTTAAGTTATGCTCCTTTGAGTTATCTCCAGCCATTGAGTTATTTCCTGATTCCATGTTGTTTTTAAGAGATCTTTCCTTTGATGATCACTAGCTGCAATCCTATCTTCAAGGTTTCAAAGTCTATCTTCAGTCTCTTTCACATGGTTTTCCCAGCTTTTGATTGAATTTTTACTTTCCTGAATCTCTCTTGGAATCTGTTTCATGCATTATAATTCCTTTCTGTATTCATTCATGGTTTGCATCATTTTCCTATGCTCCTCTTTTTTGTCTATGCCTTCTTTAGGCCTGCTGAACAATTCTTTCAGTATGTTTGTGAATTCATCTTTTACCTGAGACATTATTTCTGATTTGACTGCTTTTACAATCTCATGAAGTTGTTTCCTTACTTCAGTTGCTATCCTCTCAGAGATTTCAGGTGTGTGACTTCCATTTTCTTCCATAATTTTATCTTCTAGACTTGTTCTGTGTGCACTAGAGGTCTGAGATTGCTTTTTGCTCCTTCACCTTGACATTCTGTTGCCTTCCTCCCAACAAGCTGCTTGTGGAGCCCCAGGCACTTGCCACATTGGCTGCCCCTCCGTGGAGTAGGGGGATAGGACAGACACCTGGGTTTCTCTGATCTCCGATTTACAGGGAGTTAGCAGGGCATGGAGCAGATTTCCCCAGACCTGTGCAACTACACCAGGGCTTCCCTGATGGTCAGGGTTTTGCAGTGATGGGGCTGCTTCTCTCAGGCTGTTTATCTACACTGGGCCTCCCATAGTGGTGGCAGACACACAGTGTATTTGTCTGATTCCACTATTGGGTGATGGCTGCCCAAAGGAACCAGGCATCTCCAATGGTGGCCTACAGGTGTACAAGGCTTACCTGGTTGTGTCCCTGCTCCAGCTGGCCACCTGCAGGTAGATGCCTTCCAGTGGCAGCTCCCTGCTGGTGGAGGTGAATCTGGTTGTTCTCTCTGACTGTGTTGGCTGCCCCAGAAAAAGACCTTCCAGTGGCAGCACCCAGCAGGCCGAGGCAGATCTGTCTGACTCTCTCTGTCTGCACTTTGAAACTGTGGGAAAGGTTTCCAGTGGCAGCACCTAGCCAGCAGAGGTGGATCTGCTAGCTCTCTCAGCCTGCACTGGGATCCCATAGGAAAGGGCCTTCTGGTGGTAGCATCCAGCAGGCAGAGGTGGATCTGTGTGGCTCTCTCTGCTCACGCTGGGTGCCTGTAGGAAAGGACCTTCCAATGACAGCACCTGGCAGGCAGAGACAGATCTGCTGTCTCTCTGCCCGTGCTGTGTGCCTGTAGGAAAGGGCCGTCTAATGGTGGTGCCTGGCAGGTTGAGGTGAATCTATCCAGCTCTCTCTGCTGGCACTGTGTGCTTGTAGGAAAGGGCCTTCCAGTCTGTGTTTGTTTTGTATTTATCTATATTTGTATTTTTTTGATCTTATTAGAATGAATATTAATTTTTTCTTAATTTGTAAAAATTTCTACCATTACTACTTCAAATATGTTTTCTGCATTGTTCACTTGTAGTGCTTCCATCACAATTATTTTGGTGCACATTATGATGTTCTATATTTTTCTGAGATTCTGTTCAATTTTTCTCCATTCTTTTTCCTATTCTTCATATTTCATAGCATCAATCAGTCTTAAACTCTCCAGTTCTTTCCTCTACCAGTTCAAATCTAATGTTAAATTTCTATAATGGTTTTTTCATTTTTGTAATTATAATTTTCAACTACAGAATTTCTTTCTTTTAAAGACAATTTTCTCTTTGTTTGAAGAAACATTGTTGGAATAAATTCACTGTCTCCAAGAAGAATGTTTTTCAGTAGCTCTTTAAACATATTTATAATTACTGCTATTTTATTTTGAGACAGGGCCTCACTGTGTAGTGTGGGATAGCTTTGAACCTACTTATGTGTCCCAGGCTGGCCTCAAACTCATGGTGATCCTCCTGTCTCAGCCTCTTGAGTGCTAAGGTTACAGGAACGAGCTACCATGCCTGGCTTTATCACTGCTCTTTGAAGTCTTTGCCTTTAATATCCATCATTCAGTCCTCTCACAAGAAAATTTTATTGTCTTTTTTTTCTCTTTTAATTGTGTCACAGTTTACTGATGCTTTGCTGATCTCATTCATTTTTGTTGAAGATAGGGCATTTCAATAAGTTAACAAAAGTGAATATTATAAACTTTTAGGTTTGTTGGTAGTGGTAGCTTCTTTGTTTAGTGACTTGAAAATTTTAAGTATATTTTATTCACAGTGTGAAACATCTGTTGTATTATACTCCCCAGATGACAGTCTTTCAGATACACATAATCATGCTGAGATTACTATAGTTTTTACAGGAGTATTTTTCTTGATCTCTTTCATTGATTTGTCTACTGATATGTCTGTTTCTATTTATATCAAAACTGTTAACAATCATTAATTGATATGTACTTATTGCTTTTTATCACTCCATGGGGATATAAATTCCTCAACAACTTTATCAAAATTGAGGCTGATTTCCAATGGTAGTTGTTAGGAATAGTCTTTGCATTTTGAGCCCACAAAATTGTTCTACATTGGCTCTTCTACTGTTTAGTGAATCAACTGAAGTATGATTTATTCTTTTGTCTTTAGAAAGCCACTAGCACTTACTTACTTGCTTACTATCAAAATATTTTGTGCTCTCTCTCTCTCCCCTCCCTCCCTCCATCCCTCCCTCCCTCTATTTTCTGCAGCAGTGATGGTATCAAACCCAAAACCTCACATAATAAGTAGATGCTTTCCAACTGAGCTATAGCCCTAGCCTCTTTATTTTAAATGCACCACTCTCCATACTTCTTTCTAAATAAAACTTGATTATTAGGAAAAAAACTTCACATGTTTCAATTTTAATAGCCTACACAGTCTCTGAGCAGGTGCCCAGGAACTAGAGGCATGTACAGTGGCTCACTGCTCTTAGAGTAACATATGAATAGGATATTGGAAAAGTGTGCTTTCGTCTACTCAGATTGTCTTCCAACACAGGACCTCTGGTCTAAAAGGGAAATTAGACATGATAGATTAGAGTCCTGTTATTTTCAATGTTCACCTTATGGGTTGGTTGTAGTTAGAGAAGCAGGACTCTTGACTTCCCAATAACTCTTGCCTTTTAGTTAGGTTCTGCAGCATGGAGATTGGGTTAATAAAAATGTCAATGACCTTCCTCAGGCAAGGCACTGTGAACCATGTCTGAGATTTAGGGAAAGAGATACTTGTCTTTTGGTCACATTGACGTAGAGTGGAACTTCTGTCATGCTGAAGTTTGGAAAAGAGAGAAGGGAAATGAGTGATCCAATACTCAAGTGCCATAGAATTTACTTTTACAAAGACTTAGTAGTTTTACTTGAAACGTGCTCTATTTTATGCTTTATATATGTGGGGCATTTTTTTGAAGGCTTTAAATAAATGATTGCTTCTTTTAATGTACCACCATCTATCCAAACCCCCATTGCTTTCTCAAACATCAGGAATGGTTTTTTGGCTTGTTCCCTGGCCTCCACTATTTTCCACTCTAAATACAGTTGTCCTCTTTATATCAAATCTGATGGAATGGTCTCATTCATGGTCATGTCATTTGATCATTTCAAATATCCTAATACTTCATTTTATTTGCTTGATTTTTAGCTTTAGGGATGGAAACCAGAGACTCATGCATGTCAGGCAAGTAGTTTACCACAGAACTATACCCCTCAGCCCCACTTCTCCAATAGGTATCATTATATATATATATATATATATATATATATATATATATATATATAAAATGATATATAGTTTCTGTTTGAATCATATATATATATGATTCAAACAGAAAAATTTTATTAAGACCTCTAATCACCTGTATATTAATTATCATCTTCTGTTCTATGAATAATAAACTATATCCTCAAGTACCACCACTTCTCACATTTTTGAGCCTGCTTCTGCTATTTCTTCTTCTTATATTGCTTTCTTTTATCTTATTCTTTGCTTCTGAAACTTATTGATACTATAAATCACATGTCAATGCCATATCCTCAATGGAGCCATCTGGAATTTCTCTTCATATAGTATGGGGGCCTCTAGTTACTGAAGACCCTCAAAAAAAGTTCAGTCTCCTACTCAGGGATGTGGAGCATGGCTCAAAACGAAACCTAGAGAAGCCCGCAACTGTAAAGTGTTCTGGGATGACCAGTTTCTCCAAAGAGCAAAAGGAAGTTATTCACAGCAGCTTCTAGCTTTTATTGCATGTACACGAAACAGAAGCATGAGGAGAGTATGGGCAGAGGGTCATGACTGAATGCACAGGAACAATCACTTGTGCAGACTAGCTAGAATGAGAGGAACAAGGCATTCATATGTCAAGCATAAAACTACAAAATTTACCTATTAGCTTAGTAAGTAACTCAGTATGTTGCTATAAGCAGCGTTTTAGTCCTGAAAAGACAAATTTGTTTGAGTTTACTGATTTGATCCCAAATCTCAGTCCTATCCTATTATTGGCCTGCTTATGTGCACTCAGAGGCAGTCATTAATGGGGGATGGGGCAATGCTGATCCCCATATTATCACTTTAAATCAGTGGTACACATCAGTACATTAGCTGAACTCCAGTTGCATTCTTTAAGCCAATTAAAAGGAAATTTATCTCTGTAGCTGGCATTGCCTATGCTTCCATAATTATTATACTACATTGTTGTAAGGAAAAGGAAAAAAGCTGTAGCAAAGAGCTGAAGTCAGTGGTATTCAATGTGATGGCTTTCCACAATATAGAGTTAATTACTCTTTTCGTCATTTTTCTTTCTATATGTTACTCATACTTCTAGCTAGTTCTTCTTAACTATCTTGTTAAATACATTTACAAAACTGTCTTTTGTAGACTGAGTTCATTGAAGATGGCAGTTTTACTTTGGTGTTATTTTCCTAACTCATATAACACATGATATAGCACAGGGAATCAATAAAGTTAAAATTCATGAAATAATTGCATTACAACTTTTAAAGTGTATAACATTATTAATACTGATTTCAATGTAAATTGTAAAGTTTCTTCCTTTATAGTATTCCCAGTTCTGGCAGGAAAGGCTGGCATCCTGGGATGCAGCTGGGGATGCCCAAATCATAGTTGCTATAGCAACATGGCTTTTTTATTTTAAAGAGCAGAAAAGACAAAACAAAACAGACAAGAAAAACAAGAAATAAAAGAGACAAACAACACCAACAAATCCAAAACAAGAACAATATAGGATTTCAAAACAAGATGATAAGAACTGAAAAGGGTTGTTATTTTGCATAGTTTTCTTCAAAATTGTTACTCAGATTACCACATAGACATGTATAATTGATCTAATTGCATAGGTATTAACTGTTCTGTTCCAAGAACTAATCAAATTAGTAGTACAATCATCTTAGCTATCTTAAGTATCTATATATACAAATTTGTATCTTCTTTCTTTTCCCTTCGTTCTTTTTTCCTTTTCACTATCCCAATTAATTTTTCCTTTGAGCAGTTTCTTACCCTTTCATAATTTTCAGAAGATTTTGGAGCTTATATACTATTTCAATTTCTTATATTAGGGAGACAATATGGTATTTACACATGTGAGTCTGATTTATTTCACTTAAGAATATGATCTCAAGTCTCATCCATTTACCTATAAAGGCATTGATCCCATCTTTCCTTGTAGATGAGTAGTACTCTATTGGGAAGAAGAACACATTTTATCCACTCATCTGTTGATGTGCATTCGGGTGGTTTCCAATATTTGGGTATAACAAATTGTAGTGTTATAAAAATGAGTGCATATAAAATGTTTTCAGTTTTTCTGGAAATATACCCAGATGCAGTATAGCTGGGTCAAATGGAACCTCTAATCCTTTATTTCTGAGGATTTCTCAACACTGATTTCTATAGTGATTGTACCAGCCTACAATGCCAACAAAAATGGAGAGGGGAACTTTTTCCCCCACAGCCCCTCTAGCATTTGTTGTTGGTAGATTTCTTCATCTTGGCCAGTCTTGCTGCAGTAAGATGGAATCTCAGTGTTGCTTTAATTTGCATTTTTCCAATAATCCATGATGCTGAACATTTTTTCTTATATTTACTTGCCATTTGATATCTTCATCTGAGAAGTGTGTATTCAACAAGATGCCCATTTTTTGAGTGGGTCTTTGAATTTTGGGGGCCTGATGATTTAAAATTCTTTTTATATTCTAGATAGAAGTTCTTTGTATGAGGGAGACTTGGCTAAGAATTCTCAAAATTTATAAAAAATTTGTGAGTTTTTTTCATTCAGATGAAGGTTTTTTTTTGTTTACATACAAAAACTTTTTAATAAGACAAGATGCCAGTTATTGATTCTGGGAAGTTCTTCCCATGCAGTTTGACTTTCGTTCATGAACTCTCTGCCTTGTCATGATTTCTACCTACTTTGTCTTCCAGTAGATACAATGTTTCTGTATTTTTTTATTTAAAGAGAAAAAAACAAAAAGGTAGAAATATTACAGAATTTCAGGAAGAGAAGATAAAAAGTAAGAAATCACTAGTTGACAAACCACATGCTGTTCTTTTAGAAATAGTTTCTCAAGTTACAAAATTAAAGCACACAATGTGGACACTCAAGCAGTGAGAGTACAAACAGATCTGTTCAACAATCCAAGAAGAACCTAGAAATATGGTTATAAATCCCACACACCTAAACATACATGCAGCTATATCTTTTATAGCTCTTCCTATTTCCTCTTTTTTTACAATAACAATTATACATTTTTAAAATTTTATTTAAAGAGAAGAAAAAATTCAAAACAAAAAAGGGTAGCAACAATACAGAATTCTAAAAGAAAGAAAGAAAAAGAAATAAAGAAAAAGGAAAATGACAAAAAGGCCCACTAAGAAATCAGTAATTTATAAATCACATACTGTTATCCTGCAAGTAGTTGTTCAAGTTACAGAGTTAAAGGGTACATAGTAAACATTCAGTCAGACTACAAACCGTTCTGCTCAAAGATCCAACAAAGATTCAGCAATATGGTCATCTATTTTACTCACTCAAACATACATGCAGTTATATCCCTTAGAGCACTTTCTTTTCCTCTTTTTTACAGTAGCAATTGCACATTTTGGTTTTATTACTCTTATAGTTCTTTGTACTTTTTGCACCAGAGACACAATGTGACATTTATAAATATGATTATTTCACTAATGACGATAGTCTCAAGTTGTCTCCATTTGCCTATGAAGGCCTCAAGATCATCCTTCTTTATAGCCGTGTAATATTCCATTGTATAAAAATGCCACATCTTTTTCATCCACTCTGCAGTTGATGGGCATCTTGGTTGTTTCCAGGATTTAGCTATCACAAATTGTGCAGCTATGAACATAGGTACACATATATCACTGTGATATGAACTTGTCAGTTCTTTGGGGAAAATACCCAGGAGGGGAATAGCTGGATTGAATGGGGCTTCCAATCTTAGTCTTCTGAGAATTCTGCATATGGATTTCCATAATGGTTACACCAGTCTACATTCCCACCAACAGTGGAGCAATGTTCCTTTTTCCCGTGCAGCCTCGACAACATTTGTTATCAGTTGATTTCTTGATGGCAGCTATTCTTTCCAGAGTGAGGTGGAATTTAATGCTGTTTTAATTTGCATTTCTCCAATGACCAGTGATGGTGAACATTTCTTTGTGTGTTTATTTCCTTTTCTATATCTTGATTTGAGAACTGTGTATTCATCTAAGATGCTGGTTTTTGGAGAGGGCATTTGAATTTGGGGTGCTTGATGTTTTTCAATTCTTTATATGTTCTGGGTATAAGTGCTTTGTCTGAGGGGTTGCAGGATAAAACTCTTTCCCACTCTGGGTTTTCTTTTCACTCTGTTAGTGATTTCTTTTGAAGTGCAGAAACTTTTTAATAATATGAGAGCCCAGGTGTTGATACTTTGAAACGTTTCCTGTGCAGTCCGTGTTTTGTTTATGAATTCTCTGCCTACCACTATGTCTCCAAGCCTTCTACCTACTTTGGCTTCCAGTAGATTTAGTGTTTCTGTTTTAATAATGAGGTCTTTGATCTATTTAGACTTTAGTATTGTGCATGGTGATAGGCTTGGATCTAGTTTCAGTCTTGGCCATGTAGAGAGCCAATTTTTCCAATACCCTTTATTAAAGAGGCTGTCCTTCTCCTAGTGGACATATTTAGCCCCTTTGTGAAATATCAGGTGGCTGAGTGTCTTTGTAGTTGTGCTTGCATCTTCTAATCTGTTCCTTTGAGCCTCAGGTCTATTTCTTTGCCAGTACCAAGCTGATTTTATCACTGTGGCTTTATAGTACAGTTTCAAGTCAGGAATTGAGATGCCTCCTGCCTTGCTTTTGTTGCCTAGAATTGTCTTTGCTATTCTAGGTTTCTTCTGTTTCCAAATGAATTTTAGGAGTGTTTTTTCTAGATCTGTGAGGTATGTCAATGGTATTTTGATTGGGATTGTGTTAAATCTGTATAACAGTTTTGGGAGTATGGCAATTTTCACAATTTCAGTTCTTCCTAACCAAGAGCAAGGAATGTCCTTTCTTTTTCCAATATCCTCTTCAATCTCCTTTATCAGTGTAGTATAATTTTCAACATACAGGTCTTTTACATTTTTAGTTAGGTTGTTTCCTAAGTATTTTATTTTTTTACATGTTATTGTAAAGGGCCATATTACCTTAATTGCTCTCAGTGAGTTTTTTGTTTGTATACAGGAGTGCTATTGAATTTTGAGCATTGAATTTGTATCCAGCTGCACTGCTGAACTTGTTTATTACCTCTAGTAGTCCTTTAGTGGAGTTTTTTGGGGTCTTCTATATAGAGTATCATGTCACCTGCAAATAGTGGTAATTTAAGTTGTTCCTTTCCTATCTTTACTTCTTTTATTTCTCTGTCTTTTCTGATTGCCCTGGCTAGTGTTTCCAGAACTATACTGAAAAAGAGTGATGATAATGGACCTCCTTGCCTTGTTCCTGATTTTAACATGAAAGCTTTCAGTTTTTTTCCTTTTAGTATAATAATGACTGTTGGTTTGCCATAGATGGCCTTTATAAGGTTGAGGTAGACAAAGTGTATTCCGAGTTTCTGAAGGGTTTTTATCTGGAACATGTGTTGGACTTTTTGAAAGCTTTCTCTGCATCTATTGAGATGGCCATGTGGTTTTTGTTTTTGACTCTGTTGATGTGGTTTATTACATTTATTGATTTGCCTGTGTTAAACCATCCCTGCATACCTGGAGTGAACCCCACTTGGTCATGATGTATAATCTTCTTGATGATTGGCTGCATTCCATTTGCCAGTATTTTGTTGAGAATCTTTGCATCAATGTTCATTAGTGAGATTCATCTATAGTTCTCTCTTTTTGTTGGATTTTACTCTGGTTTTACTATCAGAGTAATACTTGCCTCCAGGAATGATTTAGGGAGGATTGCTTGTTTCTCAATTTCATTGAAGAGTTTAAGGCATATTGGCATCAAATCTTCTCAAAATTTCTTGTAGAATTTAGCTGTGAATCCATCTGGACCTGGGCTTTTCTTTGTTTGTAAGTTTTAATGACATTTTTTGTTTCAATAGCTGATTTTGGCTTGTTCACAATTGCTATATCTTCTCGGTTGAGCTTTGGTAGTTCATATGTTTCTAGAAATCTGTCTATTACTTCTGTGTTTTCAACTCTATGTGAGTAGAGATTTTCAAAGTAGGCATTAATGATCTTTTGAATTTCCATGGGAATTGTAGTAATTTCTCCTTTTTCAGTTCTTATTGCCTGAATTTGGGTTTTTTCTTTCTTTCTTTCTCTTGATAAGGTTAGTTAGGGCTTTGAAAAGTTTGTTTATTCTCTCAAAAAACCAGCTTTTTGATTTATTAATTGTATTTTTTTTTTTTAGTTTCAGTAGGATTGATTTCTGCTGTAATGTTTACAATTTCCTCTTTTCTATGAGCTTTGAGTTTAGATTTCTCTTCTTTTTCTAGAAATTTGAGATGGAGCATTAGGTTTTTTATTTGTGCCCATTCTGTTTTCTTGATATGACAATTTATTGCTATATATTTCTCTCTTAAGACCGCTTTCATTGAATCCCACACATTACAGTATGTTGTTTCTATATTTTCATTGAATCGTGATTATTACTTTATTTCTTCTTTAATTTCATCTGTAGCCCACTGGTTGTTCAAAAGGCTGTTATTTAATTTCTATGTATTTATGCAGGTTTTGCAATTTCTTTTGCCATTATTTTCTAATTTCAGTTCACTATAGTCAGATATTATGCATGGTATAATTTTAATACCTTTGCATTCACTTAAGTATGCTTTATGGGATTATATATGGCCTATTTTGGAGAATGTCCCATATGTAGCTGAGAAGAATATGTATTCTGATGTGGTTATCTGTAAACATCTTCTAAATCCAATTGCTCATTGGTATAATTCAGTTCTCTTGTTTCTTTGCTGACTTTTTGTCTAGTTGATCTATCTCTTTGTGACAATGGGCTGTTAAGATCTCTTGCTATAATTGTGTTCCTGTGTATTTGGTTTTTCATGTCCCTTAGTATCTGTCTTATATAGTTGGTATTTGTTGCACATATATTTATAATTGTTAGTTCTTCCTCTTCAATTTTTCCACGTACAATTATGTAGTGACCTTGTCTATGTCTATGTCTTTTAATCATTTTAGGTTTGCAGTTCCCATTATCTGCAGATAGAATATCTAAACCTGCTTTTTTCTGGGTTCCTGTGGCATTGAATACTGTTTTACATGTTTTGACTTTTAGTCTCTGAGTTTCCTTTTGGCTCATATGTTTTTCGTGCATACAGCATATTGTCGGGTCTTGTTTCTTGATCCATTCTGTCAATCTATTTCTTTGTATAGGTGAATTGAGGCCATTTATATTTGTAGATATCACTGATATGTACTGGCTCAACTTTGCCATGTTATATTCCAGTTGTTTGCTTTCTGCTTTTCCCCTTATTTAATTGCTTATCCTACCTGGTGGTTTCTTTCCATTGTTGTTTTGGGGATTGTCGTCATTTTTATCTCTGTCTAGTATGTCTTCACATCCTCCTTCTAGTGTTGGTTTGGTGGGCATAAATTTCTTCAGTTGTTCTTTGTCATGGAAGTATCTTGTTTCTCCATTAAATTTGAATGAAAGTTTTGCTGCTTACCTCAGTCTGGGTTGAATGTTGTTTTCTTTCAGGGCTTGAAATACCTCACTCCATGCTCTTCTTGACTTGAGGGTTTGTGCTGGAAAGTCTGCTGTGATTCTAATGGGCTTTCCTTGATTGTTGAGTTGTGTCTTTTCTCTGACAGCTTTTAGTATTCTTTTTTTGTGCTGTATGTCTGAGATCTTAATTATTATGTGTCTGGGTGTGGATTTATGTTGATTGTGACTGTTTGGTGTTCTATATGCCTCACTTATCTGCATATCAGACTTTCCCCATGTTTGGGAAACTTTCTGCTATTATTTCTGTAAATACTTTACATATGTCATTTGCCTGGACTCATGTATCTTTGCTAATGCCCATTATTCTTATATTGTTGTTCTTGGCATGATCATGAAGCTTCTGGATTGTCTTTTCATGCTTCTTTGTTATTTTTAAAAGTTCTATCCTTTCCTCATCACTAATTGTGATCTTTTCCTCAAGGTCCAAAATCCTATCCTCAGCTTCCTTTAGGTGGTTTTGCACACTTTCAATCGAATTTTTTGTTTCTTTGATATCTCTTTGTGATTTTTTTCATGAATTCTGCTTGTTTTCTATATTGTTCATTCAAAGTTTCAATTAGTTTCCCATGCTCATGTACTTTTTTCTTTAGTTCTTCTTTAGCTGCATTCAACAACTCCTTTACTAAAGTTGTTATTTCTATCTTTAAATGGGAGAGTACTGCTAATTTGATTTCCTCTACAGCCTGATGCTGTTTTTTTTTATTACCTTGCTATCTTTTCACAGATTCCTGGTGTGTTACTTTTGAGGTCCTCTATTTCAATGTCTCTTGTACTTGCTTCTGGTAAACTACATGTTTGAGACTGCATTTTTCTTTTTTCTTTTGTCATTTTCACTCTGCCTGATGTTTTCTATGTTTAGAAGGGGCTCACACATAATCTTTTCAGACTCACCAAAGTCTTACATTTAGTTGGAGGGGGTTTTATTACTGGCTCTATTTATCCTCTGTACACCTCTATTTTAGGGGCATACTCACCACACTGATACAGTCAATCCACTGTAGTCCAAGGTTTGCCTCCTGGGAGCAAAGTTTCAAATTTTTTCAAACTAACTGGAGCCTTCTGAGGTCTTCTGATGTTCCAGGTGGTAGGGCAGGCCCAGCAGAGGCAGTCTAGGGCAGTTTTCAGTCTTTGGTGGGCCTTCTCCATGTTCCTGGTGGCAAGGATGGCCCACAGGGAAGGTTCCAGGCAGCTTATCCCTGATGCAGGCTTATGGTAAGTTCCTCCTGGCATGGTGGGCCCACAGGGGAGGTTCCAGGAAGGTTACACCTGATGCAGGCTTCCGCTAATTTCCTGGTGGCAGGGCAGGCCCATGGGGGAGGTTCCTGGCAGCCTACCCCTGATGCAGTTTTCTGTTAAGTCCCCGGTGGCATGACAGGCCCATGGTGGAGGTTCCAGGCAGCCTACCCCAGTGCAGGCTTCCACTAAGTTCCAGGTGCAAGGCAGGCCCACGGTGGAGGTTCCCGGCAGCTTAAGCCTGAGGCGGGCTTCTGCTAAGTTCCTGGTGGCACGGTGGGCCCAAGGTGGAAGTTCCAGGCAGCCTACCTGCCCCAATGCAGGCTTCCACTAAGTTCCCAGTGGGAGGATGGGCCCACGGTGGAGGTTCCAGTCAGCTTATGACTGAGGCGGGCTTCTGGTAAGTTCCTGATGGCAGGGAGGGCCCACTGGGGAGGTTCCAGGCAGCCTATGCCTGATGCAGGCTGCCGCTAAGTTCCCAGTGGCAGGGTGGGCCCACGGTGGAGGGCCAGGCAGCCTCCTGATGCAGGCTTCTGCTAAGTTCCTGATGGCAGGGCAGGCCCACAGTGGAGATTCCAGGCAGCCTACCCCCAATGCTGGCTTCTGCTAAGTTCCTGATGGCGGGGCAGTCCCAATGTTTCTGTATTAATATTAAGATCTTAGGTTCACTTTAACTAATTTAGTGCATGGTAATAGACATGGGTCTCATTTTAGTTTTCAGTATGTAGAAAGCCAATTTTTCCAGCACCACTTATTAAAGAGGCTCTCTTTCTACCAGTGAACATCTTTGGTCCCTTGTCAAAGCTGAGGTGGCTGAGTGTGTTTGTAAATGTGTCTGTATCATCTGTTCTGTTCCATTGATCTTCAGGTGTGTTTTTATTCCAGTACCATACTGATTTTATCACAGTAGCTTTGTAGTATAATTTTAAGTCAGGGATTGTGATGCCTCCTGCCTTGCCTTTGTTGCCCAGAATTGTCTTTGCTTTCTAGATCTCTTCTGGTTCCAGAAGAATTTTAGGTATGATTTCTCTAGATCTCTGAGATACATTGATTGTATTTTGATTGGAATTGTAGCAAATCTGTTTAACAATTTTAAGAGAATAGCCATTTCATCCTAACTGTAAAAAATTAATATCTATCCATTTTCTAAAAACTTCTTTGATTTCTTTTTCAGAGTAATCGAATTTTCATTTTATAGAATTTTTACATCCTTTGTTAGATTGATTCCTAAATATTTAATTTTTTATGTTATAGCAAAGTGTGTAGTTTCCCTTATATCTTTCTCAGTGAATTTGTTGTTTGTGTACAAGTGTGTTATTGATGTTTGAGTTTTGACTGTATCTAGCTACATAACTGAATTTAGTTATATTTAGAAATCTTTCAATGGAGTTTTGGGGGTCATCTACATAGAGTATCATATCATCTGCAAATAATTATAATTTGACTTCTTCCTTTCAGATCCTTATTCTTTTATTTCTCTCTCTCTCGTCTAATTGCTCTTGCTTATATTTCCAACACTATATTGAGGAGGAATGGTGATATTAGATAACCTTTTAGAGTCAGGCAAAGAATTCCTGATTTTAGAGTGAAAGCTTTCAGTTTTTGACCATTTAGGATGGTGCTGGATGCTTGTTTTTATAGATGGCTTTTAGGAGATGTAGGTAAAGAAAATGTATTCCAATTTTCCATGGGATTTTTACCATGAATGAGTCTTGGTCTTTATCAAAATCTTTTTGTACATCTATTGAGATGATCATATGATTCTTCAGTTTGACTCTATATGGTACATCATATTTATTAATTTGCATATGTGAACCATGCGTTCATTCTTGGGTTACATCCCAATTGATAATCTTGGTAACCCACTTATGTAATCTTCTTGATGATTTGCTGAATTCTGTTTGACATACTTTACTGAGGAAATTTTGCATCTTGGCTTGTTAAGGATATTGGCCTGTAGTTCTTTTTTTTTTTTTGATTGAGTCTTTCTCTGGTTTTGATATTAGGTAATATTTGCTTCCAGGAAGGAGTTAGGGAGACTTGCTTCCATTTCAATTCCATTGAAGGGTTTGAGGAGTTTTGGCATTAAGTCTTCCCTAAATTTCTCATAGAATTTAGCAGTGAATGCATTGGGACATAAGCTTTTCTTTGTCGATAAGGTTCTAATTACATTTTCAATTTCATTAACTGAAATTGGGTTATTCAGAAATTTTACATTTTCTTGATCCAACTTTCTTAATGCATATGACTCTAGGAATCACCATTTTTTTTTTGTGTGTGTTATTGAACCTATGAGTGCAAACTTTTTCAAAGTAAGTGTTGTTCCTAGCCAGGATTTAGCTCAGTGGCACAATCACCTGCCTGGCAGGTGTGAGGTTGTGAGTTTGGTCCTCGGTTCCCAAAATATAAACAAACAAACAAACAAGCAAACACCAAAGTAAGTATTGATAATCTTCTGTGTTTCAATAGGGTTTGTAGAGATTTCACCCTTTTCACTCCTTAAGGCATGAATTTGATTTTTTTGTGTCCTTTATTTGATAAGATTGGCTAGGTGTCTATCAATTTTATTTATTCCTTCAAAGAACAATCTCTTCAATTCTTTAATTACTTGTATTATTGTTTAGTCTCAATTGTGCCAATTTGTGCTCTAATATTTATAATTTCCCCCTTCTTTTGGCTTTGCAGTTCATGTGTTCTTCTTTTCTTAGATGTTTGAGGTGTATCATAAGTTTATTTATTTGTGTTTGTTCAGTTTTCCAGATGTGGGAATCCACTGCAATAAATTTCCCTCTGAGGACTGCTTTCATTGCTTCCCACATGTTCTGGTAAGTTGTTTTTGCATTTTTGTTTGCTTCTTGATATTGCTTAATTTCTTATTTACTACCCTCTGTGATCCATTATTTCTTATGGAGTGTATTATTTAACTTCCATGTGTTTATGAAGTTTTGCAATTACTTTTGTCTTTAATTTCCAGTTTCATGACACTATTATCAGATAGTACCCATGGGATAATTTTGACCTTTTTTCATTTAGTTTAGCATGTTCTATGTGGTATTATATGGTGTATTTTAGAGAATGTCCCATGTGAAGCTGAGAAGAATGTATATTCTGATGTTGTTGGGTTAAGTATATGTCTACTAAGACTTTTTGTTTACATGTTTGTTTCAGCTGTATTCATTGCTGATATTTTGTCTAGTTGATCTCTTTGTGTAAATGAGGTGTTATGTTCTCCCACTGTAATTGTTATTGCTTATTTGATTTTTCATATCTATTAATATTTGTTTTACATAGCTGGGTTCTTCCATGTTTTGTGCATATATATTCATGATTATCATCTCTTCCTCTGAAAGTTTTCCCCTAACCAGTATGTGGTGACCCTATTCATTTCTTTTGACCATTCTTTGTTTGCAGTTCACACTGTCTGCAAACAGAATGGCTACTCCTCCTTTTTTTTTGGTTCCTGTTACATGAAGTATTGTTTTCTATTCTTTGACTTCAGTCCATGAATTTTCTTTTGGATCAGATGGGTTTTCTTTTATAGAGCATATGGTCGGTTGTTGTTTCTTGATCAATTCTGCTAGTTTATTTCTTTTAATTGGTGAATCAAGACCACTTACACTAAATGGCTATAAATGATGTATATTGGTTTATTTTTGCCATGTTATCGTCTGTTGTTATTTCTTTAGCTTTCCCCTCTCTTTAATTATTTGCCCTGATTGGTAGTTTTGTTCTATTGTTGTTCTTTAAATCATAGTCATTTTTATGTCCATCTATAATATCTTTTAGTATTCTTTCTAGATTTGGTTTGGTGGTCATGAAGTTCTTCAGCTGTACTTTGTCATGGAAATTTCTTGTTTGTCCATTGATTTTGAAGGATATTTTTTGCAGGGTATGTCAATCGTGGTTGGAAGTCATTTTGTTTTAGAATTCAATACTTCACTCCATTTTCTTCTTGTCTTGATTGTGTTGAGAAATCTATGATTCTGGTGTGCTTTTCTTTATAGATGATTTGTTTCTTTTCTTTAACAGCTTTTAATATTCTGTTCTTATGTTGTGTTTCTAGTATGTTGATTATTGCATCCCTGAGTGTAGATTTATTTTGGTAATGGCTAATTAGAGTTCTATATGCTTCATTTATTCATATATCAATTTTTCCCCATGTTTGGGAAATTTTCTGTTTTTATTTCTGTAAATAATCTTTTTGCATCATTTGTGTGGTCACCTAGTTTTTTTGTTTGCATCCATCACATTTATATTGTTTTCTTTTCATTCTCTTGCAACTATTGAATTATTATCATGATTATTATTATTGTCTTTTTGAGGCAGAGTTTCACTGTGCAGGTCAGGCTGGCCTCAAACTCATAGCAATCCTCCTGCCTCAGCCTCCTGAGTGCTGAAACTACAGGTGTGCACCATCATGCCAAGCATTCCTTGTTATTTTTGATAGATCTTTCCTTTCATGTTCAGTAGCTACAATCTTGTCTTTGAGGTCTGAGAGTCTATCTTTACATTCATTCAGCCTGTTTTGCCAGCTTTTGATGAAATTTTTGGTTTCTTGGATATCTCTTTGAATCTGTTTCATGCATTCAAATTCTTATATTGTTCATTCAGTGTTTCAATCATTTTCCACTGCTCCTCTCTTTTTTAACCATATCTTCTTTAAAAGTGTTCGGTGTTTCTTTCATTTTGTTTATCATTTCTTGTTTTACCAGAAAGTTTATTTCTGATCTTATTTCCTTTACACCTTCATGGAGTTGTTTCTTTACTTCAGTCGCTATGATTTCAGCAATTTCAGGTGTGCAACTTACTCTTTCTTTTATGTCCATGTCTCCTAGTCTTGTTTGGTATGGGATGGAAGATTGAGATTGCATTTTGCTCTTTCATTTTGACATTTTTCTGTATTTCCCTGTGGCAGCCAAATGCAAGGTCTCAGTTGCTTCCTGAGTTGATCATGGCTGTCCATACTGGAGGGAGTTTCCCCAGCTGAGTGATGGTATTAGGTATTCCTTGCCAGTTCCCAAGATGCTCTTGCAGGCTCCCTGGCTTGGTGGAGTATGCTGGGTGTATCTTCAGCATACCCCACTTAGCACACTAAGGCTTCCTATCTTGTTGAGGTCACTGGACATGGCCCAAGCATTGCACCAAGTCTCCTCAGCTAGAAGAAGTATTCTGAGCACACCTTCTGTAGGGGCACTGATGCTCCTGGCTACTTGGCATCACTAGCTGGGTCCTTATCAGGCCCCAAGCAGTGCACCAAGCCTGCCCAGCTATAAACATTGCTTTTTACAGAGATTTTTTTGTGGTCTAACATAGGGTGATAGATTTTCAGGTTAGTATGAATGTGATTTTTTTGTTACATTTATGTGTGTGAGTCATTCATGTGTGTATTGAAAGTGCTATTGAAAATGAACATTGTGAAGATTTTTTTCTGCCTGTTTAGCCATCAAAATCATCCTGGGATATTTTTATAGATCATAATTTTACTTCCTTTTCTGATATAAATATATTCTTTTATGTTTTGTTTAATGGAACTTCAGAAAACTTAACTTCCATTTTTTCACTTTCAGTAGAACCCATTAACTCATTACTTGGCTTTTTTTATACAGCTCTTTATAGTTACACCTTAAAATTCTCTTGGAAAATCAATAAGTAGGTGCCATTTTTCTCTGTAATTTTCTAATTTATACTCACTGATACAGACACATAGAAAGCAATTTCACAATGCAACACCTATTAGTTCATGGGTGTGTGGAAGGATGTTAGTCTGCTGAATGTCTCCATTGTGAGAAAGCTTCCAACAATATAATTCTTTACTTGGCAAAGATGGATTACTTGGCTTCCCATGCCCTTCTAATTGTGAAAGTAATTACAGGTATCCTCTGAAGCTATCCCTCCACTTTACTTGGTTCCTGAAGATAGGTGGATGGGAGACTGCCATTGAGCCAGTTAGGTTGCCCACTGGTCAGCACCCTGGTATTTGCAGATAGGATTCACAGCAATCACCTGGTGTATGAAAGGTAAATGTAACAAAATAGAAAAAAATACTGAAAATTCAATTAACCAGACTTAGTCTATAATATTTAGCTTTTAATCTTCAATTAAGTCTCTTGAAATCATTGGACTTCTGTATTTTTGGGTGTTATTTGTTTATTTTTTAATTGGGAGAACTGCAACTTGATAATATAAAGATAAAACTGATATCAAGAGGAACTAAGGACAGAGGTTTCTGACATTTATCAACTACCTAATCCATGTTTGGTACAGTGCTTATAGTTAATTAGTTACATCATTTCCTTGGCCCATGCATTACATTATAATCCAAAAGAATCTGAAACCAAATTTTATTTTCTTTCTCTTAAACTTTTCTGCTTGTGGATATTTTATAACCTGGCATAATCTCAGTCTTTCATATAATGGGAATGAGACACAACGATGGTTTTTATCAATTTTTAGACCTAATTTGAAGCACTCAGTTCTGCAGTCAATACTGAAGGCAGAACGAGTGTGTGTACTTTCTTTATAGCCATTTTAATGCTTGTTTGGAGATGTGTTAGAGGAATTTACTACATCAGTGCTTTGGAAAATGTCTTTCCATTGAGTTGGACTTTCATATTTTCAACAGTCCCTGGGGAAATGCCTAATGTGTATGCCAATTTGTTTTTCCAATGTACAAAACAGCAGTTGTGGAACAGAAAATGTAGAATGACTTGCTGAATCTGCAGTAGATTTTAGGTTTGAGCTTGCAGTTGATGGTAGCCTCTTATCAATCAGAATGATTCCCATGTCAATATAGCATTCCTACCCTCAGATCGTTAGTGTGTTGGGAAAAGAATATCTTACTGGAGTTCTTGTCTGCTCTATTTCAATATCTCTTAACTTTTGGTACTAAATTCTGCAAAAACATGGAATGTGGTATAAGTTTTGTGCTTCTGTTCCTCGGGAGATCATATTGGACTCTCTTATATTGGATATTGATTCTTTTTATTGTATTTATTTATTTTTTTGTCTTTTTGAGACAGGGTATCACTATGCAGTTTGGACTGGCCTTGAGCTCACTTTGTAGCCCAGGCTGGTCTCGAAATCGCAATGATCCTCCTCCTCAGCCTCCTGAGTGCTGGGATTACAAGCGTGAGCCACCAAACCCAGCTGATTTTTTTTAATTTTAAAGAGAATAAAACAAAAGAGGACAGAGCTAAGCAGATCAGAACAGAACAATGTAAGCAACACAGCACTTCACAAGACAAGTGGGTATTAACAGTAGCTATCATAATGTCTCTTTCTTTGAAATAGTTGAGCTTAGCATTACACACAATAATGTCAAACATAACAAAGTAGAACAAAACAACTCAAGAGAATGTAAGTATTGCAAAGCATTCTGAACCAAATAACCAAAGATGAACAATGGCTGCTATATTATCTCATTTTCCATAAAAATTTTGTTTTTACTATCATACATATTGAAATCAAATAAGACATAACGTGATAGAACCAATGATAATAGAAAAACAAGAGCATGGTAGGACTTCAGAGCAAGATGATATTGAATCAACAATGGCTTCCATATTGCCTTGTCTTCAAAGTAACTATTCATATGATCATATACATTTAGATCAAGCAAAACAGAATAAAACCATTCCAACCAATGAATGAAAACATAAGACATCAAAGCAGTATAATGGTAATCCATGATTTTCATAAGATCTTCTGTACTTTTACCACTTCTTATACTAGGGAGACTATACAGTATTTACACATGTGAGTTCGATTTATTCACTTATGAGTATAGATTCAAGTTGCATCCATTTATTTATAAATATCTCAGTGTGATCATTCTTTATAGCTGAGTAGTACTCCACTGTATAAAAGTACCACGATTTTTTATCCATTCCTCAGTTGATGGGCACTTAAGTTGTTTCCAAGGTCTTGCTATTACAAATTGTGCTGCTATAAACATGGGTGTGCATATATGACTGTGGTAAGATGTTTTCAGATCTTCTGGGAATATGCCTAAGAGTGGAATAGCTGGGTCAAATGGGACTTCCAACCCCAGCTTTTTTAAGGAATCTCCATATTGACCTTCACAGTGGTTGCAGCAGTCTACACTCCCACCAACAGTGCAGAAGTGTTCCTTTTTCCCCACAGCCTCTCCAGCCTTTGTTGTTGGTAGTTTTGTTGATTCTGCCCATTCTTTTTGGAGTGAGATGGAATCTCAGTGTGGTTTCAATTTGCATTTCTCTAATGACCAAAGATGATGAACATTTTTTCATGTATTTATTTGCCATTCATATTTCTTCATGTGAGACGCATGTGTGCATCTTGGATGCCCATTTTTGGATTGGGTCTTTGAATTTTGGGGGTCTGATTTTTTAAAATTCTTTATAAGTACTACAAGAAGTCCTTTGTCTGATGGACAGTTCACTAAGATCTTTTTCCTGTGTGTAGGTTTTCTTTTCACTGTGCTGGAGATTTCTTTCAACATGCAGAAACTCTTTAAAAGATGTGATCCCAGTTATGGATTCTGGGAAGTATTTCCCATGCAGTTTGGTTCTTGTTCATGAATTCTCTACCTATCCCTATGTCAAGATTTTTACCTACTTTGTCTTGCAACAGATTTAGTGTTTCTGTTTTAATACTTAGATCTTTGATCCATTTGGATTTCAGTTTAGTACATGGTGATAGGCATGGGTCTAATTTTAGTTTTTGGCATATGGATAGCCAGTTTTTCCAGCACCACTTATTAAAGAGGCTGTCATTCTTCCAGTGAACATGCTTGGCCTCTTTATCAAAGATGAGGTGGTTGAGTGTGTTCGTAGTTGTATCTTCTAGTTTATTCCATTGATCTTCAGGTCTATTTTTATTCCAATACCATGTTGATTTTATTACAGTAGCTTTGTAGTATAACTTCAAGTCAGGGATTGTGATGCTTCCTGCTTTGGCTTTGCTGCTTAGAATCACCCTTGCTATTCTAGGTCTCTTCTGGTTCCAGATGAATTTTAAGAGTGACTTCTCTCGATCTATGAAGTATGTTAGTGGTATTTTCATTGGGATTGCATTGAATGTGTACAACAATTTTGGGAGAGTGGCCATTTTCACAATATTTATTCTTCCTATCCATGAACAAGGGATGTGTTTCCATTTTCTGGGGTCCTCTTTGGGTTCTTTCTTCAGGGTATTATAATTTTTCCCTGTACAATTCTTTTACATCTTTTGTTAGATTAATTCCTAATTATTTCATTTTGTTGGAAGCTAGTGTGAAGGGTGTGGCTTCTCTTATTTTATATCTAGGAGACTTTCTAAGGAGGTTTGGGGGTCTTCATGTCATCTGCAAATAATGATAATTTAACTTCTTTTCCTATCTTTACTCCTTTTATTTCTCTCTCTTGTCTAATTGCTCTGGCTAGTATTTCCAGTACTATATTGAATAGGAGCAGTGATAAGGGACATCTTTGTCTTGTGCCTGATTTCAAGGTAAAGCCTTTCAATATTTGGCTATGTAATATGACACTGTCTTTTGGTTTGTCATAGATGGCCTTTATCATATTGAGGTAAAGACCATCTATTCCAGTTCTCTGTAATGTTCTTATCATGAATGGGTGTTGGATCTTATCAAAAGGTTTTTCTGCATCTATAGAAATGATCATGTGATTCTTTCTTTTGGCTCTATTGATATTGTGGATTACATTTATTGATTTATGTATGTTGAACCATCCCTGCATACCTGGGATGAATCCCACTTGGTCACAGTGTATGATCTTCTTGATGATTTGCTACATCCTGTTTGCCAATATTTTATTGAGAATTTTTGCATCTATGTTCTTTAGGGAGAGTAGCATGTAGTTCTCTTTTTTCATTTGGGTCTTTCTCAGGTTTTGGTACTAGAGTGATATTTTCTTCCAGGAATGACTTAGGGAGAATTGCTTCTCTTTCAACTTCATTGAAGAGTTTGAGGAGTGTCGGCATATTGTCTTCTTTTATTTCTTATAGAATTCTGCAGTGAATCCGTCTGGGCCTGGGCTCTTCTTTGCTGGTAGGGAGTTGATTACATTTTCAATTTCATTAATAGAAATTGAGTTATTCAGCAGTTTTACATTTTCTTGATTCAGATTTTGTGGTTCATATGTTTCTAGGAATCTGTCCATTTCTTCTGTGTTATCGAACCTATGAGAATAGAGGTTTTCGAAATAGCTGTTGATGACCTTCTGTATTTCCATAGGGTTTGTAGTGATTTCTCCTTTAACATTCTGTATTGCATGAATTTGCATCTTTTCTTTCCTTTTTAAAGTTAGATTGGCTAGGGGCTTGTCAATTTTATTTATTCTTTCAAAGAACCAAATCTTTGATTCACTGATTCTTTGTCTGTATTGCCTTAATTTCTGCTCTGATCTTTATAATTTCCTCCCTTCTTTTGGCTTTTGGCTTGGTTTGCTCTTCTTTTTCTAGATGTTTCAGGTGTAATATCAGGTTGCTTATTTGTGTTCATTCTGTTTTCCTAATGTGGGAACTCAGTGCAATAAATTTTCCTCTGAGGACCAGTTTCTTTGCATCCCACAGGTTCCAGTAAGTTGTATTTGCATTTTCTTTTGCTTGTAGATATTGTTTAATTTCTTCTTTAATTTCCTCTGTGACCCACTGATTGCTCAAAAGTGTATTATTTAATTTCCATATGTTTGTGGGATTTTTGCAGTTACTTTTATCATTAATTTCCAGTTTCATGGTGCTATGATCTGATAACATGCATGGGATAATTTCAATTATTTTACATTTACTTAAATATGTTCTGTGGGTTAGTATATGGTCTGTTTTAGAGAATGTCCCATGTACTGCTGAGAAGAATGTATATTCTGATGTTGTTGCATGAAACTCTGTATACGTCCATCAAATCCATTTGTTCACAGGTGTGATTCAGTTCTGTTATTTCTTTGCTGATGTTCTGTCTAGTTAATCTAGCCTTTTGTTTCAATCGTGTGTCAAGATCTCCTGTTATAATTGTGTTATTGCCTATTTAATTTTTCATTTCTGTTGATACTCTCATTGTGTAGCTGTGTGCTCTGGAATTTGGTGCATATATATTTAAGTTTGTTATCTCTTCCTCTTGCAGTTTTCCCCTTAGTAGTATGTAGTGCCCTTCTTTATCTCTTCAGACCATTCTTGGTTTGAAGTTCACATGGTCTGCAAACAGAATAGCTACCCCCACTGTTTTTTCAGTTCCTGTTGCATGGAGTATTGTTTCCATCCATTGACTTTCAGTCTATGCGTTTCCTTTTGGATTAGATGGGCTTCTTGTAGACAGCATATGTTTGGATGTTTTTTCTTGATCCATTCTGCCAGTCTGTTTCTTTTAATTGGTGAATTGAGGCCATTTACATTAATGGTTACAACAGTCATATATTGGTTTATTGTTGACATGTTGTCTTTCTGATGTTGTATCTTAGCTTTCCATTCTGTTTGTCTGTCTTGCTTAGTGTTTTTTTCCTATGTGTATCTAGAATGTCTTTGTAGGTTTGGTTTGGTGATCATGAAGTTATTCAGCTATTCTTTGTCATGGAAGTATCTTTTTTTCTCCATCCATTTTGAAGGACAGTTTTGCAGGGTACATCAGTCTGGGTTGGAAGTCATTCTCTTTAAGGATCTGAAAAACTTCACTCCATGCTCTTCTTGACTTCATTGTTTGTGTTGAGAAGTCTGCTGTGATTCTGATAGTTTTTCCTTTATAGGTGACCTTTCTTTTCTCTCTAACAGCTTTTAATATTCTGTTCTTATGTTGCATTTCTGGGATGGTGATTATTATATGTCTGGGTGTAGTTTTGTCTTGGTTATGGCTATTTGGAGTTTTATATGCCTCATTAATCCATATGTCAGTTTCCATACTCATGTGTGGGAAGTTTTCAGCTTTACTTCTGTAAATAGCCTCGATATCATTTGTGTTTTCCCCTTCTCTTTCTTTTATCCCTATTAATCTTATATTGGTTTTTTTTGCATCATCTTGTAGCTTTTGAATTGTTATTTCTGCATTTCTTGTTATTTTTAGAAGATCTTTCCTTTCCTGTACACTAGCTGCAATCTTGTCTTCAAGGCCTGAGATTCTAACTTCACTTTTGTTTTTGTGTTTTTTGCAACTTTCAGTAGAGTTTTTGATTTCCTGTATATCTCTTTGAATCTGCTTACTGCATTCAGTTTGTCTCTTAAACTGTTCATTCAGGGATTCTATCATTTAGCTTTGTTCCTCTAATTTTTTATCTGTGTCTTCATTGGATGCATTCAGTATTTCTTTCACTACTTTTATCATTTCTTCTTTTACCTGGGAGAATATTTCAGATTTGAGTTCCCCCATAGCTTCCCGTACTTGCTTCTTTATTTCAGTTGATATCATTTCACACATTTCAGGTGTATGTGTAGCATTTTCTTCTGTGTACATGGCTCCTAGGTTTTCTTGGGTTGGGCTGGAGGTTTGAGATTGCATTTTGGTCTTTCATTGTGTCATTTTATATTTCTGTGTTTCCAGCCATTTTCCAAAGCTTTCCCTTGCAGCATGGAGCTGGCTTGGCTCCCCCTTTGGCAGGTCTGGCTCCCCTGGTTGGATGATGGTCTCTGGGCACAGTCCACTCATGCCCACACAACCTCGGGAGCCCAATCCAGTGTTCTAAGAGGGCTCGTCAGCACCAAGCCACCGGGATTGATGACCCCAAACTTTTCCAGGCTTGCCCTGTTGAGCTGTAAGTCACCTCGTGGTGTGGTGCCAGCTTGGCTCCCCCTTTGGCTGGACTGGCTTCCCTGGTCGAATGAAGGTCACTGGGCACAGTCCACGCAAGCCCGGAGAACCTCTGGAGCCTAGTCCAGTGAGCTAAGGGGGCTGGGCCACTACCCAGCCTCCAGGATTGATCGTCCCAAACTTTTCTCGGCCTGCCCTGGCTAGCTGCAACTCACCTCGTGGTGTGGCGCCGGCTTGGCTCCCCTGGATATTGATTTTATTAATAATTACTGTTGACATCATTACCATACTAATGTGATTTCAAGTCCCTAACTAAGCTGGGATAACCTAATGAACTCAACCCCACAGGTGCTTAATACAATATTAATATAAAAGTTTGAAGGAACACTTTCCGAGAAGCTCAAGCATCCTCTACAATCCAAAGCTACAGGCATACTCATCCTTTCGGAGAGTTTCAAAAAAACTCTCAAGGAGAAGCAGATTGCACTCTTCCTCCCCACCATCTGGTAATGATCACTGTTTAGGTCAGCAACTTCCATTGTAGAGCAAATGCAGAAATTCATTCCAGGCCTTTAGGCTTAATCATGTTCCACTCTGTGGGAAGGTAGGTTAAGAAGCTGGTTTTCCTGCCATTTGTGATAGCTCGAGGGACAGCATGTGTAACCTCACTGGGATGGGCCTAAAATTGACATTAGTGACTCAAAGTATTTGAGAGATTAATGCTTTTTTGATCAGAAGCCTAAATTTTTGTTTTTCCTATTATTCTATCACTGAAAAAGATCCGATATCTTCATGTATCTAAAATATTATTCTTTACCCTCTTTAACTTTCTCTAGTTTAGCTGATTTTCAGCAAAAATGCCTCTTACTTCAGCTGGTCTTCTACCAAAAATTCAAACATTTCTTTGGAGGTACACATGTGCATACTTACACAATTTAATTTTTTTTCATATTTTTTTATATAAAGAGAAAAAAACAGGAAAAAGGTATAAATATAACAGAATTTCAAGAAAAGTAGAAAAATAGTAAGAAATCACTAGTTGATACATTACATATTGTTCTTTTAGAAATAGACACTCAAGTTACAGAATTAAAGCACACAAAGTGGACACTAAAGCAGTGAGAGTGCAAACAGATCTGTTCAACAATCCAAAAAAACCGTAGAAATATGGTCATAAATCCCACCCATCTAAACATACATGCAGCTATATCATTTATAGCACCTCCTATTTCCTCTTTTTTTACAATAGCAATTATACATTTTAAAAATTTTATATAAAGAGAAGAAAAAAAACAGAAAAAAGAGTGGCAACAATACAGAATTCTAAAAGAAAGAAAGAAAAAGGAGAATGAGAAAAAGCCCCACTAAGAAATCAATAATTTGTAAATTATGTACTGTCATCCTGGATGCAGTTGTTCAAGTTACAAAGTTAAAGGGTACATAGTAAATATTCAAACAGTCAGACTACAAACAGTTCTGCTCAAAGATCCAACAAAGATTCAGCAATATGGTCATCTATTTTACACACTCAAACATACATGCAGTTATATCCCTTAGAGCACTTAGCTTTCTTCTCTTTTCTACAATAGTAATTACACATTTTGGTTTAATTACTCTTGTAATTCTTATTTAATTTTTACACTAGAGACAAAATATGATATTTAAAAATATAATTCTTATCTATTTCACTAATGAGGACAGTCTCAAGTTGTCTCCCTTTGCCTATGAAGGCCTCAAGATCATCCTTTTTTATAGCAGAGTAATGTTCCATTGTATAAAAATGCCACATCTTTTTCATGCACTCTGCAATTGATGGGCATCTTGGTTGTTTCCAGGATTTAGCTATCACAAATTGTGCAGCTATGAACATGGGTGAACATATATCACTGTGATATGAAATTTTCAGGTCTTTGGGGGAAAATACCCAGGAGGGGAATAGCTGGATTGAATGGGGCTTCCAATCCTAGTCTTCTGAGAATTCTGCATATGGATTTCCATAATGGTTGCACCAGTCTACATTCCCAGCAACAGTGGAGCAGTGTTCCTTTTTCCCGCGCAACCCCGCCAACATTTTTTATCAGTTGATTTTTTGATGGCAGCTATTTTTTCCGGAGTAAGGTGGGATCTCAATGGTGTTTTAATTTGCACTACTCGAATGACCAGTGATGGCAAACATTTCTTCATGTATTTATTTGCCATTTGTTTATCTTGCTCTGGGAACTATGTGTTCATCTCAGATGCCCATTTGTGGAGAGGGTCTTTGAATTTGGGGGGCTTGATTCTTTATATATTCTGGACACAAGTCCTTTGTCTGAGGGGAGGCAGGTTGAAACTCCTACTCTGTTGGTTTTCTTTTCACTGTGTTGGTGATTTCCTTTGAAATGTAGAAACTTTTCAATAATGTGAGATCCCATTTGTTGATTCTTTGAAGTGTTTCCCGTGCAGTTTGCACTTTGTTAATGAATTCTCTGTCTACCCCTATGTCTCCAAGATCTCTACCTACCTTGTCTTCCAGTAGATTCAGTGTTTCTGTTTTAATATTGAGGTCTTTGATCCATTTAGACTTTAGTTTTGTGCATGGTGATATGCATGGATCTTGTTTCAGTCTTCGGCATGTAGAAAGCCAATTTTTACAACACCATTTATTAAAGAGACTATCCTTCCAGTGGACATATTTAGCCCCTTTGTCAAATATCAGGTGGCTGAGTGTCTTTGTAGTTGTGCTTGCATCTTCTAATCTGTTCCATTGATCCTCAGGTTTATTTCTTTGCAAGTACCAGCTGATTTTATCACTGTGGCTTTATAGTACTCTTCCAAGTCATTGATTGAGATGCCTCCCGCCTTGCTTTTGTTCCTGGAATTGCCTTTGCTATTCTAGGTTTCTTCTGTTCCCAAATGAATTTTACGAGTGTTTTCTCTAGATCTGTGATGTACGTCAATGGTATTTTGATTGGGGTTGCTTTAAATCTGTACAACAGTTTTAGGAGTATAGTCATTTTCACAATGTTGGTTCTTCCTAACCAAGAGCAAGGAATATCCTTCCATTTTCTAATATCCTCTTCAATGTCCTTTTTCAGTGTAGTATAATTTTCAGCATGTAGTTTTTTACATTTTTAGTTAAGTTGATTCCTAAGTGTTTCATTTTTTTAGATGTTATTGTAAAGGGCAATATTTCCATAATTTCTCTCTCAGTGAGTTTTTGTTTGTGCACATGAATGCTATTGATTTTTGAGCATTGACTTTTTATCCAGGTACACTGCTGAACTTGTTTATTACCTCTAGCATTCTTTTAATTAAGTTTTTTGGGTCTTCTATATAGAATATCTTGTCATCTGCAAATAGTGATAATTTAACTTCTTCCTTTCCTATCTTTACTGCTTTCATTAGTCTCTCTTGCCTGATTGCCCTGGCTAGTGTTTCCAGAACTATGTTGAAAAGGAGTGGTGAGAGTGGATATCCTTGTCTTGTTCCTGATTTTAAAGTGAAAGCTTTCAGTTTTTGTCCATTTAGTATAATGTTGGCTGTTGGTTTGTCATAGGTGGCCTTAATAAGGTTGAGGTAGGCACAGTTTTTCCGAGTTTCTGAAGGGTTTTTATCTGGAACATGTGTTGGACTTTGTTTAAACCTTTTTCTGCATCTAATGAGATAACCATGTGATTTTTGCTTTTGGCTCTGTTGATTCAGTGTATTACATTGATTGATTTGCATATGTTAAACCATCCCTGCATTCCTGGAATGAACCCCACTTGGTCATGATGTATAATCTTCTTGATGATTTGCTGCATTCCATTTGCCAGTATTTTGTTGAGAATCTTTGCATCAATGTTCATTAGTGAGATAGGCCTATAGTTCTCTTTTCTGGTTGCATCTTTCTCTGATTTTGGTATCGGAGTAATACTTGCCTCCAGGAATGGTTTAGGGAGGATTGCTTTTTTCTCAATTTCATTGAAGAGTTTAAGGAGTACTGGCATCAAATCTTGTCTACATTTCTTGTAGAATTCAGATGTGATTCCATCCAGACCTGGGCTTTTATTTGTTGCTAAGTTGTGAATTACATTTTCCGTTTCAATATCTGATATTGGGTTGTTCAAAATTGCTATATCTTCTTGGTTGAGCTTTGGCAGTTCATGTGTTTCTAGAAATCTGTCCATTTCTTCTGTGTTTTCCACTGTATGTGAGTAGAGATTTTCAAAGTAGGTATTCATGATCTTTTGAATTTCCATGGGATCTGTAGTAATTTCTCCCTTTTCAGTTCTTATTGCATGAATTTGGGTTTTTTCTTTCTTTCTCTTGATAAGGTTAGCTAATGATTTGTCAATTATGTTTATTCTCTCAAAAAACCAGAGTTTTAATTCATCAATTCTTTGTATTTTTGTAGAAGCTTGACATGTAGGATTAGGTTGTTTATTTGTACTCATTCTGTTTGCTTGATATGACAATTTATTGCTCTATATTTTCCTCTTAAGACTGCTTTCATTGCATCCCACTGATTACAGTATGTTGTTTCTATATTTTCATTGAATTGTAGGTATTGCTTTATTTCTTCTTTAATTACATCTGTAGCCCACTGGTTGTTCAAAAGGCTGTTTTTTAATTTATGTTGGTTTTACAATTTCTTTTGCCATGTATTTATGTAGGTTTTACAATTTCTTTTGCCATTAATTTCCAATTTCAGTGCACTATGGTCAGATAATATGCATGGTATGATTTCAATACCTTTGCATTTACTTAAGAATGTTTTATGGGATAATATATGGTCTATTTTGAGAATGTCCCATGTGCACCTGAGAAGAATGTCTATTCTGATGTGGTTGGGTGGAACGCTCTGTAAACATCTAAGTCCAATTGCTCACAGGTATGATTCAGTTCTGTTATTTGTTTGCTGAGTTTTTGTCTAGTTGATCTATCTCTTTGTGACAATGGGTTGCTAAGATCTCCTGTTATAATTGTGTTCTTGTGCATTTGGTTTTTCATGTCCATTATTATCTGTCATATATAGTTCGGTGATCCTGTATTTGGTGCATATATATTTATAATTTTTAGTTCTTCCTCTTGAATTTTACCACTAACAAGTATGTAGTGACCTTTTCTATCTCTTTTAATCATTTTAGGTTTGAAGTTCACGTTGTCTGCAAATAGAATTGCTACCCCTGCTTTTTTGGGGGGGTTTCCTGTTGCATGGCATACTGTTTTCCATCCTTTGACTTTTAATCTATGAGTTGCCTTTTGGGTCAGATGTGTTTCTCGTATACAGCATTTTTGAGGTTCTGTTTCTTGATCCATTCTGTGAATCTATTTCTTTATATAGGTGAATTGAGGCCATTTAAATTTATGGATAGCAGTAATATGTACTTGCTCGACTTTGCCATGTTATATTCCAGTTGTTTTTTTCTGCTTTTCCTCTTATTTAATTGCTTGTCTTACCTGGACATTTCTTTCTGTTGTTGTTTTGAGCATTGTGGTCATTTTTATCTCTGTCTAGTATGTTCTTCAGTACTCTTTCTAGGGTTGTTTTGTTGTACTTGAATTTCTTCAGTTGTTCTTTGTCATGGAAGTGTCTTGTTTTTCCATTAAATTTGAATGAAAGTTTTGCTGGGTACATCAGTCTGGGTTTAAGGTTGTTTTCTTTCAGGGCTTGAAATACCTCAGTCCAAGATCTTCTTGACTTGAGGGTTTGTGCTCAAAAGTCTGCTGTGATTCTAACAGGCTTTCCCTGATAGGTGAGTTGTGTCTTTTCTCTGACAGCTTTTAATATTCTGTTTTTATGTTGTAAGTCTACGATCTGAATTATTATGTATCTGGGTATGGATTTATGTTGATTGTGACTGTTTGCTGCTCTATATGCCTCACTTATCTGCATATCAGATTCTTTCCCCATGTTTGGGAAATTTTCTGCTATTGTTTCTGTAAATAATTTATGTATGTCATTTGCCTGGACTCCTGTATCTTTGCTAATGCCCATTGTTCTTATATTGTTGCTGTTGACATCATCATGAAGCTTCTGGATTGCCATTTCATGCTGCTTTGTTATTGTTAAAAGTTCTATCCTTTCCTGATCACTAACTGTGAACCTCTCCTCAAGGCCCGAAATCCTATCCTCAGCTTCCTTTAGGCAGTTTTCCACACTTTCAATAGAATTTTTTGTTTCTTGGATGTCTCTTTGAGTTTGTTTTATGAATTCTGCTTATTTTCTATATTGTTCATTCAAAGTTTCAATCAGTTTCCCCTGTTCATGTACTTTTTTCTCTAGTTCTTCTTTAGCTACATTCAAGAACTCCTTTACTAAAGTTGTTATTTCTATCATTACATGGGAGACTACTTCTCATTTGATTTCCTCTATAACCTGATGCAGTTTTTTTTTATTTCACTCACCATCTTTTTAGAGATTCCCAGTCTGTTACCTTTGAGGTCCTCTATTTCAGTGTCTCCTATACTTGCTTCTGGTGAACTATATGTTTGAGACTGCATTTTGCTTTTTTGTTTTGTCACTTTCACTCTGCCTGATGTTTTCTATGTGTAGGAGGGGATCACACACACTCTTGTCAGACACACCAAAGTCTTACAGTTTGTTTGAGTGGGTTTTACTACTGGCCTTATTTATCTCCTGTACACCTCTATTTTAGGGGTATACTCACCACATTGATATAGTCAATCTGGTTTTGTCCAAAGTTCACCACCTGGGAGCAATGTTCCAAATTTTCTCACACTAACTGGATACCGCTGAGATCTTCTGCTGTTCCAGGTGGGAGGTCAGTCCCATCTGTAGCAGTCCAGGGCAGTTTTCAGTCTTGGGTGGGCCTCCTTAATGTTTCTTGTGGCTGGACAGGCCCACAGGGGAGGTTCCAGGTAGCCTACCCCTGAGGCGGGCTTGCGCTGAATTCCAGGTGGCAGGATCGGCCCTCGGTAGAGCTTCTGGCCATCTTACTCCTGATGCAGGCTTCTGCTGAGTTCCTGCTGGCAGGGAGGGCCCATGGTGGAGGTTCTGGCCAGTCTACCCCTGATGCAGGCTTCCTCTGAGTTCCCGGTGGCAGAGCGGGCCCATGGTGGAGGTTCTGGCCAGTCTACCCCTGATGCAGGCTTCCTCTGAGTTCCCGGTGGCAGAGCGGGCCCATGGTGGAGGTTCTGGGCAGCCTACGCCTGATGTAGGGTTCTGCTAAGTTCCAAGTGGCAGGGCGGGCCCACGGTGGAGGTTCTGGGCAGCTTATCCCTGTTGCAGGATTACTCTGAGTTCCCGGTGGCAGGGCGGGCCCACACACAATTTAATTTAAATTAAAACAGCAATACAGTAATGATGAACAATCTATCTAAACTCTCTGCACCTTAATTCTGTGTCAGTGCAATAGAAATAATTTATCTCACAGCACTGTTGTCTGCAATATTCTATCCTGTTAAAATCTAAGCATACTAGAAAGGGTCTAAATTTTGCTATTTTATTGTTTTACAGTCTCTTACTCCTTGTCTTTTTGTAAAACAGACAGTCAAAATAACCAATATATCACTGACTTTTCAGTCTGTTTTCTCTCACCCCTCCCCGAAAAGAGGCAGAGAAGTTCTTGTTGATAGGTTCTTCTGTTGATTAGTGCTAAAGTCGGTGTCCGTTACATGGATTTAAATAAAGTCCTAAATTTCATTTATGAATACCCAAGTGTATGTTAGTAGTGTTTTCAAAGACTAAACCCAAGGATTTGATGCATCAAAAATTGAAACCATAATATATATCTTATTCAGTTATTGATGAGGAGAAAATAAATCCCTACTTTATTCTTTGGAGAGTTGACATGAGATTATTGGGAAAATAGGGCAGTGATAATGTGTGAATTATACAGATTTACATGAAAATTGAGTCTGCAGAAACATATATACACACTTCAGGAAAAGAAAAGTAGTGTGATTTTTTTCCAATAGATGATGTTACTCTCATATGAGGAACACCAGAGAATGTCTTATATCACAGAAATCTCACTATGCTGTTGAGAAGAAATTGAAAATTCATGTGCACTAATCTCAATGACCAAGGTTACCTAAGCAGCAGTTCACAGTACTAATAAATGTCTGGAAGCTAATGACCACCACATTGAACACCACTTGTAATTATAGAAAGCAAATGTTGCCTGTATTAATTTCAGGATGTTTCATTGACTTTAATATTAAAATATTTATACAAGTGCTACTTTTCCTGAAGTGTGTATACATTTTTTCATGGACTCCGTAGTTGATCATAGCAAGAAGGAATGTTTGCAGTGTTATCTGATATTGGGTCCTCACTTAAATCCCCAGTGTCCCAAATGAGTGTATGGAGAAGGCTTAAATAAAATGAGAGAAGTGGTATGATTGAAGTCTCCAGGGAGGTCAAAAGCCTATAGCTGAGTTTGAGACTCTGAGGGCTAAAACAAAGATTTCTTTGGACCTCCCTTTTTATTAGCTCCAAAACAAAGAGTGGGTAAACTGAGGAAAGCATAGGCAATGAGCAGGATCTTGGGAGTCATTTCAAGGATGTCTCCAAATAATAAATCATGTCAATTTAGGAGAACTCTCATCTCATGATGATATTTGTGGTAGGAATGAGACTATAGGAATAATTTCTGCAGCTGCAGTCTCTATCTACTTAATTGATGTTTGAGCCAAGTGTCCATACCTGTGGCCTTTTCTCGCCTTTTGAGGTATATCTGGCCTCACAGGCCATTACAGGCCTCAGGCAGGACCAGTGATTCATAGAGGTTCACTTACTATGAATCAGCTCCTGTTGTCACCACGCAAGGGGCCTAGGCCTGTGACAGAGACACAGATAAGCATAGAATGCCAATTAGTTAATTCAAAATCCTTCTCAGAGCCCCTTCATAGTGGTCTCCAACAAATTGCAATCCTTTCCAGATACCAGTTATCAGGAACCTCTGTAGCAAGTCCCCTGAGCTCATTCCTGGAGTTCTTCACACATTAAAAAAAAAAAAAAAGGAAAAGCAAGAAAGGAAACAGTGGGATAGCAGGCATCTGAGATGACCAGTTGCTCTTGGGTAACAAAAGGCCACAAGGCAGCTAGAACCTTGGTATTTATTGATTACATCTGAGTTAAGGGCAGTAAATGTTTCTGGGAACAATAATGGTGACTATGATGGACTATTAAGCAGGACAATGCATTCTTACAATCACAATTATGAGACAGGGGACAACAAAGAAATTGTAGTTTCCCAGGGTGTCTAATCACATTTAGCAGGTCTTATCTTTCCCTGTGAGTACCACCACAGTCACTAGCCTTAGGGCTTGCAGCTGTGACCAGTAAAGAGTGAGGAGTTTCCACATTTCAATCAGACTAAAGTGGCAGGACAAGGACAGCTTCTGATGTTTCTTTGACTGAATTTGTAATTTATGGTCCCTTACACAATGTACCTTTCACTGTGGAACTCACTTATACATTATAACAACCAGCACTACAAGCACTTTGTTAGCACCTAAGAGAGGAAAGGAATCTTTGAAATTTCCATACTGATAATTTCAACTTAATTCTATCTAGCTCTCAATACACCACACTGCTTTCAAAGCATAACTTGGAGCACAACATCTTGAAAAGTCTATTAAAAACTATTATGCCCTTCGCATCCCCTCGATTGCTGGCTTTGTCAATTATATCCTTCCTATACTGTAAAGGATTTGGATTTGTGTTTTAAAGTACCATAGGTTAAAAACGTATTGTGAACTGTAACTTTTTGAGCTTAGTTCATTTTATACTTTATTTCTTTTGTGTGAGTGTACTTAGACTATGCTTTGTACCTGAGAAAAGTATCATGGTATTTCTTTGAAAACAATCTTAGATTCTGATTGTGATCAGCCTTTTTATTGTTTTATAAATCCTGACCATGTGACTTGCAATGAACAATGCTTTTTTTCCCATGGCTGTGCTATTCAGACTGATAAAATATTTATTTTAGTTGAGTGGCTGTTTCTCTTGTACAGTTTCTTCTCTAGTTCACATCTAACATTTTCTTTCCCTTTATTCCTTTCACAGCTTAATACTGCTTGCAAAGATATATGCAGCTGGTGGTGGGCATGTGGAAGGCCAAGAAACATTAAAAGGAGATGAATTTGGGATGAAATTGTGAAGTGACACTAATTTATGTTCTTTCTCCCCTTTTTTCATCATTTTCTACCACAGCTATTTTCTTACAAGCTATCCTTGTTTCTTTTGCTTCTTGTCACTCTCATCTCAGCCAAATATCTCCAATTTTTGTAGACAATTTTAGTTTGAAATTAAATGTGCTGCAGCACAGCTTCCTGCTGGATTTCTTGTGCCAGAGAGAGAAATGGTGAGAGGTTTAAAGGAAACAGAAAGCCTTGAAACAAGTCAGACATCCATCCTTTAATCGTGCAGGAGGGAATAGCAGCCAGACAGAGGGAGAAATGTTTATTTATTTTTGTTTCTTTTTAATTTTATTGGTATGTGTTTGCAATATGTATTTATTACATTTATCATAGAGAGTTGGTGCATGTACATAACACATCTTAATTCATTTTTATTTGAATTTTGTATTTTAAAGAGAAAAAATAAAACAAAATTACAAAATCAGAGGCTAACAACAGTTAACACATTGCATAATTTTATCTTTAAAATAATTTCTCAGAGTACAAGATATCTGAATTTAATTGTTGTTCAAACAATAGTACAATATTAACACAAACCTTTGTTTTTGATGAACTAAGAGAAATTAGTAGTATTTAACACACACACACACACACACACACACATATATATATATACATATATATATGTATATATATATGTATATATATATATAATTTCTTTCAGCTTCTCACACTAGGGAGACAATATGATGTTTACACATGCAAGTCTGATTTATTACATTCATGAGTATGGTCTCTAGTTGCATCCATTTACTTATAAAATCTCAAGTTTTTCTTTAAGGCTGAGTAGTACTCTATTGTACAAAAATAACACATCTTTTTATTCATTCTTTGGAAATGGACATTTAGGGTTTTTCCAAGATCTAGGTATTAAAACCTGTGTTGTTATAAACATGAATGCACATATATCACTGTGGTATGATGTTTTTAATTCTTCTGGGAAGATGACCAAAAGAGGAATAGCTGAGTCAAATGGTACCTCTAATAATAGCTTTTTGTGGAGTCTCTGCACTGATTTCCACAGTGGTTTTACTAGTCTGCACTCCCATCAACAATAAAGAAGAGTTACCTTTTCACCCCATTCCTAGAGCATTTGTTATTAGTTGATTTCTTGATGACAGCCATTGTTTCTGTAATGAGATAGAGTCTCATCATTGTTTGAATTTGCATTTCTCAAATTACCAGTGATACTGAACATTTGTTTTTGTACTAGGAACCCAACTCATGACCTCATGCTTGCCAGGCAGGCAGTTAAGCCACTGAGCTAAATCCCCAGCTTGTTGAACATTTTTAATATATTTATTTGGTCTTTGTATTTCTTCATTTGAGAAGTGTATGTGCATCTCATGACCATGTCTGGATTGGGTCTTTGAATTTGGGAGGTCTGATTTTCCTTTGTTCTTTATATGTTCTTGATAGTAATCCTTTTGTCTGAGGAACAGCTGGAAAACACTTTTTCCCACATTATGAGTTGTTTTTCACTCTGTTGGTGATTTTTTTTTTTTGCTGTGCAAAAGCTTTTTAATAAGAAGAGATTCCAGCTGTTGAATCTTTGCAATAGTTCCTGTGTAGTCAAGGTTTTATTCATAACATCTTTGCCCATACCAATGTCTTCAAGAGTTTTAACTACTCTATCTTCTTACAGATTTAATGTTTCTGTTTTAATATTTAGATCTTTGATCCATTCTAGATTTAGTGTAGTACATGATTAAATATATGATTCATTTTAATCTTTGGCATGTGCAGAGCCAGTTTTTCCAGCACCATTTGTTAAAGAGGTTATCTTTCTTCCAGTGAATGTCTTTGACAACTTTGTCAAAGAGAAGGTCACTTAGCATGTCTGGAGTTGTTTCTGCTTCTTGTAATCTATTGCACTGATCTTCTGGTTTTTTTTTTTTTTTGCCAGTACCACATGGTTTTTTATTAAAGTGGCTTTATAGTATAATTCCAGGTTAGGGATTATGATGTTTTTTGCTTTGCCTTTATTACCCAGAATTTTCTTTGCTATTCTACATCTCTTCTGGTTCCAGATGAATTTTAGGACTGTTTTTCTCTAATTCTGTGAGATAAACTTTTGGAAATTTGAGATATGCTTATTTTGCCTAGCCATATATCCAAGATTATCTTGTGTTGCCTTTGGCATTAAAGAGGGGCAGCAGGTATACATCCATGTTTCCAATTCAAGTGCAAAAGATTACAGCGAGGTTAACAATGAGCTGGAGTGATGAAACAACATATACAAGTCAAGGAAATGGTATCAGGCATCCTGGAGTTAAATGTCAGAAGGAAGTTTGCTGACAGGCTTAGAAATCCATGAGGATCTAGGGAAAATTGTCTCCATTTTAACTGGGGTAGGAACAATGAATTTTTTTCCTTTAGAAGGCAGAGCAGAAGTTAATATTGCAAGGCAGAATATAGCAGCATCTTAGCAGGAAGTGTTAAAGACTGAACAGGGTGATGACTGATGTATATAAACAGATGAGGCAGTACTGGTACTGGCCCAACTAATTTTTAGCAATATGGCTGACATTATTATTATCACCAACAATTGAGTACTTTCTATGTGTAAGAAACAGTGCTAGATGATTAGCATATTTTTGCATGCATGGTTATATCACAGAATAATTATGCTTTTTTAGTGTAACAGGTAAATAAATATAACATATATTGCTCATTTTTAGTCCCTTTACTTTCTTCTCCTTTTATCACTCTCTTTCCCACAACTTACCCAGGTCCTCTTCCTCATCACCAATGGTCCATCTTGTAGTTTCCTATGATCTCTCCTTTATGTTATTTATTTTTATTTGTATTTCAAGCTTCTCATATATGAGAAGCCATGTGATATTTAACTTTCTCACTCTGTCTTATTTCACTTGGCATGATGGTTTCAAATTCCACTGACTTTCCTGCAAATTGCATGGTCCCATTCTTTTTCATGGCTAAATAATGTTTCACATATATATATATATATATATATATATATATATATATACATACACCATATTTTATCTATGCATCTTTTTAAAAAATTATTTTAAGAGAAATAAAGAAAACCAGAAAAAAGGGTAGAATTTTTAAAAAATAAACTTGATGTAGTTGTTCAAGTTACAAAATCAAAGCATACAAAGTGGATATTCAAACACTAAGGCTGCAAAAAGTTCTGTTCAGTGACCCAACAAAAACTTAGCAACATGGTTATCACTCCTACACACTTAAATATATATGCAGTTATATCCTTTAGAGCATTTTCTTTTCCTTTTTTTGCTTTTTAAGTCCATTATCTGTTTAGTTATATCATGTTTCAGCTTGCTCAGTACTTTACTGATCTGTTTTGTTATTATTTATTTATTTATTTATTATTTATCTATTTTGAAGGTAGTAAAATACAGTAGAACAAGATGGAACAAAGGCAATTGAGATAGTGTAGTGAAATTGGTACAGAACTTCACAACAGATTACTGGGATAACAGTGATAGGTACAATAGTGTATCTTGTTTTCTTCACAATAGTTGTTCTTTCAATCAGGTACAGCAAAATTGAAGGAAATATGAAACTTATAAAAACAGAATATTGAAAAGAGCAATACCATTATTCAGAACAGAGCAAAACAGTGATAAAAATATTTTCCTTCAAAGAGATGGTAGAAGGAAATCCCCCTTATTTGCTATATTGCATATAATCAAACTTGCAAGAGATGCTCAGATCTCTGGCTCCCACTTGCTAAAGGGGTGGGGGGGATGGATTTTTGATTCTTAGCCCGTGTGTCAATAGGCTCACATCCACTTACCAGAGCAGCAAGCTGGCTGCTTGTTTTCCCAGTGCCCCAAGTTCCAACATGGCGTGGATCTCAGGAAACACTGATGGTTCTCACCCTGGAATGGCCACAGCTTGCAGGCCACAGCCACTTATCAGAACAGCAAGCTGGCTGCTTCTGTAATGGTTAATCTTCTTATCTATCTCTTAATGGGCATTTAATTTGCTTCAAGATCTTATTTATTGTGAATTGCACCATGTATTGGTATGTATGTATCACTACAGTACAATATCTTTAATACTTTAAGGTATAATCTGAAGAGGCACAGCTGCATCAAACTGAATTTCTAGCTTTAGTTTTTGAGGGAATCTCTATTCTGATTTCCACAGTAGTTTACATCAACAGTGTAAGAAAGTTACTTTTTCCCTGCATCCCTGACAGCTTTATTGTTTTTTTTTCTTGACAGTAGTCATTTTAGCTTGAGTATGATGAAATTACAGCACAATTTGGAGACAGCATCTTATCTCATTTAAAAACAACTTATTTGTACTTTAACTTTGCCAGTTTATTATCACCACTATTGAAACAAATGAGTAAAACAAAGATTAAAGAGATGAAAATATTTGTTCAAGTTTATATATCCTAGCAGAAAGGCAGTGTTGAAAATTGAGTAACCATAGTCCATTTTAGCCACCACAAATAGCAAGTTCCTTTAATATCACCTTCCTTAAGGGATTATTAGTCTCTATATCTGAAGACAAGGATACCTCTAGCTTTGATGTTGGTGCACAGAAAGTTGAGTAGTCCTTTCATAACCTGGCATGCTATTCCAAAGGAGCTTCTGATTCCTAAATTAGTTTGTTTTATTTTAAAGAGAAAAATCAATAAAGACAATGATACATAATTTCATAACAATTTAATAGGGAATTAACAAAGGTTAACATATTTTATATCATTATCTTCAAAGTATTTGTTCAGATTACAAGAAAGAGACATGCAAGATTGGTCAAATAATATAAGCCCGAACTGTCCTCTTCAATGAACTAAAAGAAATTCATACTTGCACTAGAGAGACAATACAATGTTTATACATGTAAGCATGATCTATTTCACTTAGCAGTATAGTCTCAAGTTGTATCCCTTTACCTATGAAACGCTTGAGTTTATCTTTCCTGATTCCTAAATTTGGTCCCCTCTCACAATCAGTGCAGGCACATGTGGATACAGCAATACAATGACAAAGCAACACTGATGATATATTATTTATTTTGCACATGTCACCTCAGGAGATCTCCAGGCATATACTTCTGAGTTCACTCACAGAGGAAAAAAATGGTACTTGCGAAGAAATATTGGAGTCTGAGGCCTTTGAAGTTAATTATACATTACTTATAATCTATCCCTATCTCATTTGCTTTAGCACATGACAGAAAAAAAATATTTTCTGAACCAGCACAGCAGACATAGTTGAGATCAAGTGAATATGGAAAGCAATTGTATTGTAATGACAGTTAAATTGTTTCCAGGCTGCTTGAATACCTATGAATTTGGTTCTGGAATGCTAAATTTCACTTTCTCCCACCCCACCATTATCATTCTCTTCTGGTTCCCACCTTGCTGACCTGATGCTCAGAGTACTAGTTTCCTTTTCCTTTCTTTCTTTTTTCCTTCCTTCCTTTCATCCTTTTTTCCTTCCATCCTTCCTTCCATCCTTATTCCTTCTTTCCTTCCTTTCTCCTTCCTTCCTTCCTTCCTTCCTTCCTTCCTTCCTTCCTTCCTTCCTTCCTTCCTTTTCCTTTCTCCCTCCATTCCTTCCTTCTTTTCTCCTTTCCTTTCCTTCTTCTCTTTGTTCCCTTCTTCCGTGGATGCTGGCTTATATATCTACTATTTCAAACTAACTTAATAATTTGACACAGTAGTCTCTTTTCTTAGTTTTTCAGCACAAAAGTTATTTTACAATGTAGGATTTAGACAAATACTACTCTTTATGCTTTAGCTGCTTATGTGATCCAATCAAGAAAAATTTTGAGAGCAAAACAGAGTTATATGTATTCTGGGGCAAGAATTATAAACAGGGATTGTTTATTGCAAACTGAGAAATATGATTAACCTATTGTGTCTCAGTTTTTCTTGTGTCACTAGCTCATTCCATGAGATGGTCTTTTTCCAGCTTTAGGTATTACTTTGTCAAAAATGCCTTTAGTGGGCACTATACCCAGTTCATTATTTTGTATGACTATATTCTATTTATTTACTTCTTACAAATTGTAAAAATATGTATATGTGTCTTTTCTTATTTATTATTTAATGCTTATCCTAATAACTAAAATGTAAATTCCAAAATGACAAGGGTCTTGGTATTCTTATTTATAAATTTGCATACAGTGTACCACAATGCTTGGCATATAACAATGAGAATTAATATTGATTGAGTACATACTACATGTCTGTCACTGTTATAAGAATGTGTTCATTAAATAAGTATATAATACAAAGCATATATATATGCTATGTATTAATCCTCAGAAAAACCTGCAAAGAAGGCAATATTATTTTGCATATTTAAAAAATAAGAAAACCAAGGTACAGAGAGGTTAAGTGGTGTGCTCCAGGTCATATCATTTGTAAAGGTATATTACAAATTTCAAATTCATATAACATGGTTTAATGGTTCATGCTCTTAACCACCACAATCTAGATATTTGGCTGATAAATGCATGGATAAATGATTCTATGGATATTGAATGAACAAATTGGCTCAATGTAGTTTTACAGGGCAGAGCTAAAGGTGGTGGACAAGTAAGCAGCAAAATACAGTTTCCCTAAGAGAAACAACTTAGATGTTGGAATAAAAACATCCTGGAGAGGTCCAGACAGGGAGATAGATCCTCTTGACCCACGAAGAAACTAAAGGAAAAAGAGCTGGACAAACATGCAGTCATGGAGCTACCATTGAAGCAGCGTAGATTCACTGCCACTGTGCTCTCCCTGGAGCTGCCCAAACTTGCTATCACAGCACAGTCACCAGGGGAGCTGCCATGGTCATGCTGAAGTCAGGGGTCTATGAGTCCAATGGGAAAGGACCCAGTGTGGAGACCTGCACTAACCTGCAGTGAGTGCTTAGAACAAGACCCTCCCATGGGAAAGGGGTGACCAACTGGATGACATATTGGAATTGGGCAGGATGAGCCTGAACTAGGAATGGCAGTGACTTCAGTTAGCTGCTCCCAACCAAGAGCAGATTGGTGAGATATGCCTGGCCTGGGTCATGCCCCTGGCCAGGACCCATTGAGTTGTCCCAAACTGATTTCATAGGTGCAGCACACACCAACATGGTGGAGCCCCTGTGGGTTGACTAACTCAGAGGGGAGGGGCCAGCATACACCACCCCTGTTTGCACCTCAGTGACCAACAGCAACTGGGAGAGAGCAGAATTTCCTAGCCAACATGCTTCAGAAGAACCATAGTCAACAAGGAAAGGGGCTGGGATCTCCACAATACACCTATATGGAAGAAACCAAAAACATGACAAGAGAAAGAAATAGGGAAAAGCCCCCATCTCCCAAACCCATGAGTATTGACTGAGGAGAGGTAAATACAAAAAAGATTGAGGGCAGCAAACATGCAATATCAGACAAAGCATCAGCAGACATAAAGAGATATTTTTGTGACCTCATAGATTAGCTCAAAATTGAAATATTAATTCAAGTAAGGCAAGATATAAGATTAATAAAAGAAATGCTAAGCACCTCTCAAGAAGATACAGATGAAAGAATGAACACACAAAAAAAGGAGAGAAAAGTTCGATGAAGAATATAAAGAAAAGCTAGAATACACGAAACACATTCAAAGAGATTACCACGAAATTAAAAACTCCATCAAACACTGGAAAAATTGTCTCACAGAAACTAGAGATAGATTAACAAAATTTGAAGATAGGTTTGCAATGACTGATTGTGAAAGGAAAGATCTTTTAAAAACAATGAGGCAACAAGCAGTAACAATATAAAGGCTAGAAGATGACAAGAGTATCTAGAAGATGATTAAGAATAAAAAATGTGAGTGAAGTAACAGGGGTAAATACAAAGGAAGTAAAAAGCTATTCACAGAAATAATTAAGTAAAACTTCCCAAGCATAGGAAAAGGAAATGATATTCAAATATATGAGGCATACAGAACTCCAGCCACCTACAACTGAAACAGAGATATACCCAGACATATGCTAATCAAGATCCCAGAAATTCATTCCAAGAACAGAATATTAAAAGCCATCAGAGAAAAGAAACTGATCACCTATAAAGGAAAACCCATCAAAATCATAGAAGACTTCTCAACACAAACCATCAAATCAAGAAGAGCTTGGAGCAAAGTATTCCAGGCACTGAAAGGAAATAGCCTCCAACCCACATTGATGTACCCTGCAAAACTGTCTCTCAAAATTAATGGAGAAACAAGATGCTTCCATGATAAAGAAGAACTGAGGGAACTTGTGACCACCAATCTAACCCTACAGAAAATACTGAAAGACATTCTAGAGAAAGAAGAAAAAACAGTACCAGGATTTCAGGAACAGTGGCAGAGAGGCCTCAATGAATGGGAGAGACAGAGGAAATGAAGGAGAAAAGTAGACAATGAATGACAGAAAAATAGCATACTAGAAATGATGCAGTGATGGTTGGCTATAATCTCTAACATAGATGGCCTTGATACACTAACAAAAAGAAACACAGGCAGAGTAGATCAGGAGGTAGGGTACATCAAGATGCTCTGTATATGAAATATAATTAAACTGAAAGAGGGTTTATGTACCAAAAATCAAATATGAGAAAACAATGCCCTATGTGACAGGGAACCAGAGAGAAATAGGGGCAACTCGATCAGCATCTGCAGATAGGTTGGAAAGACATGATACTTTTGTGCAGTAGAGAACTACTCAGCTGTAATGAAGGAAAATCTTGAGGCTTTTGTAGGTAAAGGAATACAACTTGAGATCAAGTCCAGGTGTGGGAAGGTTCAGAACCACTTAGGTAAATAGCAGGTTGTTCCACCAATCTAAAAACTGAGGGAGTTGGTGAGACCCAAAATGTGCAGTGCACCCTGTGAGAGTGAAAGGGGAGGAATTGTCTAAAAAAGGAAGGCAGAGGATATTGTTAACAGTGTATCAGGATTTAAAATCCACATCACTCCCACTGTTCTGTTTAGATGGATTATGTTCTTCTTTCAGTTTGTCTACTTATACTAGATTTGAGGGCATAGAGAGCTATCCCGAAAATAGCATGATATAATACAGTAATCATCTTTAATTTCCTATTAACTTAATTTGAAGCCCTGTATAACTTACACTGTCTTACTATGACTGATCTTATTTGAATCTGGTTTGTTAGAGTGCTGTTTGTATTGACTGATTTTATTCGAATCTGTCATGATTGATAATATCAAGTCTGAGAGTATAGGCAACTACACTGAAAATGACAAGGTTCACTGGGATACCCAATCTTATTTGATTATTATCTGCTTTTGAAGTCTTATAATGTCTCCAATGTTTTGTTTTCACTAATATTGTCATGTACTGCTATACTCATACTATGCTTGGTGATAAAGACAATTCTATTGAAGATAACAAGAGACATCATAGTAACCACTGCAGATCACCTTGTATTGCTGTTTTATATGACTTTTTCATTTCATGTTTCTCTAGGGAATAGTTTTGTTTTGTCTTGCTTTGTTTTGTTGTTCCCTCTAATACAGAAAGGATAGATATACAGGTAGAGACTCATGCATGCGTAGAACTGATAAAAAGTCTATGAAAACTGATTATATAATGTATGATGAAATGAACAACTACTTTGAAGAAAAAGACACACTGCACTACCCATTGCTGACTCTGTAGCATCATAATGTGAAATCCAGCAATACTATTATTCTTTGTTCAGAGTGATTTTAATCTGTTTTGTTTATTTTCAACATACTGGAAGGTATGGACAACTATTTTGAAGAGAATGAGACACTGTGACAGCCATTGCTGAATTCCCTATTGTCTGGTCTTGAAGACCTAAAACCCCTTCATCATCCTATTTGGATCAGTTTTATACTATGTTGTTTTGTATGAATTCACTGTATGCGAAGATATGGACAATTATTTGGAAGAAAACAAGAGACAATATGATAGTGAAGATCTCTGGTTGTCTTGCTTTGAAATTATGTCTCTTACATTGCTTTCTTATGTTCTGTTTTGTTGTGTTTAATTTTACTCTCTTTAAAATAAAACAAATTAAACAAAGAAAACAACAAAATAATTCAAAATTTTAGAATTTTAGAATAGGAAGGAAGTCACCATAACTACTTCATTTCTAAACCTCTTGTAATAACCCTGATATATTGATATATTTATCACAAAATCATACTGTTAAACCCCAGAAAATAATTTTGCTGAGAGTCACAGCCAAGAAAAACAAATTTATTAGCATCCAAAGCATTGATTTGGTTGCAGAAATGATAACAAAGTGAAACTAGACTGCACAAATTCAAGGGTAGCATTTCAATTCTTTTCAGCCTTTAAACTATTTTTATTATTACTGCTAAGGAAAATACTTTTTCTTAGTTCTTATTTGTAATATGGACTAGTGATACTCATTTTGGGGAATTGGTATATGCATAAACCAATCTTTTTAAAAAATATTTAAATTTTTCAAAAGTTTATTTAAGAGAAAAAAAAGACACAGAAAAGAAAAACTAAAAGCAAAAGAGAGAAACAAACAACAACAAACTCAATACAGTATAGGTTTATAAAACAAGATGATGGGAATTTGATGATGGCTGTAATATTGCATATTGTTACCTTCAAAAGTGTTGCTTAGCATAACAGATACAGGCATGCAAAATTGATCTAAAAATATGAATATTAACTGTTGTCTTTCAATACCTATGCAATTATTAGTATAGTCATTTTAGCTAATATACATATATATATATATATATATATATATATATATATATATATATCTTTTCCTTTTCCCTTCCTTCTTTCCTCCTTTCCCCTATCCCAATTACTTTTCCTCTTTGAGTAGTTTCTTACCCATACACAGTACTTATTGTAGATTTTGGATTGCATATATTTTTTCAGTTTCTTACACTAGGAGACAATATGGTATTTACACATGTGAGTCTGCTTTGTTTCACTTATGAGTATTGTCTCAAGTCATGTCCATTTACTTATAAAAGTCTTGATGCAATCTTTATAGCTGAGTAGTACTCCATTGTATAAAAATACCACACATATACCAACCTTGATCCTCTTCAATCTCTTTACCTCACTTTTTCTTTCCTTGTCCATTTTTCTGGTCCCCTTACTTATCTCTAGGACTCGACCTTCCCAAGGTTAGAATTAAACTAAAGTCAATCTTTTCTGTGGAAATACACTTTGAATATTTTACACTCACAGTGTGAAGTATATTAATAAAAATTCCAGCCTAAATCTATACAGACCATGAGGAAGAGCCATTGTGAATGGGTTGGACCCAATCTCTGGTCAGAAATTGCTTAAAAGAATAAATCTATTTGGTTTTCCATAGCTTTAAAAATGTAGTTTCCTGCACATTTGCATTTATTACATTTTAAGCACAACTTATTTTTGCTATACTAAGGTGAATAAATTGTAACTACTTATTCAGGAGCTCTGTGAGATCCATGGAATTTTTTGGAGTTGGTAGATAAGCCTTTTTTGGATCTGGCTACAATGAGAGAAAAAAAAATGATTGAATGGCAAGAATATGACAGTTAAAAGAACAAAGAATTTGGAATTAAACAACTTTGCTCTCAGTATTGACCAGTTACCTAACATGGGGAAATAATAAACTCAAATGCCAAGATGAACTCAGTGTATTGGGAGATAAGTAACGACTTTGAACATATGAGGTACTTATGTAGAGATAATCTCTTGGATGTAATGGATGTAGTTGAGATAAGGGTACTCACCAAGATTTGTAGGTATATTTGATTCAAGAAAATATGGAAACTCAGAGAATAAACTTTTCTATGCTATAATTAAAGCTGAGTCCTGGATATTTTTTAACAAAACTATACCTGCTGTATGACTTAGAAGCATTTACTCTAGATTTTACCTTTTTTTCTCATCAGTGAATTCAATCTCATTATACCTTTCCTGACTATTTCACATAGTTGTGAAATAGAAAATTCAGAACACGTGGGTCTCTTTATTCTCCTAAACCACAGTGCTCTTGTTGCACATATCTCCAACACATATTTTAAAGCCAGATAATTCTTTTTGCCTCCACTGTACTTTTAAAATTTATGTCAGCATCATATCTCACCTAACATAGGATAACATGGCATCTTTACTATTACTACCACTCTTGTCCCTTATAATTCACATCTCATATGTAAGTTAGTTGTGCTTTGCGAAAACTGAGACTACATTATGTCAGTCCCCAACCTCCCTGCTTAATGTTGAGTCAAGTTTATCTGGTCTCTTCCAGCTTTATCATATTAATTTTCTAATATTTCCTTTCTCATACTTTTACTCCATCCACAATGCCTTTCTGATGCTTCTCAAATGTATCAAGCTGAACCTCGCCTTATGGTCTTTATACTTGTTACTACTTTTGCCTCATTTTTTCCTTCTGCCATATTCATTCATTATAATCTCCAGTTAATTATTTTATATGCAATTATACTTTCTCAGAGAGATTTTCTTAGATCATTTATCTTTTCACATTGTTTTGTATTCATTTATTCTCTTTCCTTCATAGCAATTATCAACATATGAAATTACATTATTTGTTTGATTTCTATTTATTTTCTGCCAATCTCAGTAGATTATAAGGTCCACATATGTTGGAAATTCACTTTTTTGCATCTTCAAATCCTAGAAACTTGTGCAATTAACAAGATATTTGAATAATGATTGAATAATAGTTTCTTTTAGGTATTGAAGAAAAAGTTTTGTGAAAATAGTAAACTATGGACTTATAAATTTAGTTTTCCAAATGTGATATTAAAGGTGTTTTCACTCTATTTATGCTACTGTCACTCTTCCCACCAGTTACAGTTAAATATCACAAATCAGTGATATCTTTCCCAACTACCATTCTCCATTCAGTCTCCTTTAGCATTTCAGTTCCTACATCATTTTGTTTAATATCTAATGTAGCATTTCTTTTATTCTGCCTTGTGGTCTATTTAGCCAATTTTTAGGTCCTTGCTACTCAAACAATATTCCCTGGAACAGCAGTTTCAGCATTTTCTGGAACTTTGTTATAAATGAAAATTTTATGTTCCATCTATAACTACTGAATCCGAATCTGTGTTTGAAGATTATCCACAGATAATTTGTATGTATGTTCCTCATCACAGCATTTGGAGGGCACATGTGATAGCATCACCTGCCTCCCAGGGGCCAAAGTTGTGCTCAGAGAAGCAGGTCATTAGACTGTAGGTCTGAGATACAAGATAACATATCCACTGAGGCCCGTGTGACTCCAGAGAAAATTCCTTCCCAGAATTGACTACAAAACAGGTTACTCATTAACCACAACCTAAATCTGGTTGTTCTGAATGTTTTGTAAGAATATCTTTTCCCCTCTTTTATAATGCTTCCCTACCTAGTCACTTATCTAGCACATCCATCTGTAATCCCCTCATCATTTTCCTCAATGTAAATGTGATCAATAAATACCAAGGTTCTGGCTGCCTCACGGTCTTTCATCATTCCTTAAGAGCACTGGCCAACCCAGATCCCTGCATGCTGTAACACTTTGTAGGAAATTAGGGACTCAGATCCTTGATACATAATTCACCTTTTTATCAGCAGTTGTATAACTTTATCCTAAATCATTTGTCTCCTCTTAATATTAATTATTTTCCATATAAAAATGGAGAGATGATATGACTAAGTTTCCCAGAAGGTAGTAGCTCTATGCACAAAGTAAACACCCAAGATCTGATTTTCCTTTGTCTTTGGGTTTTGTTGTTTTTGTGTGTTTTCTTTACTGTGTATGCTATCACTACCACTAGTATTTGTGGAAAAGAAAAGTCCAATCTGCATTAAGCAGGAGATGAGGTAAAGTGTAACTGATAAAGTGACCAAAGCTTGCACCAAGAACCAAAACACGTACTGCAAGGTTGACATGAGGGGTTTTAATCAAAGGAAGCAGAAGTGGCACTTTATCAAGCAGACCAGGTCAAGGCGACCAGGACTTGGTTGAGTAGGGTTTTTGTCAACAGTTAAAAGGGTGGTAGGTATTGTTTCTGTCATGGGCTGAGAGCTGTGGGTGGCTCTTGTATGTTCTATGTAACGTGTCTTTCTCTGGAGGAGGTTGGCAGTGCGGCTCTCCATTACAGTGGTATTTCCCTTTTCTTATGGTTAGGCTTTTGTAAAGTGACAATGAACATTTTGTCCCTATGTTTGGGCTTTTTCAGTGGTGGGGGAGCTGGTCACTTTTGGTCAGATCTATCAGTAACCTAAAATATTTCACAAATAATGAGATATGGACTTGAGAATGGGAATAATGAAGCCAATTAACAACAATAATTATAATCATTTTATTATAAAAGTTAATAGATGGCATCAGAATAATGGTGGATTAGTGCTATGGTCTCTATGTTTATGTCCCACTGAAGTTCATACATTGGAACCCTAATCTCCAATATGATAGTTTCTGAAGATGGAATTCTAAAAGGCATATATGTTTTGAAAGAAGAGTTACAACACAAATCTGAATAAATTTAAAAAAAGATGTAAATATACAGAGTATTTTCTGAAACCAAATGAATAAATTTGGAGATCAGTAACAAAAGGAAAACAAAATTTTGAAAGTATGTGAGTTAAGCAACATATTTTTAAGCAAACAAAATGTCAATGAAAAGTCACATGAGCAGTTATAAAATGTATTCAATCAAATGAAAATGGAAACACAGAATACCAAAACCTATGGCATGAAATGAAAGTAGTCTTAAGAGAGGCTTTTATAACTGTATGTCAAAAGAATGAAATACCTCAAATAAAGAATGGATTTTATACCTTAATATATTAAGAAAAGGAACAAAATAAACTAACCTGGAAGATGGAAGGAAATAAATAAAATGGAGAAGAGATAAATAAAATGGAGTATAGAAAAATAATAAAGAAAAATAACAAAGTCAAGAGTTAAGGCTTTGAAAATATTAACAAAATTGAGTGTTTAATTTATGAAGTTAAACTATGAATTGTTCCCCAAGACTCATGCATTGAGGGCTTGAGCACCAGTGCAGAAATATGCAGAGGTGGGGAATAGAGAAGTAAATCTTTCAGGAGGGCTTTAACTTTGTCAGAGGATTTACCCATTAATGAGATCATACTTTGATGGTATTATTGGGAGGTGATGGCAATGGGATGGGATCTACTTGAAGGGAATGGATGATGGAAGCATAACCTTGGGGAAAATCTGTTTCCTGAAGACTTTCTATCTGGCTCTTCTTTTTCCTCTGCTTCCTGGCTGCCATGAGGTAAGTAATTCTTCCTCTGTAATGTCATTTATAATGGTGTTTCTGCCTTTCTTGCTCTTAAAGCAATGGAACTAGTTAACCATAACTTTTTGAGATATATTCCATATTTCATTTTTAAAAAGCAAAACAAAAAATGATAGAAATAGTACAGAATTTCAAAAAACAAAAAAGAAAGAAATTTACACTAGTTAATTAATATGTTGCATGTTGTTATCTTAAAATAGTTGTTCAAGTTACAAGATCTAGGCATGAAAAATGATTAATCAAACAATAGACATTTGAAACTGTGAACCAAAGTAAGTCTTTGCTCCTTCCAGTTGCTTTTCTCAGGAATTTTGATGCACTGACAAGGAACTGGTTAATACACTAAAGTTTGGTTAAGCTGACTAAAAAAAGAGAGAAAATTCAAATTGAATAAGAAATGAAAGTGAGAAAGTTACTGCACTTTTTAAATTAAAGCACTCTACTCCTAGATATGCATTCTAAGGAATTGAAAGCAAAAGTATGAACAAATATTTGTATGTCAGTGTTTGTTATAGCAGTATTCACAATAAACAAATGTCTCAATGAATGAATAGGTAAATGAAATGTGGTGCATACATACAATGAAATATTATTCTACCACTAAAAGGAATGAAGTTCTGAAAAGTTTGAAAGTATGACAAAACCTTGAATACATAATGCTAAGTGAAATAAGCAAGAAATAATAAATGTATGATTTCACTTACATGTGCTGAATAGAAAAGACAATTATACAGAAAAAGGTAGAGCAGATATAAGCCAGGCTATAGGGAAGGGAAAATGAGAAGTTATTGCTTAATTGATACAACACATCTGTTTGGAGTAATAAAGATTTGAAATGAATAGTGGTAAGTATTTCACAATCTTTTAAATGTAATTAATGCCACTGAATTGTATGATTATAAATGCTAATGTGTCAAGTTATGTATCAAATGTATATGTGCATTAACAGTCTTTAAGAAGGAATAATGTAATATGCCAAAACTCATTGAACTATACACTTTAATTGATTTTTTTTCTTTGCTAGCTTACAGAAAGAAAATGATTTCCTCTTTTGTGCTATTTCTTATTTACTTATTTATTTATTGTCTTTTGAGACATAGTCTTGCTAGACAGTTCAGACTGAGCTTTAACTCACTTAGTAGCCCAGGTTGGTCTCAAACCTGCAATGAACCTCTTGCCTCAGCCTCCTGAATTCTGGGCTTACAGGTGTTCACCACCACAATTGATTTTCCTGTTTCCTTTTAAAATTAATTTTTCTTGGTTTTTTTTCAGTTCTTTATTTTTTCTTTCCTTTCCTCTATTTTAAATTTTCTTCTTTTATTCATCATATAATATCTTTTTGCCCTGTGTTATCCCCTATTTCTCATCACTTTCTTTTTGCTATCCTTCTCTAATTCTATAAAATCACCCTAACCCATTAGGATCCTTTGGTCCACTTTTTTCTCTTGCTTTTTATATCTTACAGTTTAAGGCTTCCATTTTTTTTCTTGCATCCCTCTGTTTCCAACTCACTATATCTGAAATGGTATATCTGTAAAGCTTTATTGGTCTCTAGATAGTTGAGGCTATAAAATTACCATTGCATTTTTTTCTACTGTTATATTCTTTCAGCTAGATGAGATCTAGTTGTCACTTTTAAAATATATTAGCTGTACATAAATATCTGGGTTGTCTTGATGTTTATGCTATACCTGTGGATTTTTTTTAAGGTAAAGGGAGCTACCTAGATCTAGCTGACATAGTGGTAATTAGTTCTTATGGCTTGTTAATAGTTGTTAGGTTTTCAGCACAATAAGATAAAGATATAAAATAAAAAGTAACCTTTATTCCAAGGACGTGTAGAGAACTCCATGATGATAGAAGCCTGGCTTTCTCTGACTGGGGTGGCACTTAGGGAGGTCCTTGCTGATGTGCAAGGAGCTGAATGGAACCCTCTGCATGCACAAACAGGAAGGGGAGTTGCAATTAGGGCTGAGGAAGAAGCAGGAAGTGGTAGGCATTTCCACTTTGGCCTTCTGCCATGTTAGACCACTGCCATGACTGTTAAACCACCACCATGACTGTACAGTAATTTATTCTAGGGCAAACTCTTTCAATAGTCATTTTGCTTTGGAAGACACTATTATAGCTGATTTTCTTGGTATTATTTGCATAATTGTCACTATTAGTGGCTTTTCTTCATACCAGCCAGATTACATTTCTTACATTAAAAATACCAGGTTATGTTTCCTGGGAACTACATGTTAGGTCAATTATCTTCCCCTCTTAAATTGGCCAAGATTGTTGCATATTAGGACAGAAGCAAAGAATGGTATTTAGCAATACCCAAAGTACATCACTGAAAGAAAAGTAACCAAAGAGACATCTATACTAGTAACAAAATCTTTACAATGTATGTGTCCATAGACCCCAGCCAAAATGAAAAAAAAAAAAAAAACAAACGAAAAGAAGCATGACAAGATAAGGCAACAAAATGCCTCCCACACTCTCCTAAAGCTAGTATAGGATGAATGGAGAGGAAAAAAACAACAGCCACACACCTACATTACTCAAATGGATAGAAAATAGGTCAAAGATATATTCAGTGGAATGATAAAAAATGATTAAACATATAGTGGAAGTACTAACTAAGATGATCCTCAAGCTCTCAGAACACACTAAAAAAACCTGGATGAGATAAACAAATTGATTCAAACATGACTGACCAATTTATCAATTAATTTGAATCCTAGAAAAAGGTTTAATCAGAAACCCAGATTAAAAATTATATTGAAATTATTGATGGTATAAACGACCAATGTGAAAAAGAATTTCAGAACTACAAGACAATTATGCCTTTAAAGTTGTTAACAAAAGACAATTTAAAGGTAACAGAAGAATATGAAAAATTGATACGACATCTACTAGATGATGCAGAAAAGGCTAACCTAAGAGTAATAGGATAACTTAAAAACTGGAAGACTTTACACACATCATAAAAAAATCTGTTTACACAAATATAGGGAAAGAAATGAAAATATAGATAATGAGGCATATAGAGAACTCCAAATGGCAATACCAAAAGAAAATCTCTCTACACCACACAACACTCATTATACGAAAAGTCCATCAGAAGAACAAAATCTTAAAAGCTGTTAGGCAAAAGCAGTTAATGTCACATAACGTTAAACCTATTAGTTTAGAGTAGACATATCAACACAAATATTAAAGGATAAGAGAAGTTGGAGTGAAGTGTTTCAATCACTATAAAATAACAAATTCTAACCTCAACTTATGTAAGCTGCCAGACTATTATTAAATGTGTTGCTTTAAATATGGATGCATATATATCACTGTAATATGACATTTTTAACTCATTCAGGAAGACACTTAGAAGGAAAATACCTGGGCCAAATGAAATTTTTATTTTTAGTTTTTGGAGAAATAGTCAAACTGATTTCCAGAGTGGTTATGCCAGTTTATACTCACTAACAATAAAGAAGGATCCTTTATCCCCTGCAACCTCTCCAAAATTTGTTTTTATTTGATTTTTTGAGTATAATCATTGTTTCTGGAGGGAGATGGAATATCAATTTTAAGTCGTATTTCTTGAATGCTCGGCTATATTGAATTTTTTTCAAGTATTTATTGGCCATTTATAATTCATCTGAATTTAGTTTAGTGCATAGTGAGAGATACAGGTCTAGATTCAATTTTCAGTGTGTTGATAGCCAGTTCTACCAGCACCATTTGTTAAAGAGGCTATTTTACTTTCCATAAAATTATTTGGCTTATCAAAGACAAAATAGCTCAGTGTTCTTGGAATTGTTTCTGCATCTTCCATTCTATTTTATTGATCCAGAAGTCAGCATTTCTCCCCAATACCATGGTTTTATTCTAATCACCTCATGTTTGTAATATAACTTGAAGTTCAGTACTGTGATATCTATTTTCTCCCTAATTGCTCATAATTTTTAAAAATTATTCAAGCTATCTTCTGGTTCCATATGAATTTTATAATTATTTTGTCTAATTCTTTGAAAAATACTATTGGCATTTTGATTGCAATTGATTTAATTCGGTAAAATACTTTTGGTGGTATATGTATTTTCACTGTATTAATTCTGTCTACCCAGAAAGAGTCTATGTTTTCTCACTCCCAATTTTTCAGTTTTCTCAAAGTACTGTAGTTTCCATTTTAGAGGCATTTCACTTCCTTGGTTAGGTTAATTCCTAAGTATTTTATTTTTCTTGATGCTATTCTAAGAGATTTTTCCTAAATTTTCTCTTTTGGAGTGTGTTATTGATGTACAGGAATATTAGTGATTTTTGAGTATTGACTTTGTATTCTTACACATCATTGAATTTAGTTATTAATTCTGAGAATCTTTTGGTAGAGTTTTTTGGAGTGCTCTACATAGAAGATCATGTTTTCATGAAGTAATGATAATTTAACTTCTTTCTTTTCTATCCATATCCTTTTATTTTTTTCTCTTCCCTGTTTACTGTACTGTTTCAAGAACTACATTTATTAGGAGTGATGATAATAGATGACTTTACTTTTTCACTGATATTAGAGAGAAAGCTTTTAGCTTCTCTGTATTTAATATGATGTTGGCCATAGGTTTATCTTAGATGGCTTTTATCAAATTGAGATAAACAGTTTCCATATCTATTTTCCTCATGGTTTTTATAATGAATGAATATTGAATTCTATCAAACATTTTTATGTTTCTATTGAGGCAATCATGTGGTTTTTGTACTTGCTTCTATTTATATTGTATATTATGTCTATTGGTTGTGTGTTTTGAAATATATTTGCATCCTTTGAATGAAGCATACTTTGTCAAAGTGTAAGACCTCTTTGATGATTTTCTGTCAGGCTTGATTATGCATCTAGGGACCTTTACAATAATCACAATGTCCATGCCACAGTAAAAATCAACTAATTCAGAGTTTCTGAGAATATAAACCTAACACCAGTATTCATTTATTTTTCCAGAAGATTAAATTGGGCAGATTGGACTGCATAAAACATAGGTTACTACCTTTACTTGCATGTCTCCAGAGTTCAGTAGCCTCCCAAGGTAGTTCTGCTAGTTCACAAATTTCTTAATTTGAGTCAAATTAATCTCATCCATAGTTTCTACTCATAAGTCCCAACTGTTTTATGTTGTAGACATGTGGATGTTTTTCTGACCAATGACAACTTTTCAGAAGTCTGAAGATTGAGATTATGGTTCTTGAGTCAAGTTTTCTATAGACTAAACAAATCCTGATACATTCAACTGTTTTCCAGACTCTCATGTTCCCACCCACCTAACAACTGATTCTTGCCTTAAAAACAACTATTTATGAGTTTATTACTTGGAACCATCCAATGGATGATTGAATGAGTGAGGGAGACTTCACTATCTTCTGAGGTAGCCCGTTTCATATTTGAATAGCTTTAATCATGTAAAAAATTTTCCTGCATCTATTTGAAATATTTGTCTCTATGGCCTCTAACCAGGGATCCTTGATCTCTCATTACAGTCACACAGGCCCTGTATACTATTACTGCCTTATGATGACCATTTAGTTGTCTGAATATAGAGACCAAATCTACTCTCTATACTTTTTTGTTTTCATCTAAGGCTCAATAGCCCCAGTTCCTTCAACTACTCCCTATAGGAATTGGGATGCAGTTCCTTACCAATTCTAATTTTTCTTTTATAAATAAGGTAGGTTTGAGCAGGTCCTTCTCTTTTTAAAATTGTTGTTGCTATTAAATATTTGTTTGAGCACATATTTTTAGTATATAATAATTACATTCATGGCGTGGACTTGATAAATGTAACAACACATCTCAATTCTTTTCACTTCCCCTTCTACTGTACCTCCCTTCTCTCTTTATTTCTTGAGCAGTTTATTCTGAAACAATAGGACAAGAGCCTTCTCACAGTATTCCTGTCTTACATTTTCTCCAGATTACTTTCACTCCAGATCCTTCCTCAGTAGCCTGCACATTTACAATATCAGTGGATTTCATTTTTACAGTATATTGTTTATGTTTTTGCCCCCAGCTACAATCTTCTCTGACTAAAAGCTTGCAATGTAAACAGAATCAATCTCCAGATGCCATGTTTCTTGGCTTTGGTAAAGCAACCTTACTCAAACTCTGTATCATCCTAATTACTAATCACTTTTTTTTGTCTTAGTAGTCCTCCCACAAAAATCATGGACATTCTTATATCTTAGGAATTAATTCTCAGTTTTTGGCTTAATTTAGGTGAAATCCTGAAAGTTAACATCCTGGTATTGACTCTCTGTTTAACTCCTGTAGGAGCACTGGATGAACAATTTTATTGATATCTGGCAGCTGTTAAATCTGGTGCAGATGATTCAACAGTAGGTGACTGATCATTTGAGCCACTACTCTTTTTTTCCCGGTACCAGGGATTGAACTGCTTGCAAGGCAGGCACTTATGCCACTGAGCTAAATCCCCAATCCCTTGATCCACCGCTCTTAGGAATGGATGTCCTGGAGTGACAAAGTAATCACTAGTGGAAACCAAGATAAACTTTTTAGCTTCCTACTAACCTTTGATTTCCTGCATTGATAGAAGATATGGAATTGATTCTCTTGAATTTAATGAACTTCTCTTATATACTGTAAAAGCAGAATCTAGAACACAGGGTTCAGAAAAATGCATCTTAGAAGTTACCTGTTACAATGTATTTAACTCAAACCTTGTCCTCCTGAAATAGAAATGAAACATCAACCTTTCAGGAGGCTGGGTTAGAAAATAAAATGAAAACAGGTAGGGCAAGGAACTATAGCTTCCTGAAAGAGGTGGTGCAAGTGGAGACCATTATTCAAGCTAATGGAGTCTAAAGTGAGAACCAAGTGTTTAAAAAGGACTTGTGCCTCCTCGTTATCAGGCCTGAGTAGGTGGGGGATTGATCTGGAAGAAGATTGATACTCTGAATAGAACTGATTCCTAGGACAGTGTTTTCTAGCTCCTCTTCCCCTCTGTCCTGGGAATTAAGAGGGCTAGTCCTATGTCTACTGTTAAGCCTTGGTGTGACCGTAGGTAACACTGTTTCCCACTCTGAGTCACAAGTTCTCCATTTGTAAGAGATATTTTACCTGTGGCACTTTGTGATTCTATGGCTCAAAAACCTGGCAAGATTTTTCCTGTGGAGATACTGCAATCCCAAATAACCCAGTAGCAATGTAGATAGCTTGATACACTTAAGTCATCATCATGAAGGAAGCACATGTTTAAGCAATGCAGATCTATGTATTTGCCTTCCAAATCTGGGCTAGTTGTACAACCAAAAGGGTCAAAAGTCCCCATTTCCGTGACAGAAAGGATGGAGATAAATTGATTTCTATAAGCATTGTTGTTGGGCATGAAAATGGGATAATCACTTTATAAAGCAGTTTAATAGTTTCTTTTAGCATTTCTTTTTAATTTACAGAGAGTAAAAGGAAAATGATAAAAACAAAAGAAAACAATAGCAATGATATAGCATTTCAAAACAATATAATAGGAAATTGACAATGGTCACTATATTGTATATTGTTACCTTCAAAATATTTGCTCAAATTCTAAAATACAGACATGCAAAATAGATCAAAATAAGCGCTACAGATTCTTTTCATGAACTAATAAAATTAATAGAGTAATTATTTTAGTTATCATATACATATACATACATACATATACATATACATAAAATCTGCCTTCTTCTCTCTTTTTCCCCACCCCGGTTGTTCTTTCTTTTTGAGCAATTTTCTTTCCCTTTCACCATGCCCATTATACCTTTAGGATTTTATTTACTCTTTCAGTTTTTAACATGAGGGAGACAATGCAATGTTTACACATGTGAAACTGATTTATTTCACTTACAAGTATGGTTTCTAATTGCATCCATTTAACTATAAAAGTCTCAAGTTTATATTTCTATATAGCTGTGTAGTACTCCATTGTATAAAAATACTATACCATTTTATCTCTTCCTCAGTTGATGGAGATTTGGATTGTTTCCAAGATTTAGCTGTTACAAATTGTGCTGCTATAAACATAGTTACACATATATTACTGTGGTATGATGTTTTTAATTCATCTGAGAAAATACCCAGAAGGGGAATAGCTGGTCAAATAGGACCTCTAATCCTAGTTTTTTGAGGAATATCCACATTGATTTCCACAGTGGTTGCACCAGTCTAAACTCCCACCAACAGCAGAGAAGAATTCCTTTTTCTCCACAGTCCTACGAGCATTCATTATTGGTTGATTAAACATATAATTTCACTCTTTGGCATTTTTCACAGAGAAATAGAAATTTGTATTTACACAGAAATACACAAATTACACAACAGCTTTATATGTAATGTCACAAAATTGGATCCAAGACAAATGTACAAGTGAATAAATTATACATGTTATATCAGTACCATAGAATACTGTTTTACAATGAATAAAAAGTAACTATTAGTACAGGCAAGTTTGATGAACTCAAAGAAGTATGTTAAGTGAAAATATCAACCTCAAAATGTTATATACTATATGATTCTATTTACATGACATCTTCAAAAGTGACAAAATTACAAAAATAGGGAACATATCAGTGAAATTCTGATTGTTGATTCTGGAATTCATCAAAAAGCAACTCAAGAAAAGATTTCAATAGTTTGCAGCATTTTTATTTATCAGTTGCCCACTGAATGCAGAAATTCAACTTTACTTGATGCATGTGACCACAAAGGATGATATCTAAGAGAGCTTGGCTGCTCCATATCCTTGCAATTAACCTGCTTTTCTTCTCAAAAGATAGACATTACTGGCATATTTCTAATATGCCACTATGTCCGAAAGTGGCATTTTGTAGCTGTGAGCATGAATTAAAAAGCTACTTGGCAGCATAAAGGCTATCTTGTTGCCACTTGCCTCACTTAATGCTTGATAACTTTGTGTAGTATGTCAGATGGAAAGCCATCTAGTCTTTGCATACAAATCTAATGCATTCTCTCCCAAGATAAGAAATTTCATCTCAGCTGTTGGAAAATGTCCCCTTATTTCCTACCCTGGTACCTCACAAAATCCATAGTCTTTTACAGCACACAAAGAATAGTTGCTGCAGAGTTCCTAATGAAGTTCAGGTCCTTCAACTGAACGTGGTTCTCTTTATATCTACCTTCTTTTACAGTTGATCTTATCCAAGTCCTTGTCATCACTTTTGATAGTCATGCACTTTTGATAGTATTATTTCTAATCCTTTTGCTACAGCTTTATTTTCACATTTGAATTGCTAAAATGATCTCCCTAAACTATACATGAATTCATGACTTTGACATCTTCCTTCATCCTGCAAATTATTTTCCACAAACATGGATCTATCATTTATCCCATCCCTACTCTTTCCGAGAAATGCTTTGATGACTTATTTCTATGACTCAAGAGGAAAAAATCTTATAAGCTAAAGGCTTTGCAGTTTCTGGAACTTCTGGTATGATGTGCATGTTTTGAATGTTCCCTACAGATTCATATGTTCCTACTGTGGCAGCCATTAGAAGTAGTGGATCTTTGAGAGTTGGAGGCCTTTCCTGCAGTTGGAGATGCACTTTTGGAATAGGTTATGTGGCCTCCATCTCTCCCTAGGTTTTCTATTTCAGTATGTGATACCTTCCTACTGCATATGCTCCTACCATCTGTAATGAGATAGTCACATTTTGAGATGGTGCTGGTGGTATTCCATCAAATCTGTAGAATAGTGAATTAAACAGAACTCTTTTCTTTATTCAGTTAGCATGTTTTGAATATTATATTAACCAAAATGGATGAATATACTAGCTTATATGCTCGGCTTTCTTTCCATGTTTTTTTTTCCCTCATTTTCCTTGGTCTTACTTTTTTCACTTTCTTCAATGAATCATGACTTATTTTGTACTAGGACTCTGCCTATCTTGTTGCATTTAAAGGATTTTCCTCTACCTCCATGCATACATTTATTTTTTATCTGTCTGGCTTCTGCTTTTTTCTTTAAATTCTTGGTTTTTATGCAAGGCTACAATACATAATGATTACATTTTGCAGGATTTGATACATATACAGAACATATTTAAATTCTTTTTTTCATCACATTTCCCTCCCCTCTTAAGTCTCCCTCTGTATTTTGGTCCCTTCCTCTTTCACATTTTTTATTGCCTATTGCCTTTTATTTTTCTATATTTAATGTTGGGATTATTCTATAAGAGAAACTATATGATATTTAATCTTTTTTGTCTAGTTTCTTTCACTTAATATTATGGTCTCAAGATGCATACATTTTTCCTGAAATAAATGCATACATTTTTCTGCCATAATTTTCCTTTTTTATGGCAGAGTAATACATCGTGATGCATAAACAGCTGGTTTTATCCATTCATCTGTGAATGGACCTACAGTACAGGTCACTTTCAAGGTATAGCTATTGTGAATTTAACTGCTATAAAACTGGATCTATATGTATTACTATAACATGATGTCTTTAACACTTTTTGGAAGTAATCTAAGAGAGGAATTGCTGGATTGAATGAAATTTCTATTTTTAGTTTTTTTGAGGAATTTAGAGGCTGAATTCCATAGTGTTTGTACCATTATACATTTATGACAATAATGTAGAAGAGATTTTTTTTCTGTCAACCTCTTCAGTACCTGTTATTATATGATTTCATGATGATATCCATTTTGGGATGAAATCTCAGTGTGGCTTGAATGTTTATTTCTGTAATTTCCAGAAATATTGAACATTTTTGTGTATATATTGACCATCTGAACTTCTCAGAAGTGTTTACTCATTGCAGTTGCTCATTTTTAGTTTTGGTCTTTCATTTTGGGAAGTTTTTGTAGTTCTTCATATATTCTATATATTCTTTATATATTCTATATATTAGATCTCAGTCTGAGGAAAAGCTGGCATATATTTTTACCATTTTGTATAATGCCTCTTCAATCTGTTGTTTTCTTTGCTGTACAGAAACTTTTTAATTTTAGACGATTCTATTTGTTGATACCTGATGTTATCTCTTGTGCATCTAGATTCGACCTTCTGTATGTGGATAACCATTTATCCCAGACTCTTTTATTAAGGAGCCTATCTTTTCTGCAGTGCATATTTTTGATCACCTTGTCAAAGATCATATATGTGAATGTGCCAGAGTCTATGTCCGCATTCTCTTTTCTGGTCTATTGATACATGTGTCAATTTTTTGGCAGTATCATGCTATTTTTATCAATGTGGCTTTATAATATAACTTGAAATCCAGTACTATTATGTTTCCTGCTTGATCTTGTTACCCAGAATTGATTTTGAGATTGTGGTTGGCTTCTGCTTTTGTTTGAATTTTTGGATTGTTTTCTCTAGTTTAATGAGGGACGTTATTGATATTTTGATTGGGATTATGTTAAATTTGTTTATCAATTTTGAGAGTATGATTGATAGAACTATATTAGTTCTTCCTATCTTGGAACTGAGGATATGTTTCAATTTTCTGATATCCTCTTCCATTTCTTATTCTGAGAAATCTAGATTTCACTATTGATGTCTTTCACTTCCTTAGTTAGGTTAATACTTATGTATCAATTTTTTATGCTTTTATGAATTTTACTGTTTTACTAATTTCTTTCTTATGTGAATTCATTATTGGTGTAGAGAAATACTATTGATTTTTCTGCGCTGATTTTTATATCCTACTACACTGTTGACTTTGATTATTAATTCTAACTGTCTTTTGGTAGAAAATTCTGGGTCTGCAACATAGAGAAGTTATGGTAAATTTTTTAGCGATTTCAGTGATAGAAGCAGCGCACTGCACTATGCATAGCATAGGTTTTTCACTACTGATATAGAGACCCACATCATCTGCAAATAATAATAATTTGACTCCTTCATTTCCTGGCTTTTTTTCTGGCTAATCTGGCTATTATTTTGAGTATTATAATGAAAAAAACTGGTGATAGTGGATATCTTTGTATTGTTTCTGATTTGAGATGAGCTATTTTCATTTTTTCCCTATTTAATTTGATGTCATCAGTTGGTTTGTAATTAATGAATTTCATTACATTGAGATAATGTCCTTCTGTCCCTATATTTCAAGATTTTTCTTACCATGACTGAATTTAATTTTATTAAATTCTGTTCTTATCTTTGTAATTTCTCCTTGTACTAGTTGTGGATTTGGATTTGAATTGTTTGTCTTTCTAAAACTTGGAGGTCCATGATTAGGTTATCTGGGTTCATTTTGTTTTTCTGATATGTGCATTCATTGCTGCATACTGCCCTCTTCAAACTGCTTTCTTCATTTCCTTTAAATTCCTATGTGTTGTACTGGCATTATCTTTTTATTCTGGGAACTGCTGATTTCTTCCTTGATTTCTATTGTGACCTATTAATTATTCAAGTGTTTAGTGGTTAATTTCCATACATTTATATAATTTCTGTGATTTGATTTGCTATTGATTTTTAGATCCATTTATGATCTTGTAATATGCATGGGATAATTTCAACTCTTTCATTTACTTAAACATGCTCTATTGGATAGTATGTGGTCTACTCTGAAGAAAGTTCCATTTGCTGTTAAGAAGAATGTGTATTCTGTTGTAAGGTAAAGTGCTCTGTAGATATTTATTAATTCCATTACTTTAAAGGTTTATTTCAAATCATATTTCTTTTTTGATATATTTTTCTAGTTAATCTGTCTATTTATGACAGTGAGGTATTGAGGTCCCTCACCATATTTGTGTTGAAATTTATCTGACCTCTTATATCTAGTAGTGTGTGTTTTTATGAAATTGAATGTATGGCATTTGATGCATATATATATATATATATATATATATATATACATATATATATAATTATTATCACTCTTGGTATATTGTTGCTTTACTCAATATATAATGACATATTTTGCCTCTTATGATCAGTTTTGGCTTGAATTCCATATTGTATGAAAATATAATAGCTACTCTTAGTTATTTAGGGGTTTCCATTGGATTCAATACTATTTTTCATACCTTGATTTTCAGTTTCTGTATTAGCTTTTGGTTAAATTTATTTCATTTATATTATAGATTATATTATAGATTTTTGTTTGTTAACCCCGTTTGCTGTTATCTGATTCCTACAAATAACTCATATTTTTCATTCTTTATAGCTGAGTAGTATTCCATTATATTCCATTATAGACAGATACCACATTTTGTTTATCCACTCATCTGTTGATAGACATGCAGGTGGCTTCCAATATTTAACTATTATGAATCATGCTGCTAAAAATATTGGTATGAAAGTATTGCTGTATTATGATGATTTAAGCTCTGAATAGGTACTAAACAGAGGACTAGCTGAGTCACATAGAATTTCTAATCTCAATTCCTTGAGAAATCTCCATACTGATTTCCATAACAGTTGTACTACTTTGCATTCCCAACAACAATGCAGTAGACTTCCTCTTTCACCACAGCCATGCCAGAATTTGTTTTTCTTTGATTGCCTAATGGTTGCCATTTTTTTTCTGGGATAGGATCTCAGCATTCTTTTAATTTGTATTCCTCTAATGGCCAGAGATGTTGAACGTATTTTCATATTTGATGACCATTTGTATTTCTTCTTCTGTGGTGTTTGTTCATTTCTCAAGCTCATTTCTTGACTTTTTAAATTTTAGGTGTTTTAATTTTTTGTGTGTTCTTTTTATATTCTAATCATTAATTCTATGTCTGATGAGTAGCTGCCATTTTTTTCCCAATCCATATGTTGTATTTATCTAATTCTTCTGCTATATAGAAGCTCTTAAACTAATATGATCTCATTTGTTGATTCTCACTGCTATTTATCATGAATTAAGGATCTGTATAGAAATTTCTTTCATACACTTATGTCTTTAAGAGTTTTACATAATTTAGTTTCCAGAAGGATTAGTGTTAGTTTTAATGTTTATTTTTATTTAAAGAGAAAAAAACAGGAAAAGGGTAGAAATATTACAGAATTTCAAGAAAAGAAGGTAAACGGTAAGAAATCACTAGTTGATATATTATATATTGTTTTCTTAGAAATAGTCAAATTATAAAATTAAAGCACACAAAGTGGACACACAAGCACTGAAAGTGCAAACAGATCTGTTCAACAATCCAACAAGAACCTAGAAATATGGTTATCATTCCCACACACCTAAACATACATGCAGCTATATCTTTTATAGCACTTCCTATTTCCTCTTTTTTTACAATTGCATTTATACATTTTTAAATTTTTTATTTAAAGAGAAGAAAAAAAGCAAAACAGATAAAGGGTAGCAACAATATAGAATTCTAAAAGAAAGAAAGGAAAAGGAGAATGGAAAAAGCCCCACTAAGAAATCAGTAATTTATAAATTACATACTGTCATCCTGGATGTTGTTGTTCAAGTTACAAAGTTAAAGGGTACATAGTAAACATTCAAGCAGTCAGACTACAAAGAGTTCTTCTCAAAGATCCAACAAAGATTCAGAAATATGGTCATATATTATACACACTCAAACATACATGCAATTATATCCCTTAGAGCACTTTCTTTTCCTCTCTTTTTTACAGTAGCAATTGCACATTTTGGTTTTATTACACTTGTAGTTCTTATTTACTTTTTACACTAGAGACACAATATGATATTCATAAATATGATTCTTATTCATTTCACTAATGAGGATAGTCTCAAGTCATCTCCATTTGCCTATGAAGGCCTCAAGATCATCCTTTTTTATAGCTGAGTAATATTCCATTGTATAAAAATGCCACATCTTTTTCATCCACTCTGCAGTTGATGGGCATCTTGGTTGTTTCCAGGATTTAACTATCACAAATTGTGTAGCTATGAACATGGGGGCACATATATCACTGTGATATGAACTTTTCAGTTCTTTGGGAAAATGCCCAGGAGGGGGATAGCTGGATTGAATGGGGCTTCTAATCCTAGTCTTCTGAGAATTCTCCATATGGATATCCATAGTGGTTGCACCAGTCTACATTCCCACCAACAGTGGAGCAGTGTTCCTTTTTCCCCCACAGCCTCACCAACATTTGTTATCAGTTGATTTCTTGCTGGCAGCTATTCTTTCCGGAGTAAGGTGGAATTTCAATGCTGTTTTAATTTGCATTTTTCGAATGACCAGTGATGGTGAACATTTCTTCATGTATTTATTTGCCATTTGTATATCTTTGTCTGCAAACTGTGTTCATCTCAGATGCCTATTTTTGGAGAATGTCTTTGAATTTGAGGGGCTTAATGTTTTTCAATTCTTTATATGTTCTGTATATAAGTCCTCCAAGGGGTTGCTGGCTAAAATTCTTTCCCACTCTGTGGGTTTTCTTTTCACTCTGTTGCTGATTTCTTTTGAAGTGCAGAAACTTTTCAATAATATGAGATCCCATTTGTTGATTCTTTGAAGTGCTATGTCTCCAAGACTTCTACCTACCTTGTCTTCCAGGAGATTCAGTGTTTCTGTTTTAATATGTAGGTCTTTGCTCCATTTAGACTTTAGTCTTGTGCTTGGTGATAGGCTTGGGTCTAGTTTCAGTCTTTGACATGTAGAGAGCCAATTTTTCCAACACCATTTATTAAAGAGACTATCCTTCTTCCAGTGGACATATTTAGCCCCTTTGTGAAATATCAGGTGGCTGAGTGTCTTTGTAGTTGTGCTTGAATCTTCTAATCTGTTCCATTGATCCTCAGGTCTATTTCTATGCCAGTATCAAGCTGATTTTATCACGGTAAGCCCATATACTTCTTTTCCTTGGTATATATTCAAGTATTAACTTTATTTTTTGTAAATTAATTTGTCTTTTCTTAACTAAACTGTAAGCTCAGTGAAATCAGAGACCAGATTTTTTTATCTCCATGACTGCATCCCCAGCAACTAACATGATAGCTGGCATACAGTACATATTCACAAAATTTTGGTATATGAAATCGATTAAAATCTTGAAGAAGACAGAGCCTGTTAGAGACTATTGTTTACAAGACAGTTTAAAAGAAGAGTAGAGAAGAGAGAAGTAAATATATTTGTTGCTGGTGCCATATTGATATAAGGGAATGAAACTCCCAACCTACTAGATGTCTGGTACAAGTTCATGTTCTCTAAAACTGAAGGATGAATTTTAGGTACAATGGAGGTTAAGAGCAAAATATTTTTACTGAAAGAAAGAAAGCTTCTGTCTGAGAGAGAAAGGATCCCAAATGGAATGCCAAAGATTATCTTTTGTAGGGACTTTTATAGGGCAAAATCCCAAGGTTATGCAGGTTAAGGCGGGCATGAGGTGTAACAGAACTATGGTCAACCAATAAGATTGAGTATAACTGCTCAGGTAAAACTGATTAAACTGGGGACAAATGGGGAAGCGAGTCACTTAGTAAGTGGGCTTTCATATAGAGCAGTGGCTCTGTCTGTAGGGGGTCAGGTTAGTGGGTCCTTATGGCTTCCTCATTGTGTTAGAGACCTATTTAGGATATCAATCCATGAGGTTTATCCTTAGATGTGGGTGTATTTGTTCGACCTATTCTCTTGAGGTCTGGCCAACAGCAAATGTGTCTGTCTCCCCCATAGTTGCAAGGTATCTAGCTTTCTTCACCAGCTCCTTTAAGAGCCTAGCCCTGTCTGACTGTGTATATTTTTATCTAATTCATTAATAAATAAATTTAGGATGAAACTCCTCCATGCTCACCATGTTTCCCTCTCTACTTTGGATATGAGTTTATCATACTATAAATCTATTATAATGATGTATTTATATATGTTTGTGACACCAGTAGACAGTGGACTCCTCAAAGACAAAGTCTGTGTCTTACTAACTTCTTTATCACAAGATTGAAGATGGGGCATGCCACAGAATCAATAATTAGTAAATTTTTGTTGATTAAGTATATGAATGAATGAATGAATGAATAAAGCAAGCCCATATTTTTAACTGCCCAGTGCAAAGTTATTCCATTGTACTACTTCTCCATACCCAAATTTCCAAATCTAGAACCCTGGCACTGATCTGTTCTCAATGCTTTAGCAGAAGACTTGCTTGAGTTTAATATTTGATTTATCACTTAAGCACATCACATTAATCTCCAAGTCTCAGTTGTTGGGATTGTAAAATGTCACCAATGAGTTCTACATTGCTTACTTTTCATATTCCAAGGCCTTGAGGGAGTGTAATTTAAAATATTTTCCATCCTTTCTAAGAAGTTTTCATATGGAAATGGAATTATGGTCCCATGTGATCTGTTCTTGCATATACATGGGGAGGGGTTATACTTTTTGCCTCCTTTACTCCCAGGCCTCAAGGCCAATACAAGACTCCCTGATTTCTATTCATTAGCATAATTGGAGTAGTCATAACACAAATAGCCCAAATTACTGACATAAACAAGAAATTAAAAAGCCATGTTTCCAATCCTGGGGAATCTCTACCTTGATAAGGCATGGCTAATCAGAGTAAAATAAAGAACTGAAGCAAGGTGACCTGCTTAACAACTGTACCACCCATGATGAACTTGGTAGAACTACTGGCATAAGCAGCCCTTTTTATGACCCAAATAGGGAATTACAATATTCCAAGCATGTTATGACAAGAAGACAAAAGCCTATGTTATAGGTCATGTCATTACAAGCAAATAGATTAATCAACCTACACTTACTTTCTTGACATTTAATTCTGTATTGCCTGTCAGTCCTTCTTCTTACAAACTGATCAGGCCCATAATCTCCAAAAAGAATATGTGCAAAGTCTTAAATTAAAAAGACAAATGGTATGATTTTAGGGCTCTGAAAGGAACAAAAATCTCTAGCAGAATTTGAGATTCTGAGAGCCAAGGCAAAGAACTTCTTTGGGCAGCTCATATTTACTTGGTTTTCAAACAAAGGAAGTGGACACTGAGGAAAACACAGGAACTGAATAGTACCTTGAAAGTCAGTTCAAAAATTTCTCCAAGTAGTAAATTATGCTTACTTAGGTAAACTATCTTATCTCCAGTTTGATATTCAAGGTAGGACTGAGCAGGAGTGAGATGCCTGAAGCTACAGTCTCTATTTAGCTAGTTGAAATTGGAGCCAGGTGTCCTCAGCTATGGACTTATCCTCTGAGGCATCATGTCATCACAGGCCACTACAGGCCTCAGCTGGGATGAGTGACTCATAGAGGTTCACTTACTGAGAATCTACTATCCATCTGTAGACAAGGGCCCTAGACCTAAGAAAGACTCACAAGTAAACATAGAGAGCCAATTGATTAATTTTAAGTGCTGCTTAGATCTGCTTTGTACTTCGTACCTTCTTATATCACAATGCAATAATAGAATATGTACTAATTAAAATCTGAATGTAAAGTAGAATTGGACAAAAACTTTAAAACTTAAAATTTTAGCTCTATGTGCCTTTCTGTTCTTTGGCCTCATTTTTCCCATTCTGTGCTCACTGAGATACTCTCTACTTTGATAAACTCTAGAGCTCTCTATGAGGAATAATTAAGTTAGAATGATTGGTAAATCTGGGTAGGTATACTAATTACATGAACTTATTACTTATAAACTTTTGTATTTCTACTTCATTTAGTTAGCTTTGGCTTCTACTGGTTTTTCACATCATTTATGTTTTTTTAAAATTCTGTACCTTCTAATAAGCCAGAGAAAATCATGCTAGCTCAACAAGTACAACCAGATTAGCAAACTACAAAGAAAGGCATCTTGTTGACATGACTGAGGGAAATTAATGCAGGATTGCAAAGAACAGATCTTGCCAGCTTGCATTCCTCTGGTGATATCTATGGAAACTATGACAACAGTGAATTATGGTACAGTACAGAATTGTGTTTTCTTTCTTTTTTTAATTGAAATTGAATGAAGTTTGGCAATAGTTAAATATATTTCCTATACAGAGAGTATGCCAAGGATTCGGGGACTATGGAGAGGTAGCAGTTCCAGGATGAAAACAACTCAGATGCTTCCTTCCAAAAACTAAGGCTGTCAGTAGACAGAACATGGAGAAAAGTAACCTAACATAAAACAAGAAAGTGCATAAATGGAGGTAAATGTAGCTGATGTTGCCTGAGTGTACTTCAAGGCCAGTGTGGCTTGGCATGCCTACCAGTGACAGGTGGTAGTATATTATCACCACAGAAGAGAAGCCTCAATTTATCTGCTCAAGTCAAGGCCTAAAGTCACTTCATTATGGCTATGGAAATGTCCAAGCATTAATTTACCTACATAATTTATGCTGTTCATTTTATACCCTCCTCTACAGGTCTGAGAATAAAACCTGATTTGATGATATGTAAATGGGATAGAGACTGTAACCAAAGAGAGATCCTCTCTGCCCCAGAAATTTTATTATTTTGCATTCTGTAGTCTTTCTGGCACTGTTTCTTGGAATCCAATATTTTCTACTCACAATTATTTTGATTCCTCTTTATTTTACTAAAACGATCTATTTTAATGGAAACAAACATTTTTATACTCATGAACCACTTTACACAGAATTTGTCAAACATTGTAATGATTCTCAAACTTTGATACACACTAGAATTATTTGACAAGCTTTTAAAAGTCTCATATTCTCATATCCCAATAGGAAAATTATGTGAAGCTCTTTGGAAGTAGTCCTCAGGCATCAGTAATAGATTTGACATGACTTTGAAAAGCAGTAGTTAGTTGATTTCCCATTTATTTCATTTAAAATAAGCATCCTTTTAAGAAACCATGGGTGTCACATTTAGATTTATGGATGTCTTGCCATCAGTTCAGATTAGGAAGGTTCATTTAAGGTTTGGGCAGCTGAAAAAGAGACACAGCAGTGAACTGTATTAGACATATTCATTCTCAGGTGCTACTCAACCACGTACACTGCATGTAGCAGTCCCCAGGCCACTGATGTTTAGCTACATAAAGGAGTCTATATAATAATAGTTGTGTGCCAGTAATGATCTTGTTTATATAAGCTATTTACACTGGCCAGCATTGATCTTGGCTATAGCATTTATTTATACCATAATGTCAGAAAGTTCTCCTGCACTGAAATTCTGTTGACTTGAACTAAAATTTCCTTGGAAATTACCCCACCTCTCACCCTGAACCATGGTGTATCATCTTTGTCTTCATTATTTGCTGCAAAAGGTAAGTGAAATGCATTTCAAATTTTATTCTCATACCAACTGACTTAGGATATTATTAAAATTCCATTTCTGAATTAGTGTATCACTTGCAGAAAAATGGGTAGAAATGGTGACTCTCACGCAGAGTGTAATAAGTGAGACTCAGAAAGACAAATATCATGTTTTCTCTTATATGCAAAGCTTAACATATAAACAAATAAATAAATAAAATATAATAGGAAACAAAAGGTAGCCTCTGGGAAGTAGGAAAGAGGATCATCAGGGGAGAAAGAGAGCAAGGTAAAGAGAATGAAACAGAGCAAGATATGTTATATGCATGCATCAGTTCCCCAAAATGAACACAACTATTTTGTAATATGTATTTGCACTACAAAAATAAATGAATAAATAAAAATACATAAGATATTACACAAATAAAAAAGGAGGGCATTAAAAATGTTGTGAATGCACAGTGATAACAATACATTATAAAGTGTTTTCATTCATGTAAACATATTATGATACAGCTATTGTAAGATGGTAGAACAACAGATATTATGCTCATTCTACTGCTGAGGAAAATAGGACTCAGAGATGATTGGTTACTTGTCTATATTTATCCAGGGAAAAGGGAACTGAGAGTGAACTGACTACAAATTTTATGCCCTCCTGGAATTAACTATTTCCTAGGTGAGGTTCTTCTCTTTAGTGCAATTGTTAGCTGTTCAAGAGGAGACACTGCTGTGTTTTAATTTTTACAGTTCTGGCACATTCTTCCACTGATATACTGAATACATTGGTGGACTCATTAGTCCCAGATTTTCCTCTGTGTCTAGATGTCAAGGTCTTAGGTAACTCTTGGGTTTGAGGTTTTATAAGTCAAAAAGAACTTACATGTTAATCAGGACCTGGAATGCAGAAACATAGACAGTAAGAAGAGCCAAAGAAGAGCAGCAAAATTAGGGGGTATAAGACTGAATCAGCAAAGATTTTGCCAATGGCTCTGGGGTCCCATCCTGCATAGATGTGTGTGGGGGGGTGTTGAGGGAGGGTGATCCACAGCTACCTGTTGGCTCCTATGTAATCCATTAGATTTTCTATAAAGGGCTGCTGCAGAAAGCACAGCCATGCAACAGGCTGGGGCAATGCTCACAGCATCAGCAGGCCTTGGATCTACAGATTCCCAACTGATTGAAGGCAAGAGAAATTGAATCAGAATGAGTCAGGTCTACGCTTTAGAAAAAGTGAGACTGGAAATCTCCAGGTCAGAATAGGCACTGCCTGTGCTCTCCAAGGGGGCAAAGCATTCAGAATCAGCAGCAGCAGCAGCATTAGCCCACCCCAAGTTCAGCTGACCAGCTCAGTTCTAGTCATTTGCCCATTCTTCTCCTTGCTGGTTCACAGTGCTTCGGCCCCCTTAACATTTCAGAGAATGTGGAGAATACCTTCTTATCTCAGTGTTCCATCTTCCTGAGCAGAGTTTGCACAGATCTCCATCAAGGGCCTCATCACTCCTTCTCACTTCCCAAGGCTCTCCTTGACCTAATAGTTTAAGGACCTAAGCGTTCTCCAAAGGCATCAGTCTAGATGCCCCGACCATAGAATTGCATTTATGAACCCTGCACCATGAATTATGGGGATAAGCTGACCCCTAAAGCTCTGAGTGGCTAGAGGTTTTGATGACCTGATTGCCATCACCACCTCCCAGGTGCTCTAAGCCATGTACAGTGCCACGTCTGCAATTAGTCAAAATGGACGTCAAGCAAGGAAAGTTTACCTGTTAGAAGGGTGGATGCAGAGTTTAGTCCTTGTGCCTCACCTAGGCCTTCTCTACCACCAGTGTGCCACCTCTGTGATTCCTGAGTGCTTGAGATGATATACCATCTCATTTGCTTTGCATAGTACTGTTGTGCCTATGTAACTGTGATGACCATGGTTGCTATTTCTTTGGACTGACATCGAGTATGTGCTTTTCAGTTCTTAAAAAGGAATGTATTCTTCTTTTTGGTAAATAGAAACAGGCAATATCACACAAAGTGTATAAATTTGTTTGTTTCTTATAACAACATATGCATATGTATAGTTTAGGGGGATTGCAAGATAGTGAAATACAGACTTCCTCAAATTAAATCTTGCATAATAAAACTGCTACCATTTTCATGTGGCACTATGGTAACAGATATGGCAATCAACAAATAATAAAGAGTGCTTCCTTTCTACTTTGGGAAACATTTCTTATTTATTGCATTGCAAACTAGCTAAGAGAAAAGAGAGGGAATGGTTGAGTCAGGGATCAGATGGCTTCAGGGTTGATGGTAAGACTGAGTTTGAGAGGTGGGTGTAAAGTCTTTGAGGGAAGGTTGAGGAGTTGAAGTAGGAGTGGATCAAGTGACAAGGAACACAGTGCTGGGAAAAGGTTTGCAAATGACTTAGAGAAAGTGGTTTAGTTCATAAGAAGCTGGGAGGGGTTGCATATCAATTAGTTGGGAGGGAACCAAAAAATGAGTGAGATGGAAGGGACACAGGGGAAGACTGAAGAGGTTGTGGCTGAAGTCAAATGAAATAGACCATGGAGGGATTTAGGTTGTAGGAGAAGGAAGGAGATAGGAAGAGATAAGGAAGGAGGAAGGGAAGGAAAAACAAGTGAAAAGGCGTGAAAGAAGCCAAATGTGGGATGGACGGAGATAAAGGGTTATGTGGAGGGTATACCCATCCATGCAACATAGAAAAATAAATCATACATTTGGACATTCATCTTCTTCACAGAACTCCCTACTCAGGACATGAGATTTGAAGATAGTCTATCTATATTCCTGACTTCTAATCAAAATGATTCTCTCAAATATAATATGCCACATATTTTCAACTGCACAAGTATTCAAAATTACCCAAATCACATTATTTATCCACCTGTGAAGTCTTTGTATCTTTGCACCAGAAAGTCAGCTGATGAAAGGCAGATAGATAACTAATTTGAATTGTTGAATTAAACTGGGTTTCCTTTGATTCCAGGAGGTGCAATATCCCCTGAAGTGCCATATTACTCTGATGTAAGGTAATATTTGCAACATTATTGTATAGATCTTGAGCACCTGTGCTGCTTTGCCTCATACCATTTATCAGAACCTTTACCAGTTGAAGATTGGGTAAGAGGAAAACAATATCCAGTGTTGGGATTCTAGCAAGCCATAATTTTGAAAGCCACATGAAATAGATCATGGCTTGAGTAATACCATTCAAAGCAGGAGTACAAAATAAATTCACCTTAACTGGAATTTATTATAAGTATTCCTGAAAACTTTCATCACAATGGATATTAAGCATATCATTTCTTATTTAGGAGAAAATATAATTTTCCTACATGTCACCTGAAAATTCTATATGAAGTAAAAGTCAGAGTTCCCTTCGTTCTAGGTTCAGTGCTGACACAAACAATAAATATATCTCTTCCTCAAGGCTTAACTGCCATGCATCAGCTGGCTTGGAGTCTTAAGCAAAAGGCACAAAATAACAATGCTTGCCTTTCTCTGTCTTATAACCTAGAAACATTACTGAGGAAATTGCCTGCCTCCCAAATTTCCCATATACTTCAAAATCCACATGGAAATACCTGGATCTGAGCACCTTTTTGCTCTTCTTTATCTTGCTGTTGTTGGTACTGGTGGTTGTCTATGGTCATGTGGCCAAGAAGCTGTGGATCCATAATGCCTTTGATGATATCAGCATCCATACTTACATATTCCAATGTGGAAAGGAGAAGCAGATGCTGAAGATGCTGATCGCAGTGGTACTTGTCTATACAGTCAGCTGGCTCCACCTCAAGCTCTAGCTGGTGTTGCTATCTAATGAGTCCACATCAAATCATAATGATCTCTACTTTTACTCCACTGGCTGGAAGTTAGCAGCTCCTGCTACAACCCCTACATTTACTACTGGCTCAGTGATAGCTTACAGGTTGAAGTTCAGAAGCTCATCTTGGAAATCCACAAGATGCTGCTAGTTGAAATCAGCTGCCTGAGAAGGAAGCACAACAAATTAAGCTCTGCCTGTCCTATCCAACATCCTTCCTGAGGAGATCCTAATCCTGGCATGCCCAAATTCCCCAGATTCAAAGATTTTGATGAGTTACCCAGTCACCCTACCTCCCCAGTAGTGGAAAAATCTTTTATTTAACCTTCAGTGCCTATAGTTTAAGTTAGCCAGACCATGACAGTTACCCATGTTAAAAATTACCTGAGATAGTAGGACACCAAAATAACTAGAATTCATTCATTTCTCATGTGGGTGCTAATGGATTGATAGGGGCCATGTGAACCACTATTTTTTGCATTCACCTTTTCATTTTTTCCCTATCTTCTTTCATATTCTCCTTTCCTAATTTTTCTTTCTAAATCAAGTAAACTGAGGATATTAGACATTCAAATGGATCAAAGATTTGTGTTTACTGTTGAAGGGGAAATGTCATTCTGACTTAGGGTTTTCTGAAGTGCATCTGTTTCTGTTCACTGATGTCCCTTTCCATTCTTGCTTACTACCATGCCATGGTTCTTGTTCTCTGATTACTAACATTGCCTCAGGATCTGAAAAAACCTCTAAGAATTCTTAAATGCATTTCATTTAAATGGATAGCATGTTAATCTCCCTATCATATTTCTAGCAAAATGTTAGAAGAGAAAAATGTAAATCCTGAAAATTTATCAGATATCTCTGGGAACTCAAAGCACGTTGTAAGTGCAAGTTGTTTGAAATATATTCTGTAATGGAGTAAAGTGAGAAGTCTTACAGGTGTAGAGGAAAAGACAAGGCAGCTAAATGGTTCAACTTGACTTATTTTCCAATTATGTTATATAATAATTTGATGATCATTTCCTTCTGAAGGTAATAAAAATTGAAGGGCCAGATTTAGCACTAAAAAAATAAGCTTTTGTTTCTGACTCTACATTTAGCATCTTACATTGTGTTAAGTAAATGTATGCTATTTAATGTTGCCCTTTTTTATTTTAAAGAGAATAAAACAAAAGAGACCAGAACAAAGCAAATCAGTAGAACAATGCAAGCAACACAGCACAAGATAACTGGATATTAACAGGAGCTACCATAATGTCTTTTCTTTCAAATAGTTGAGCATACCTTCACACACAATAATATCAAACATAACAAAATAGTATAAAACCATTCAAGAGAATGAAAGTATTACAAGACATTCAAAACCAAATAACAGAAAATTAAAATGGCTAATATAATATCTCATTTTCCTTAAAATTTGTTTATACTATCACATATATTAAAATCATAAAAAATACACATGATAGAAACAATGGAAACAAAAGAACAAAAGCATGGCAGAACTTCAAATCAAGATGATATTAAATCAGCAATGGCTGCCATAATGTCTTTTCTTCAAAGTAGCTGTTCATATCATCATACATAATAAAATCAAACAAAACAGAATAAGTCCATTACAACAAATGAATGAAAACATTGTAAGACTTCAAAGCAATATAACGGGGAATCATGATTACCATAAAATCTTATGTACCCTTACCATTTTTTAAAAATTTTATTTAAAGAGATAAAACAGAAAAAGGAGAGAAATATTACAGAATTTCAAAAAAAACATAAAAAGTAAGAAATCACTAGTTGATAAATTACATATTGCTCTTTTAGAACTAGTTGTTCAAATTACAAAATTAAAGCACACAAAATAGACACACAAGCAGTGAGACTGCAAACAGATCTGTTCAACAATCAAACAAAAACTAAGAAATATGGGTAACAATCCTGCACACATAAATATACATGCAGTTATATCTTTTATGACACTTCCTATTTTCTCTTTTTTACAATAGCAATTATACCTTTTTTTATTTAAAGAGAAAAAAACAGGAAAAAGGTAGAGATATTACAGAATTTCAAGAAAAGAAGATAAACAGTAAGAAATCACTAGTTGATATATTACATATTGTTCTTTTAGAAATAGTTATTCAAATTACAGAATTAAAGCACACAAAGTGGACACTAAAGCAGTGAGAGTGCAAACAGATCTGTTCAACAATCAAACAAGAACCTAGAAATATGATCATCAGTCTCACACATCTAAATTTACATGCAGCTATATATTTTATAGTGCTTCCTATTTCCTCTTTTTTCACAATAGCAACTATAAATTTTAAAAATTTTATTTAAAGAAAAGAAAAAAAACAGAAAAAAGGGTAGCAACAATACAGAATTCTAACAGAAAGAAAGAAAAAGGAGAATGAAAAAAGCCCCACTAAGAAATCAGTAATTTATAAATTATTTACTGTCATCTTGGATGTAGTTGTTCAAGTTACAAAGTTAAAGGGTACATAGTAAATATTCAAACAGTCAGACTACAAACAGTTCTGCTGAAAGATCCAAAAAACATTCAGCAATATGGTCATCTATTTTACACACTCAAACATACATGCAGTTATATACCTTAGAGCACTTTCTTTTTCTCTATTTTTAAAATAGCAATTAAAGATTTTGGTTTTATTACTCTGTAGTTCTTATTTACTTTTTACCCTAGAGAAACAATATGATATTTATAAGTATGATTCTTATTTATTTCACTAATGAGGATAGTCTGAAGTTGTCTCCATTTACTTATGAAGGCCTCAAGAGCATCCTTTTTTATAGCTGAGTAATATTCCATTGTATAAAAATGCCACATCTTTTTCATTGCCTCTGCAGTTGATGGGCATCTTGATTGTTTCCAGGATTTAGCTATTACCAGTTGTGTAGCTATGAACATGAGTGCACATATATCACTGTGATAAGAATTTTTCAGTTCTTTGGGGAAATACCCAGAAGAGGGATAGCTGGATTGAATGAGGCTTCCAATCCTAGTCTTCTGGGAATTCTCCATATGAATTTCCATGTACTGGCTTCACTTTGCCATGTTATGTTCCCGTTGTTTCTTTCTGCTTTTCCTTTTATTTGATTGCTTACCATACCTGGTAGTTTCTTTCTGTTGTTGTTTTGGGAATTGTGGTCATTTTTATCTCTATCTAGTATGTCTTTCAGTATTCTTTGTAAGGTTGGCTTGGTTGACATGAATTTCTTCAGTTGTTCTTTGTCATGGAAGTATCTTGTTTCTCCATTAAATTTGAGTGAAAGTTTTTCAGGGTACATCAGTCTGGGTTGAAGGTTGTTTTCTTTCAGAGCTTGAAATACCTCACTCCAAGCTCTTCTTGACTTGAGAGCTTGTGCTGAAAAGTCTGCCATGATTCTAATGGACTTTCCTTGATAGATGAGTTGTGTCTTTTCTCTGGCACATTTTAATATTGTTTTTATGCTGTATGTCTGAGATCTTAATTATTATGTGTCTGGGTATGGATTTATGTTGATTGTGACTGTTTGGTGTTATATGCCTCACTTATCTGCATGTGAGACTCTTTCCCCATGTTTGGGAAATTTTCTGCTATTATTTCTGTAAGTACTTTATATATATCAATTGCCTGGACTCCTGTATCTTCACTAATACCCATTATTCTTATATTTTTGCTCTTGGCATCATCATGAAGCTTCTGGATTGTCATTTCATGCTGCTTTGTTATTTTTAAAAGTTCTATCCTTTCCTGATCACTAACTGTGGTCCTGTCCTCAAGGTCCAAAATCCTATCCTCAGCTTCCTTCAGGCAGTTTTGCATGCTTTCAATAGAATTTTTTGTTTCTTGGATGTCTCTTTGAGTTGCTTCATGAATTCTGCTTGTTTTCTATATTGTTCATTCAAAGTTTCAATCAGTTTCCCATGCTCATGTACTTTTTTCTCTAGTTCTTTTTTAGCTGCATTCAACAACTCCTTTACTAAAGTTGTTATTTCTACCTTTACATGGGAGAGTACTTCTCATTTGATTTCCTCTATAGCCTGATGCAGTTGTTTTTTTATTTCACTTGCCATATTTTCAGAAATTCCCAGTGTGTCAGTTTTGGGGCCCTCTATTTCAGTGTATCCTATACTTGCTTCTGGTGAACTATATTTTTGAGACTGCATTTTGCTTTTTCCTTTTGTCATTTTCACTCTGGCTGGTGTTTTCTATGTGTAGGACGAGATCACACACACTATTTCCAGACACAACAAAGTTGTACAGTTAGTTGTAGGGGGTTTTACTACGGGCCCTATTTATCCACCATACACCTCTATTTTAGGGGTATACTCACCACATTGATACAGTCAATCCGGTGTAGTCCAAAGTTTTCCACCAGGGAGCAAAATTCCAAATTTTGTCACACTAATTGGATCCTGCTGAGATCTTCTGATGTTCCAGGTGGGAGAGTGGGCCCAGCTGAAGCAGTCCAAGGCAGTTTTCAGTCTTGGGTCGGCCTCCTCGATGTTCCCAGTGGCAAGGTGGCCCCATGGTGGTGGTTCCAGGCAACCTATGCCTGATGTTTCCAGGGTTTAGCTATCACAAATTGTGCAGCTATGAACATGGGTGCACATATATCAGTATGATATGAACTTTTCAGTTCTTTGGGGGAAATGCCCAGGAGGGGGATAGCTGGATTGAATGGGGCTTCTAATCCTAGTCTTCTGAGAATTCTCCATATGGATTTCCATAGTGGTTGCACCAGTCTACATTCCCACCAACAGTGGGGCAGTGTTCCTTTTTCCACGCAGCCTCGCCAAAATTTGTTGTCAGTTGCTTTCTTTATGGCAGCTATTCTTTCCGGAGTAAGGTGGAATGTCAATGCTGTTTTAATTTGCATTTCTTGAATGAGCAGTGAAGGTGAACATTTCTTCATGTATTTATTTGCTGTTTGTATATCTTGCTCTGAGAACTGTGTGTTCATCTCAGATGCCCATTTGTGGAGAGGGTCTTTGAATTTGGGGGGCTTGATGTTTTTCAATTCTTTATATATTCTGGACACAAGTCCTTTGTCTGAGGGGTTGCTGGTTAAATTCTTTCCCACTCTGTTGGCTTTCTTTTCACTTTGTTGGTGATTTCCTTTGAAGTACAGAAATCTTTCAACAATGTGAGATCCCATTTGTTGATTCTTTGAAGTGTTTCCCGTGCAGTTTGTGTTTGGTTCATGAATACTCTGCCTTCCCCTATGTCTCAAGACTTCTATCTACCTTGTCGTCCAGTAGATTTAGTGTTTCTGTTTTAATATTGAGGTCTTTGATCCATTTAGACTTTAGTTTTGTGCATGGTGATATGCATGGATCTAGTTTCAGTCTTCGGCATGTAGACAGCCAGTCTTTCCAACATCATTTATTAAACAGACTATCCTTCCAGTGGACATATTTAGCCCCTTTGTGAAATATCAGGTGGCTGAGTGTCTTTGTAGTTGTGCTTGCATCTTCTAATCTGTTCCATTGATCCTCAGGTCTATTTCTTTGCCATTACGAGCTGATTTTATCACTGTGGTTTTATAGTACTGTTCCAAGTCTTTGATTGGGATGCCTCCCACCTTGCTTTTGTTGCCTGGAATTGCCTTTGCTATTCTAGGTTTCTTCTGTTTCCAAATGAATTTTGCGAGTGTTTTCTCTAGATCTGTGAGGTATGTCAATGGAATTTTGATTGGGATTGTGTTAAGCTGTGTAACAGTTTTGGGAGTATGGCCATTTTCATAATGTTGGTTCTTCCTAATGAAGAGCAAGGAATGTCCTTCCATTTTCTAATATCCTCTTCAATCTCCTTTTCCAGAGTAGTATAATTTTCAGCATATAGGTCTTTTACATTTTTAGGTAGGTTGATTCCTAATATTTCATTTTTTAAGATGTTATTGTAAAGTGCGATATTTCCATAATTTCTCTCTCAGTGAATTTTTTATTTGTGTACAGGAATGCTTTTGATTTTTGAGCATTGACTTTGTATCCATTTACACTGCTGAACTTGTTTATTACTTCTAGCAGTCCTTTAATGGAGTTTTTTGGGTCTTCTATATAGAATATCTTGTCATCTGCAAATAGTGATAATTTAACTTCTTCCTTTCCTATCTTTACTGCTTTCATTTCTCTCTCTTGTCTGATTGCCCTGGCTAGTGTTTCCAGAACTATGTTGAAAAGGAGTGGTGATAGTGGATATCCTTGTCTTGCTCCTGATTTTAAAGTGCAAACTTTCAGATTTTGTCCATTTGGTATAATGTTGGCTGTTGGTTTGTCATAGGTGGCCTTAATAAGGTTGAGGTAGACGCCGTGTATTCCAAGTTTCTGAAGGGTTTTTATCTGGAACATGTGTTGGAGTTTGTCGAAAGCTTTTTCTACATCTATTGAGATGACCATGTGGTTTTTGTTTTTGGCTCTGTTGATGCGGTGTATTACTTGTATTGATTTGCATATGTTAAACCATCCCTGCATTCCTGGAATGAAACCCACTTGGTCATGATGTTTAATATTCTTGATGATTTGCTGGATTCTATTTGTCAGTATTTTGTTGAGAATCTTTGTATCAATGTTCATTAGTCAGATTTGTCTATAGTTCTCTCTTTTGGTTGGATCTTTCTCTGGTTATGGTATCAGAGTAATACTTGTCTCCAGGAATGACTTAGGGAGGATTGCTTTTTTCTCAATTTCATTGAAGAGTTTAAGGAGTACTGGCTTCAAATCTTCTCTAAATCTCTTGTAGAATTCAGATGTGATTCCATCCAGACCTGGGCTTTTATTTGTTGCTAAATTGTTAATTACATTTTCAATTTCAATAGCTGATACTGGGTTGTTCAAAATTGCTATGTCTCTTGGTTGAGCTTTGGTAGTTCCTGTGTTTCTAGAAATCTGTCCATTTCCTCTGTGTTTTCCACTCTATGTGAGTAGAGATTTTCAAAGTAGGTATTCATGATCTTTTGAATTTCCATAGGATCTGTAGTAATTTCTCCTTTTTCAGATCTTATTGCATGAATTTGGGTTTTTTCTTTCTTTCCCTTGATAAAGTTAGCTAGGTGTTTGTCAATTTTGTTGATTCTGTCAAACAACCAGCTTTTTGATTCATTAATTCTTTGTACTTTTTTTTTAGTTTCAGTTGCATTAATTTGTGCTCTAATCTTTACAATTTCCTCTCCTCTATGAGCTTTGGGTTTAGCTTGCTCTTCTTCTTCTAGAAGCTTGAGATGGAACATTACATTGTTTAGTTGTGCTTGTTCTGTTTTGTTGATATGACAGTTTATTGCTATATGTTTCCGGCTTAAGACTGCTTTCATTGCATTCCTCAGATTACAGTGTGTTGTTTCTGTATTTTCATTGAATTGTAGGTAATTTTTTTTCTTCTTTTATTTCATCTTTAGCCCACTGTTTGTTCCAAAGGTGTTATTTAGTTTCCATGTATTTATGCAGGTTTTACAATTTCTTTTGCTATTAATTTCCAATTTCAGTGCACTATAGTCAGATATTATGCATGGTATGGTTTCAATACCTTTATATTTACTTAAGAATGTTTTATGGGATAATACATGTTCTATTTTGGAGAATGTCCAATGTGCATCTGAGTGTGTATTCTGATGTGGTTGCGTGGAATACTCTGTAAACATCTACTAAGTCCAATTGCTCATTCATGATTCATTTCTGTTATTTCTTTGCTGACTTTTTGTCTAGTTGGTGTATCTGTTTGTGACAATGGCCTGTTAAGATCTCCTGTTATAATTGTGTTCTTGTATATTTGGTTTTTCATGTCCATTACTATCTGTCTTATATAGTTGGGTGCTCCTCTATTTGGAACATATATATTTATAATTGTTAGTTCTTCCTCTTGAATTTTACCACTAACAAGTATGTAGTGACTTTTTCTATCTCTTTTAATCATTTTAGGTTTAACGTTCATGTTGTCTGCAAATAGAATAGCTACCCCTGATTTTTTCTGGGTTGCCTGAAATACTGTTTGCTGCCCTTTGACTTTTAACCTATGAGTTTCCTTTTGGGTCAGATGTGTTTCTTGTATACAGCGTATTGTGAGGTCCTGTTTGTTGATCCATTCTGTCAATCTATTTCTTTTTATAGGTGAATTGATGCCATTTATATTCATGGATATCACTGATATGTACTGGCTTGACTTTGCCTTGTTATGTACCAGTTGTTTCTTTCTGCTTTTCCTCTTATTTAATTGCTTATGCTATCTGGTGGTTTCTTTCTGTTGTTGTTTTGGGGATTGTAGTCATTTTTATCTCTGTCTGGTGTGCTTTTCAGTACTCTTTCTACAGTTGGTTTGGTGGACATGAATTTCTTCAGTTGTTCTCTGTCATGGAAGCATCTTGTTTCTCCATTAAATTTGAATGGAAGTTTTGCTGGGTATATCACTCTGGGTTGAAGGTTGTTTTCTTTCAGGGCTTGAAATACCTCACTCCAAGCTCTTCTTGACTTGAGAGTTTGTGCTGAAAAGTCTGCCATGATTCTAATGGTCTTACCTTGATAGATGAATTGTGTCTTTTCTCTGGCAGCTTTTAATATTCTGTTTTAATGCTGTATGTCTGAGATCTTAATTCTTATGTGTCTGGGTGTGGATTTATGTTGATTGTGACTGGTTTTATATGCCTCACTTATCTGCATATGAGACTCTTTCCCCATGTTTGGGAAATTTTCTGCTATTATTTCTGTAAATACTTTACTTATGTCATTTGCCTAGACTCCTGTATCTTCGCTAGTGCCCATTATCTTATATTTTTGCTCTTGGCATCATCATGAAGCTTCTGGATTATCATTTCATGCTGCTTTGTTATTTTTCAAAGTTCTTTCCTTTCCTGATCACTAACTGTGATCCTGTCCTCAAGGTCCAAAATCCTATCCTCAGATTCCTTTAAGCGATTTTGCATTCATGCAATAGAATTTTTTTGTTTCTTGGATGTCTCCTTGAATTTGTTTCCTGTATTTTGTTGTTTTCTATATTGCTCATTCAAAGTTTCAATCAGTTTCCCATGCTCATGTACTTTTTTCTCTAGTTTTTCTTTAGCTGCATTCAGCAACTCCTTTACTAAAGTTGTTATTTCTATCTTTACATGGGAGAGTACTTCTAATTTGGTTTCCTCTGTAGCGTGATGCAGTGTTTTTTTTTTATTTCACTCACTCTCTTTTCAGAGATTCCCGGTGTGTTTCTTTTTGGGTCCTCTATTTCAATGTCTTCTATATTTGCTTCTGGTGAACTATATTTTTGAGACTGCATTTTGCTTTTTTGTTTTGTCGTTTTCACTCTGCCTGGTGTTTTCTATGTGTAGGAGTGGATCACACACTCTCTTTTCAGACACACCAAAGTCTTACATTTAGTTGGAGCGGGTTTTACTACTGGCCCTGTTTATCCCCTGTACACCCTTATTTTAGGGGTATACTCACCACATTGATACAGTCAATCCAGTGTTGTCCAAAGTGTGCCACCTGGGAGCAAATTTCCAAATTTTGTCACACTAACTGGATCCCGCTTAGGTCTTCTGATGTTCCAGGTGGGAGGGCAGGCCCATCTGTAGCAGTCCAGGGCAGTTTTCAGTCTTAGGCGGGCCTCCTCATTGTTCCCTTTTGCAGGGTGCGCCCTTGGGGGAGGTTCTGGGCAGCCTACTCCTGAGGCGCGCTTGTGCTGAGTTCAGGTTGCAGCCCTTTGTGTAGATTCTGTGCAGCCTATGCCTGAGGCGGGCTGTGCTGAATTCCTAGTGGCAGGGCAAGCCCTCCGTGGAGGTTAAGGGCAGCCTTGCCCTGAGGCGGGCTTGTGCTGTGTTCCCTCTGGCTGGGCAGGCCCTTGGTGGAGGTTAATGGCAGCTTACTCCTGAGGCAGGCTTCTGTAGTATATTTTCAGTTCAGGAATTGAGATGCCTCCTTCCTTGCCTTTGTTGCCCAGAATTGCCTTTGCTATTCTAGGGTGTTTTTTTTGTTGTTGTTGTTGTTGTTTCTAAATGAATTGTAGAAGTGCTTTATTTAGATTTGTGAGGTATGCTAAAGGTATTTGATTGGAATTGTGTTAAATCTGTATAACAGTTTTGGGTGTATGGCCATTTTCACAATGTTGGTTCTTCTTAGCCAAGAGCAAGGAATATCCGTCGATTTTCTAATATCCTCTTCAATCTCCTTTTTTAGCATAGCATAATATTCAGCATATATGTCTTTTACATTCTTAAGTATTTACCTAAGTATTTCATTTTTTTAGACGCTATTGTGAATGGTGATATTTGTATAATTTCTCTCTCGGTGAGTTTTTTGTTTGTGTACAGGAATGCTTTTGATTTTGGAGCACTGACTTTTTATCCAGCAATAGTGCTGAATTTGTCTATTACCTTTAGTAGTCTTTTAATGGAGGTTTTAGGGTCTTCTATGTTGAGTATCATCTCTCTTGTGGGATTTCCCTGGCTAGTGTTTTTAGAAATGATTTTAATAGGAATGGCGAGAGTGGACCTCCTTGTCTTGTTCCTGATTTTAAAGTGAAAGCTTTCAATTTTTGTCCATTTAGTACAATGTTGGCTGTTGGTTTGCCATAGATGGCATTTATAAGCTTGAGATAGACACCATGTATCCCAAGTTTCTGAAGGCTTTTTACAATGAGCGTGTGTTGGACTTTATCAAAAACTTTTTATGCAACTATTGAGGTGAACATTTTTTTTATTTTTGACTCTTTTGATGTGGTGTAATACATTTATTGATTTGAATATATTATACAATCCCTGCATTCTTGGAATGAATCCCACTTGGTCCTTTTGGGTTTGGTCTTTCTCTGATTTTTGTATCAGAATAATACTTGCCTCCAGGAATGATTTAGGGAAGCCTTGCTTCCTTTTCAATTTCATTGAAGAGTGTAATGGGCATTGCCATCAAATCTTTTCTAAATTTATTGTGGAATTTAGTTGTGAATCCCACATGATCTGGGCTTTTATTGTTGGTAAGTTTTTAGTTACATTTTCAATTTAAATAACTGATATTGTGTTATTCAAAATTGCTATATCTTCTTGATTGAGCTTTGGTAGTTCATATATTTCTAGAAATCTGTCCATTTCCTCTGTGTTTTCCACTCTATGTGAGTAGAGATTTTCAAAATAGGTATTCATGATCTTTAGAATTTCCATAGGATCTGTAGTACTTTACATTTTTTCAGTCCTTATTGTGTGAATTTGAGTTTTTGTTTGTTTTTCTTGACAAGGTTAGCTAGAGGTTTGTCGATTTTGTTTATTCTCTCAACAGACCAGCTTTTTGATTCATTAATTGTTTTTTTAGTTTCAATTTCATTGAGTTCTGCTTTAATCTTTACAATTTTATCTCTTGTATGAGCTTTGGGTTTAACTTTTCTTTTTCTAGAAGCTTGAGATGAAGCATTAGATTTTTCATTTATGCTCATTCTGTTTTATTGATTTGACAATTTATTGCTATATATTTCCCTCTTAAGACTGATTTCATTGCATCCCACATATTACAGTATGTTGTGTCCAAATTTTCATTGAATTGTAGGTATTGTTCTGTTTCTTCTTTAATTTCATCTGTACCCCACTGTTTCCTGAAATGGTTGTTACTTAATTTCCATGTATTTATGCAGTTTTTGCAATTTATTTTGCCATTAATTTCCAATTTCAGTGTGCTATGGTCAGATATTTTGCATGGGATAATTTCAATCCCTTTGCAGTTACTTAAGGATGTTTTATAGTATAATATATGGTGTATTTTGGAGAACGTCCCATGTGCAGCTGATAAGAATGTGTATTCTGATGTTGTTGAGTGGAACACTCTGTAAATACCTACTATGTACTATTGCCCACAGGTTTGCTTCATTTCTATTATTTCTTTGCTGACTTTTTGTCTAGTTGATCTATCTCTTTGTGACAATGGGCTGTTAAGTTTCCCTTTTGTGATTGTGTTATTGTGTATTTGGTTTTTAATGTCCATTAGTATCTTTCTTATGTAGTTGGGTGCTTCTGTATTTGGTGCATATATATATTTATAATTGTTAGTTCTTCCTCTTGAATTTTTCCACTAACAAGTATGTAGTGACCTTGTTTGCCTGTTTTAATCATTTTAGGTTTGAAGTTCATGTTGTTTACAAATAGAATAGTTACGCCTGCTTTTCTCTGGGTTCCTGTTGCATGGAATACCGTTTTCCATATTTTGACTTTTAACCTATGAGTTTTCTTTTGGGTGAAATGTGTTTCTTGTATACAGAATATTGTGGGATCCTGTTTCTTGAACCATTCTGTCAGGTTATTTCTTTTGATAATTGAATTCAGGCCATTTACATATATGGATATCGCTGGTATGTACTGGCTCCACTTTGCATGTTATTTTTCAGTTGTTTGCTTTATGCTTTTCTCCCTTGCTTAATTGCTTGTCTTACCTGGTGGTTTTCCTGGGATTTGTGGTCATTTTTATCTCTACTGAGTATGTCTTTCAATACTTTTTCTAGGGTTGGTTTGGTGGTCATGAATTTTTTTCAGTTGTTCTTTGTCATGGAAGTATCTTGTTCTTCCATTAAATATGAATGAAAGTTTTGCAGGGTATATAAGTATGGGTTGAAAGTTGCTTTCTTTTAGTGCTTGAAATACCTCACTCCAATCTCATCTTGACTTGAGTGTTTGTGTTGAAAATCCTGTTGTCATTTTAATGGGCTTTCCTTGATAGGTGAGTTGTGTGTTTTCTCTGACAGCTTTTAATATTCTGTTTTTATGCTGTATATGTGGAATCTTAATTATTATGTTTCTGGATATAGATTTATGTTAGTTGTGACTGTTTGATGCTCTATATGCCTCACTTATCTGTGTATCAGATTTTTTTCCCCATGATTGGGAAATTTTCTGCTATAACTTCTGTGAATAATTTTTTATGTCATTTGCACTGACTTCTGCCTCCTCACTGATGTCTATTAATCTTATGCTGTTACTCTTGGCATCATCTTGTACCTGCTGGATTGTCATTTCATGCTGCTTTGTTATTTTTAAAAGTTCTATCCTTCCATGATTACTATTTGTGATCTTGTCCTCAAGGTCTTAAATCCTATCCTCAGCTTCATTTAAATGGTTTTTCCAGCTTTGAATAGAATTTTTTGGTCCTTGGATGTCTCTTTGAGTTTGTTTCATAAATTCTGCTTGTTTTCTATATTGTTCCTTCAAGGTTTCCATCAGTTTCCCATGCTCCTGTACTTTTTTCTCTAGTTCTTCTTTAGCTGTGCTCAACAAATCCTTTACTAAGATTGTTATTTCTATCTTTACATGGGATAGTACTTCTAATTTGATTTCTCTATCGCCTCATAGAGTTGTTTTTTTTAATTTGTCTTGCAATCTTTTCAGAGATTTTTGGTGTTTTACTTTTCAAGTCATCTATTTCAAGTTCTCTTGTACTTGCTCCTGGTGGACTCAAAGTTTATGATTGCATTTTGCTTTTTTTTGCCATTTTCCCCTTTTGAGTGAAAGTTTAGTAGTTCAATCCCACTAGTGTCAACTGTTGGTAATGTGTATCTTCAGGTCTTAATGTAAGGTTGATGTTTTTCCAATTGCAGGGTCCTTCAATGAATAGGTAGGTCAGTCACCTCACTTCCTGTTGCAGGACCTGTTGCATGGGTCCTATATTCTTCCTGAGCTGATAAGCCTAGTAGTATTGATGTAGATCTACTTTTAATTCCTGCTATTACTTTATCTTCAGGTTATTCCAGGTCACAGATCTCCCTGTCTATAGTGTTTGTGTCAGCTGAGGTCATACTGTGTCCCTATTGTGTGCCTGTGTGTCTCATAAGCCCTTTCACTTTTCTCCAAGTTGTGGGGGTCCTTATTGGTACACTCCTCATTCTGCCTGATGTTCTCTGTGTGCAGCAAGAGGTTACCCACACTCTTGTCAGACTCTCCAAGGTCTTACATTTAGTTGGTGGGAGCTTTACTGCTCCCCCTTTTTACCCACTGTACACCTCTGTTTTAGGGGCATACTCACCACACTGACTGGAGCCTGCTGAGTTCTTGTGTTTGGGAGAGGCCATTACTTAATCTCTCTTCAAGCTAGCACAGTTAATAGGCTATAGACCAATGTTCTAGGGGAAAGGTGAGAGCTGAAAATCAACAGCAGTATTAGGTTCAGGAGGTAGGGAGTGTCCCCCCGGGGCCAGCAGATGTCCTGGGTGTGGGAATCCCCTGGGCATGGGCCAAGGTCCCAAGGCAGTATGGTGTTCCTCAGTGGTGGCTGGAGTCACACAGAAAGTGCACAGTAGCACTGGCCAAGGTCCCAGAGAGCAGGCTGGAGTCCTGTAGAGAGCACATAGCTGCATGGGCCAAGGTCCCAGTGAAGCACACGTTTCCCAGGGCCAGCACGAGTTATGCAGGAAGCACTCAGCAGCACAGGCCCCATTCTCAGTTCAGCGTCGGGTTCCTCAGTGCCAGCTGGAGTCATGTAGAAAGCTTATTGTCTGGTTTTGAAGGCCTGTAGTGCTTTCTTTCTTCTGTTGTGATCAGTTTTATACTAATTTGTTTTGTTTGAATTCATTCTGTGGGAAGACATGGACAACTATTTCAAAGAAAACAAGAGACATTATGGTAGCCACCTTTGATCTCCTGTTCTCGTTTGAAATCCTGCATCACTTGCTATTTTTTCTTCTGATCTGCTGTGTTCCATTTTGTTCTGCTTTGCTTTACCAACTTTAAAATAAAAATAATAGAGAAAAAAGATATATGTAAAGGAGAAATACTGCACTCCAAAAAATCATGACAAGAGAAGAAGCTTCTTATAGGACTTCATAGATTAAATCAATTCAAAATTCAAAGAAATTCAAAATGAGAACAGAATCATGAAATATGTCAGACAAAAGTAAAAGTGATTTTTGAAGGTAAACTCATTATGTTTATAGTACACTTTTCCACACAAACTTTAAAGGTCAGGAGAGTTTAAGTGAAGTGTTTCATTCCCTAAAAGAAAGTATCTTTCAACCTAGACTAATACACCCTGAAAAACTATCTTTCTAAACTGATGGAGAAATAAAGACATTCAGATAAAAAGTACCTTAAGAAACTGACAAGCACAAGAGTAGAACCCTCCCCACTAAATGCAGTGTTATCTTGGCCACCAAAAATGAATTCAACAATTCCAAAAAGTGTGGTAGAGTGAAGAAACAATCAGGGTGAGCAGTTAACTAAAAGAAAAAAAAATAAAGTGACCAACAACAGAAAAATAATGCAATGACCAGAATAAGTTAACAAATTAAAATTTTCCAGTAAGTCTCAGTATAAATAGCCTTAACACGCTAATTAATAGACACAGAATAGCACATTGGATTAAAACCAAAATACAATGATATGCTGTATATTAAAGACACTTCTAAGCCAGAAACTTGATACAATAAAAATAAACAATTGGAAATTGGTATTCCATGCATGAGTACACCCAAAGTAAGCAGGTGTTACAAGTTATTCTTACACAAAGTTGATTTCTAAACTATTGGCCCTAAAACTGAAGAGGCAAAGAAGGTCACAAGATACCACCAACAGACTGAATAGGCAACCACACAGAACGGGAAAAATATTACCAGCTACTCCTCGGACAAAATTATTATGTGGTATATATAAAGAACTCAAAAAATCAGACTTAAAAGACCCAAAAATGAGCATCTGGAATGAATATACATTCCTTAGATAAAGAAGTACAAACAGAAAATAAATATATGAAAAAAAATTCTGAAGCACTTATCATTCAAGAAATGCAAATTAAAACAACACTGAGATTCCATCTCCCTCTAGAAAAAATGGTTTTCATTAAGAAATCAACATGTAACAAATGCTTGTGAGGCTGTTGGGAAAAGTGATTTCTCTATTGCTGGTGGGAGTGAATTGTTGCATCCACTATAAATGTCAGTTTGGCAATTTCTAGAAAAGTAACACTAGGTGTTTCATTGGACCCATGTATCCTCCTTCTAGGTATCTTCCACAAAGTGTTAAGAGTATTGTGCCACAGTGATACAGGCATACCTATGTTAATAGCAGCACAATTTATAATAGTTAAATCTTAGAAGTAGCCCATATGCCCATCAAGAGTCTTCATCTATTAATAATTAACTTGAACGTAAATAGATTGAACTATCCAATGGGAAGTAATGGAGTGGTTGAATGAATAAAAAGACCTAAAATTATGCATCTTACAACTTCTACACTTTCCTTAAGATGACATCTAAATAGTGAAGATATGGTGAAAGATACTCTATATGAGCAGAAACCAAAAAAGAACAGGAATAGATATATTTATATCACAAAATAGATTTTAAATCAAAAACTGTAAGAAGAAAAAAGATCATTCTAATGATAAAAAGGTTAATTCACAGAAAGATATTACAATAACTATAAACATAAATGTCAATATTATGAGAAATAAATGCATAAAGAAAATATTAATAAATTTGAAGAATCAAACTAGCAGCATATGCCTGCAATCTCAGCACCCTGGGATGTGGAAGCACAGGATTATAAGTTTGAGCCCAGGATGGGAAACTTAGCAACTTATCTGCCACAAAATCAAACAAGCTAGCTAACAAACAATTTGGGGATGTGAAGACTCTAGATTTAATCTCCAAAAGCATTAAAAAATTAAAAAAAGAAACTCCAACACTTGATTTTTGAAGCTTATCATTTTCACAGAAAAAATGAGCAACAAAATATAATGCTTCAGTATATCTTTACACTTGATCTTAGCCAAAAGGCCGAGAAGTGATCAGTATACCTTTAAACATACCAACATATAGAGAATAGTTTACCCAACAGCTAGTTGCCAGATATCTATTCTTCTCAACCCTATATAGAGCATTCTCCAGTTTAGATAACATGCCATAACACAAAATATGTTTTACTAAATTTAAGAAACTTAAAATCATATCAGAAGTTAGGTATCACTCTAAGCTACAATTAATAGATATGCAGTGATGCAACAAATTTTATACTTTGTTTCAAGGAATACTTAAGTGGCAGCTTAATATTATTTATGATGTAGGTAAGTTGAAGAAAGATCTTTCATCAAAGTCTGAAACTGTCAAAGGTGCAAACTAAGAGCTATGGAAAATTCATGAAAGGAAGAGGTTCCCAATCTCTGTGGAGTTGAGATGGTGATGCTAAGACTGGAGAGTGGCTGAAAATGCCTATTATAATTGACAGCGAATTCTGTTGGCATGGATAATAATAAATCATTTACAGTCTCATATCAAAATCACCTCAGTCAGTGGAAAAGTGACAATTAAATTCCTTCTTTTAGCAAACTTTATAGTGACAAGTGGATTGATGTAATTCAATTATACAGCTGCATATGGTAGCAGAATTTATGTCACAATTCAACATGTATTTTAGCTTGCACATGGCCTCCTCAAAATTTATTTAATTAAATACACACCTCCTTCCTTCACTTTACACTAGGCACAGTTCTTTTAAGAGCACAAGTTAACCTCAGGGAAAATTAGTAAAGAAAACAACCAGAAAGCATCTTTGAAAGGCATGGGGGGAGAACAAATTATGAAAGAGCAGAGGAATCTAAGACTGTCAACAAAATAAAGTTGTATTTAAAGAAAATACCAATAATCCTACTTAAATTATGTTTTCATTACAACTACTGGTTGACATCCTCTAAGTCTGCTTTGTATAATATGTGGAAAACAGCTATCTAGTGAAGGCATGCTTTGCCACATGTGGACCAAATGCTCTGCACTAAAAGACAAGCTTTTAGCATCTTTCAAAAGAAAAATCATCAACATTGAAAACAGGAGCAATTATTAAAGACCATTAATATATCAAATGCTTTTGCACTAATAATATAATTCTTACTGGTTAACAATATTCTACTTGGTATTAAAGACATTTGTCATGAGTTTTAGGATAAGCTACAATTAAAAGAGTGGTATGTCTTCTTTCTTGATAGCATAAATAGACAAAGTGATTAGATTAAGAACTTTTAGAAATAATATTTAAAAATTTGATGGCTCACTGTAGAAAGCAATTTTGGTCAGTGAGTCTACTGATGTTCACAAAAAGGCAACAACACTAGTTTTGTGCCTTGTTTTTCAGAAATATGTGCATGAGGGTATATTATTTACACTTTTGTTGTCAATCAATGCCATAGTGCCAGGAGTATTCAAGTCTTCCAACAATTACATATCAGATAACCAAATTAGTCATTTTCTGTCACTATATGCATGAATAGAGTGGTTGAAGTGATTGGAGGGCTGTCTGGTTTCACTAGTATGGTCTAGGGAGTCACTTCTAAATGTGAATCTATGCTCTATGTTATCCATAGAGAAATGCTAGCCAGTCAAAAGAAGTCATTTCAACTTAACAATAATTTGCAGGATGTTATTAAAAGTATCAGGCACATTGAAGTAGATGCCCTTAGCTCACATCTATTCATGCAGTTCTGTGAGGAGATAGTTGCAGAGTACACATGCCTTCTGTTACACAACAAAGCAGATGGATTTCTAAAGTAAAATAGTTCATTAAACCTGGAAATACTAGCTGAAAAACTGAGTCAGATTTCTGATGTTTTCTCTCAGCCCATAAATTGACTTATAATAAACTTTAACTCTCTGAAATTAATTGTGACTATAGAACAAGCCAATTCACCTTCTGACATTTAGTTTACTCCTCTTATAGTGAAATATTTTCATGTCATTTTCTCTAAATTCCTTGCAAAACTTGAAACATTGTTTTTTTTCTTATGCTAACTGAATGTCTTCACTTACTCCATCCCTGAACCTTAAGAAAGTCCTTATGTCCCTGTCCATTATGGGGACACAGTCTACAGTAACTATGAAATATAATATATATTTCAGTTATACCTCAGTCCTCCATAATTTTTGAAGCCTATCTTCAGGATGAAACTATATTTAAAACCACCACTGCCACCCAGGTGAATGGTGAGGAGGAATGCCCCTCCCATCACCATCTCCATTACTATGACCCAGGTGAATTGTTCCAGTAGGCCCAGAGAATGTTTCCTCTCCTTACTGCTGCCATGACTGAGGTGAACTGATTGGGAAGGCCCATAGACCAGAGAGAACATTAGTGTGACACAGTGGGACCCCAACTGGAGTGCACAGGATGGACAGGGGGAACTAGTGGTGTGAAAAGTATGAAGCAATCAGGTTGTAACTTAGGTGAAACAGCATTGTATTTGTGGACAAAGACATGACACAGAATAGAAGCAGGCAGATGGGGCTTCCCTGTTCATCCCTGTTTCTCTCTCTCTCTCTCTCTCTCTCTCTCTCTCTCTATCTCATTTTGTTTCATTTTCTTTTACTTTTCTCCTTTTTTCTCTCTTCTAAACATCTGCAGAGAACTCCGGTCTCAGAAATCTTATCCAATCTCCCAAACTCAGAGACCAAATTGAGATATTAGCTTTTTTACTCACCCATTCTTTCTCTTTTTTCCCTCTTCTCTAGTTTCCCAAAGTTTGTGTGATAATCCTTTCTCCTCTAACCTTGCTTCTACTTTCTTTTTGTTTATTTTTGGCTTATCCACTATTCTTCTTAAATCTCCTACCACAAGAAAAAAACTTTCTACCAAGGGGAAACACTTTAAATACAAGCTCAAATTTATGAACAGTTTTTTCTATATAGTTATACATTTCAGTCCTATGGTTTAAGGTACAAAATTAATAGCTATCACACTTTGTCAGTTCCTAACCTATGCTTGATACTATTGTTATTGTAAATTATGCTTCTTAGGATAACATATCTGTTTTAACCAGTTGTTCTCTTTTCTGCAACAATACTAGGAAGCTCTGGGTAATAACTTCACCAACGTCTGGTACCAAAGAACTGGGGAGTGAACAAAACAGCCACCAACATCTCACTTAACTGGAAATGCAAGATCTTGGAACAGACACAAGCCAAGAACCTCCTACACACACAAGAAATCCCTGAGCAACAGACTTTTCCTAGAGAGGACTTTATAGTAGGAATATAGCTATCTAATAAAAAAATCAAGGATCAACAGAGAAATGAACTATCTTCAGTATAAAATGACAAGACAGAAGCAAGATGGAGTGTCAGACCTCCAACCCACACAGAACAAGTCCAGGAGACAAAGAGATAGAGGAAAATGGACAACACACACCTGAAATTTCTGAAAAAATAGCAACTAAAATAAAGAAACAAATCCATGACACCATAGAGGAAATTAGATCAGAATCTCTCAGGTTTAAATAGAAATGTCAACATTCATAAAAGTAATTGCTCAGCAAAACTAGAGAAGAGATAGTTTAAAAATAGATAGTAAAATGATGTAAATTATAAGCACAACATAAGAAGGAAATGGAGTACATGAAATGCATTAAAGAAGATATGCAGGAAATTAGAAATTCCATTGAGAGCTGGCAATGAAACTTAGGATAGACTTCAGAACTTAAAGACAGGATCATGTCTAGCAGTCACAAAAGGAGAGATCTATTGAAAATAACAATGCATCAAGAAATAACAGTTCAACAAGACTATACAAAGGAGAAAAGTGTGAGAAAGAAGTGTCAATGAAAAAGCAAGAGTCATCACAAATTACACAAACAATTTGCAGAAGTAATAGCAGAAAGTTACTCAAAGATGAGAGCATAATTTTACAAATATCTAAGTGAGGCAGACATAATAATCAAGAGCCAAGAAATTCATCACAAAAAATATTAAAAGCTGTTAGAGAAAGGAAATAGATTACCTACAAAATAAAGCCAATCAGAATCACAGCCAACATCTCAACACAAATCCTCTAATAAATAAGAGATTGGAGTGTAGTATTCTGAAAGAAAACAACTACCAAACCAGATGGATGTACCCTGCAAAACTATCTTTCAAATTAATGGAGAAATAGAATATTTCCATGACAAACCACAACTGAAGGAATTCATGACCTACAACCAACCCTACAAATAGTACCTAAAATATATTCTAAACAGAGACAAAAATGACCACCATTCATTCCAAGAACAACAATAGAAAAAAATAATTAATCAAGGGGAAAAAAGCAATAAACTAACAGTGGAAAATTAACATGATAAAGATAATCCAATATATATATCAGTTATAGACATCAATGTAAATGACTTCAATTCACCAGTCAAAAGAAACAGATTGGTAAAATAGACCCCAAAACAAAACCCAAAAATATGCTGTATACAAGAAACACATTTAACTAAAAAAGACATTCATATACTGAAAGTCAAAAGTTGGAAAACAGTACTCCATGAAACAGGAACCCTGATAAAAACAGGTGTAGCTATTCTGTTTGTAGATAATGTGAACTTCAAACCAAGAATAATTAGAAGAGATAAAGAAGGTCACTACAAACTCCTTAGGAGAAAACTTCAAGAGAAAGAGATAACAATCATACATATGTATGCACCAAATATGGAAGCACTCAACTATATGACAAATATTAAGAGACATGAAAAATAAAATAATCCACACAATTTTAACAGGGGACATTATTGCTCCATTTTCACAAAGACATAGATCAACTAGGCAAAAAAGTAGATAAGAAATATAAGAACTGAACCAAACCTGTGAACAAATGGAGTTAGTAGATGTTTACAGTGGTCCAACCCAACATCAAAATACATATTCAACTCAGCTGCACCTGGAAAATTCTTTAAAATAAACCATATGCCAGAAGAATGAACATGCTTAAGTGAATGCAAAGGAATTGAAATTATCCCATGCATTTTATCTGACATAGTGCAATGAAATTTGAAATTAATGGCAAAATAAACCACAAAAACTCCATAAACAAAGTTAAATAACACTCTCTTAAGCAACCAATGGTTCACAAATGGAATAAAGGAAGAAATTAAAAAATACCTACCACTAAATGAGAAGGCAGATAAAATATGCCAGAAATTATGAAATGAAAGGAAATAAATCCTAAGAGGGAAATATATGAATGAATGAATGAATAAATAAATAAATAAATAGATAACAATTAATGAACCAAATTGAAGAGTTGGTTCTTTGAAAGAATAAATATAACCAGTAAACCCTAAACCAACAATGTCAATAGAAAAGATTCAAATTCATGAATTGAGGAGAAATCACTACAGATCCTGTGGAAATTTAGAATATCATCAATACCTTCTGTGAAAACCTTTACTCTCATAGATTAGAAAACACAGAAGAACTGGACAGATTCCTAGATATGTATGAATTACCAAAATTGAATCACAATAAAAGCTCTGAATAACTCTATACCACTTAATAAGACTGAAAATGTAATTAAAAACTTACCAACAAATATAAGCCCAGATCCTTATGGATTCATTGCTGAATTCTACAAGCAATTTAGAGAAGATTTAATGCCAATCCTCCTCACACTCTTTAATGAAGTTGAAAGGGAATCGATACTACCTAAATCTTTCCTGCAGGCAAGTATTACTCCGATACCAAAACCAGAGAACAACTCTCCCAAAAAATAGAACTACAGGCCAATTTCTCTAATGAACATAGATGCAAAAATCCTCAATAAGTTTATAGCAAGCAGAGTTCAGTAAGATATAATGAAGATAATACAACATGACCAAGTGGGTTTCATCCCAGGAATGCAAGAATGGTTTAACATATGCAAATCAATAAATGTAATACACCATAACAACAGAAGAACCGACAAAATCACATGATCATCTTGATGTATACAGAAAAGGCTTTAGACAACATCCATCACTCATTTATGATAAAAGTCCTACAGAAAATCAGAATACATGATTTTACCTCAATCTGATAAAAGTCATGTAGATGAACAACAGCCAATATCATAAAAACAGACAAATATGGAAAAGCTTACAGTCAATATCAGGTACAAGACAAAGATGTAACTATCACCATTCCTATTCAATATAGTTCTGAATAATTAGCAAGTGCAATTAGACAGAGAGATATAAAAGGAACAAGGATAGCAAAGGAAGAACTTAAACTATAGTTATTCATAGATGACATGGTATTCTATCCAGAAGACACACAAAATTTCACTAAAAGACTTATAGCTTTAACAACCAAATTCAGTAGCATATCTAAATACAAAGTCAACCCTCAAAAATCAATAGCATTACTGTATACAAATGACAAACTTGGTTTCCAGAGAAATTCTGGAAACCACACTGTTTGCAATAGCATCTAAAAAATTAAGAATCAATCTAACAAAAGAAGTAAAAGATCTATACACTGACAATTATAGTACTCTGAAAAAGTATACCAAAGGGAAAGGATATTCATAATTGGAAAGATATCCCTTACTCATGAATAGGAAGAACCAACATATTCCCCAAATTCTTATATGTACTTAATGCAATCCAAATCAAATTTCCATCAACATACCTCAAATAACTAGAGAAAACATTCCTAAACTTCATTTGGAACCACAAGAGACCTAATAAAGCAAAAGCAATTCTGGGCAACAAAGACAAGGCTGAAGATATTGCAAGCCCTGACTTGAAATTGTGGTACAAAGCTAGCTACTCTGATAAAATCAGCAAGGCCCTGGCAAAAAAGACCTGAGGAGCAGTGCAATGGATTAGAACATGCAGACACTACTCCAAACACACTCATGCATCTTTTTGTTCACAAAATGTTACTGGAAAAAATATACTCTCTTTAATAAATGGTGCTGGAAAAGCTGGATTTCCATGTGAAGAATAAAACTAGACCTACGTCTATCCCAATATGCTACACTAAAGTCAAAATGGATCAAAAATTAAATATTGAAACAAAACACTTAATCAACTGGAAGAAAATTAGTTAGAAATCTTGAAGACACATGAGTAGGTAGAGTATTCATGAACAAAAATCAAACTGCAAGGAAATGCTTCAGGGAATCAACTGGTATGTCATTGTATTAAAAACCTTTCACACATCAAAAGAAATCACCAACAGAATGAAAAGAGCCCATGGATTTGCAAAAAAATTATTCAACTGTTCCTCAGAAATATAACTTCCATCTAGAACATATAAAGAGTTAGAAAAAACTGACACCCCAAATTCAAAGATTTAATTAAAAAATGGGCACCTGAGATGAACACACACTTCTCAAATGAAGAAATATGCATGGAAAATAAATATACAAAAAATGTTCAATATCATTGGTCATTCAAGAAATGCAAGTTAAATTAACATTGAGTTACATCTCACCCCAGAAAGAATAGTTATCATCAAGAAATCAACCAGTAACAAATGCTGGTGGGAGTGTGGTGAAAAAGGATCTCTTCTGCACTGTTGGCGGGAGTGTAGATTGGTGCAACCATTGTGGAAATCAGCATGGATATTCTTCAAAAATCTAGGATCAGAGGTCCTTTTTGACCTAGCTATTCCTCTTCTGAGTACTTTCCCAGAAGAGTTAAAAACATCATACCACAGCGATAAATGTACACCCATGTTTATAAAAGCATTGTTTGTAATAGCTAAATCCTGGAAACAACTCAAATGCCCTTAAGCTGAAAAATGAAGAAAAAGATGTGGATATTGTTATACAGTGGACTACTATGCAGCCATAAACTTGAGAATTATACAAGTAAATGGATGCAACTTGAGATCATGCTCATTAGTGAAATAAATATGATTCATATGTGTCAACATCATATTTTTTCCTTGGTGTGAGACACTGAAAGAGTAAGGTCTAAAATGTACAACACATATTGTGAAATGAGAAGTTGCTCAAAAGTAAAATGGATCTAGAGCTTGGAACAAGAAGGAAGGGACATGACACAGAAAATTAAATAAGTTACACTATTAGTTTCCATTCAGGAAAAAGGAAGGTTTGTGCTTATATCAGTTGGCAAATTTTTATGCCCATATTTTGTACCGTAAATACTTTTTTTTAAATCAGTACTAGGGATCAAACTCATGACCACGTGCTTGCAAGGCAGATGATTATGCCACTGAGCTAAATCCCCAGCCCATGAATAGCTACTTTAAAGATAATAATATGCATTTTACTGACTATTGTTATTTTCCTGTCAACTTGTCATAATTTTTTTGCCTTTTTGAATAAAACAAAAAATAAAATACATTTAAAAAGCAAAACAAAATTTTTGTTATTTTTTTACTTTTTATTTTTTTTATTTTAAAGAGAATAAAACAAAAGAGGACAGATCTAAGCAGATCAGAACAGAACAATGTAAGCAACACAGCACTTCAAACAAGACAATTGGATATTAAGAGTAGCTATCACAATGTCTCTTCTTTGAAATAGCTGAGCTTAGCTATACACACAGTAGTGTCAAACATAACAAGGTAGAATAAACAATTCAAAAGAATGGAAGTATTCCAAGAAATTCTGAACCATATAACCAAAGGTGAACAATGGCTGCTATATTATTTCATTTTCCATAAAAATTTTGTTTTTACTATCATACATATTAAAATCCAATAAGACCCAACATGATAGAACCAATGGTAATAGAAAAACAAAAGCATGGTAGGACTTCAGAGCAAGATGATATTAAATCAACAATGGCTGCCATATTGTTTGTCTTCAAAGTAACTATTCATATGATCACATATAATAAGATCAAACAAAACAGAATAAAACCATTCAAAACAATGAATGAAGACATAAGACATCAAAGCAGTATATTGGTGAACCATGATTTCCATAAAATCTTATATACTGTTACCATTTCTTACACTAGGGAGACTATATGGTATTTATACATGTGAGTTTGATTTATTTCACTTATGAGTATAGATTCAAGATGCATCCATTTATTTATAAATATCTCAATGTGATCATTCTTTATAGTTGAGTAGTACTCCATATTATAAAAGTACCACAATTTTTTTTATCCATTCCTCAGTTGATGGACACTTAGGTTGTTTCCAAGATCTGGCTATTACAAATTGTGCCACTATAAACAATGGGTGTGCATATATCACTGTGGTAAGATGTTTTCAGATCTTCTGGGAATATGCCTAAGAGTGGGATAGCTGGGTCAAATGGGACCTCCAACCCCAGCTTTTTGAGAAATCTCCAGATTGACCTCCACAGTGGTTGAACCAGTCTACACTCCCACCAACAGTACAGAGCAGTTCCTTTTTCCCCACAGCCTCTCCAGCATTTGTTGTTGGTAATTTTGCTGAACCTGGCCATTCTTTCTGGAGTGAGATGGAATCTCAGTGTGGTTTTAATTTGCATTTCTCTAATGAACAATGATGATGAACATTTTTTCATGTATTTGTTTGCCATTCATATTTCTTCATCTGAGAACTGTGTATTCATCTCAGATACCCATTTTTGGACTGGGTCTTTGAATTTCGGGGGTCTGATTTTATTAATTCTTTGTAAGTTCTAGACAGAAGTCTTTTGTCTGAGGGACAGTTCACTAAGATTTTTCCCAGTTTGTAGGGCTTCTTTTCACTCTGCTGGAGATTCTTTGGATGTGAAGAAATTTTTTAATAAGATATGATCCCAGTTATTGATTCTAGGAAGTATTTCCCATAAAGTTTGGTTCTTGTTCATGAATTCTCTACCTACCCCTATGTCTTCAAGATTTTTACCTACTTTGTCTTGCAACAGATTTAGTGTTTCTGTTTTAATACTTAGATCTTTAATCCATTTGGATTTTAGTTTAGTACATGGTGTTAGGCATGGTTCTAATTTTAGTTTTTGGCATATGCATAGCCAATTTTTCCATGACCATTTATTAAAGAGACTGTCGTTCTTCCAGTGAACATACTTGGCCCCTTTATCAAAGATAAGGTGGTTGGGTGTGTTTGTAGATGTATTTTCTACTCTATTCCATTGATCTTCAGGTCTGTTTTTATTCCAATACCAGGTTGATTTTACTACATTAGCTTTGTAGTTTAACTTAAAGTCAGGGACTGTGATGCTGCCTGCCTTGGCTTTGTTGCTGAGATTTGCCTTTGCTATGCTAGGTCTCTTCTGGTTCCAGATGAATTTTAGGAATGATTTCTCTAGATCTATGAGGTATGCTAGTGATAGTTTTATTGGGATTGCATTGAATGAGTATAGCAATTTTGGGAGAATGGCCATTTTTGCAATATTTATTCTTCCTGTCCATGAACAAGGGATGTCTTCCCATTTTCTGAGCTTCTCTTCTATTTCTTTTTTCAGGGTATTATAATTTTCCCTGTACAACACTTTTACATCTTTTGTTAGATTAATTCCTAAGTATTTCATTTTTAGGGATGCTAGTGAGAAGGGTGTGGCTTCTCTTATTACTCTCTAGGTGATTTTGTGGTTAGTGTATAAGAATGCTATTGATTTTTGAGTATTGACTTTGTATCCAGCTGTTTTGCTGAATTTATTTATTATATCTAGGAGATTTTTAACAGAGATTTGGGGGTCTTCTATGTAGAGTATCATGTCATCTGCAAATAATGATAGTTTCACTTCTTCTTTTCCTCTCTTTACTCATTTTATTTCTCTCTCTTGTCTAATTGCTCTGGCTAGTATTTCCAGTACTATATTGAATAGGACAGTGATAATGGACATCCTTGTCTTGTGCCTTAAGGTAAAGGCTTTCAGCTTTTGGCCATTTAATATGACACTGGCTGTTGATTTGTCATAGATGGCCTTTATCATCTTGAGGTAAAGACCATCTATTCCAATTCTCTGTAAGGTTCTCATCATGAATTGGTTTTGGGTCTTATCAAAAGCTTTTTCTGCATCTATAGAAATGATCATGTGATTCTTTCTTTTGGCTCTATTGATATGGTGGATTACATTTATTGATTTACATATGATGAACCATCCTTGCATGCCTGGGATGAATCCCACTTGTTCATAGTGTATAATCTTCATGATTTGCTGCTTCTTATTTGCCAATATTTTATTGAGAATTTTTGCATCTATGTTCATTAGGGAGACTGGCCTGTAGTTCTCTTTTTTAGTTGGGTCTTTCTCAGGTTTTGGTACTAGAGTGATATTTGCTTCCAGGAATGACTTAGGGAGAATTGCTTCCCTTTCAATTTCATTGAAGAGTTTGAGGAGTGTTGGCATTAAGTCTTCTTTATATTTCTTGTAGAATTCTGCAGTGAATCTGTCTGGGCCTGGGCTTTTCTTTGTTGGTAGAGACTTGATTACATTTCCAATTTCATTAATAGAAATTGCATTATTCAGCAGTTTTACATCTTCTTGCTCCAAATTTGGTGATTCATATGTTTCTAGAAATCTGTCCATTTCTTCTGTGTTAGCAAACCTATGAGAGTAGAGGTTTTCGAAATAGTTGTTGATGATCTTCTGTATTTCCACAGGGTTGGTAGTGATTTTTCCTTTTTCATTCTGTATTGCATGAATTTGAGTCTTTTCTTTCCTATTTTTAATTAGGTTGGCTAGGGGCTTGTCAATTTTATTTATTCTTTCAAAGAACCAACCCTTTGATTCATTGCATTGTTTTCTTAGTCTCTACTGCATTAATTTCTGCTCTGATCTTTATAATTTCCTCCCTTCTTTTGGCTTTTGGCTTGGCTTGCTCTTCATTTTCTAGATGTTTCAGGTGTAATATCAAGTTGCTTATTTGTGTTCATTCTGTTTTCCTAATGTGGGAACTCAGTGTAATAAATTTTTCTCTGAGGACCACTTTCATTGCACCCCACAGGTTCCAGTAAGTTGTATTTGTATTTTCTTTTGCTTGTAGATGTTGTTTAATTTCTTCTTTAATTTCCTCTGTGACCCACTGATTGGTCAAGAGTGTATTATTTAATTTCCATGTGTTTGTGTGGTATTTGCAGTTACTTTTATCATTAATTTCCAGTTTCATGGCGCTATGATCTGATAACATGCATGGGATAATTTCAATTATTTTGCATTTACTTAAATATGTTCTGTGTGTTAGTATATCATCTATTTTAGAGAATGTCCCATGTACTGGTAAGAAGAATGTACATCCTGATATTGTTGGATGTAACACTCTGCATATGTCTATCAAATCCATTTGTTCACAGGTGTGATTCAGTTCTGTTATTTCTTTGCTGATTTTCTGTCTAGTTGATCTATCCCTATGTGTCAATGGTGTGTTAAAGTCCCCTGTTATAATTGTGTTATTACCTATTTGATTTTTCATTTTGGTTATTACTTGCTTTGTGTAGTTGGGTGCTCTGCAATTTGGTGCATATATATTTAAGAGTGTTATATCTTCCTCTTTCAGTTTTCCCCTAACTAGTACTTAGTGACTTTCTTTGTCTCTGGATAATTCTTGGTTTAAAGTTCACATGGTCTGCACACAGAATAGCAACTCCCACTTTTTTTTGAGTTCCTCTTGCATGGAGTATTGTTTTCCATCCTTTGACTCTCATTCTTAGTTTCCTTTTGGGTTAGATGGGTTTCTTGTAGACAGCATATGGTTGGATGTTGTTTCTTGATCCATTCTGCCATTGTGTTCGTTTTAATTGGTGAATTGAGGGCATTTACATTAATGGTTATAACAGTCATATATTAGTTTATTGTTGACATGTTATCTTTCTGATGTTGTATCTTAGCTTTCCATTCTGTTTAATTGTCTGTCTTGCTAAGTGGTTTTTTCCTCTGTGTATTTAGAATGTCTTTCAGTATTCTTTGTAGGTTTGGTTTGGCAATTATGAAGTTCTTCAGCTGTTCTTTGTCATGGAAGTATCTTATTTCTCCATCCATTTTGAAAGACAGTTTTTCAGGGTACATCAGTCTGGGTTGGAAGTTGTTTTCTTTAAGGATCTGAAAAACTTGACTCCATGCTCTTCTTGACTTCATTGTTTGTGTTTAGAAATCTGCTGTGAATCTGATAGGCTTTCCTTCATAGGTGATCTGTCTCTTCTCTCTAACAGCTTTTAATATTCTGTTCTGATGTTGGATTTCTGGGATGGTGATAATTATATGTCTTGGTGTAGCTTTGTTTGGTTTTGGTTATTTGGAGTTCTATATGCCTCACTAATCTGTATGTCAGTTTCCATATTCATGTTTGGGTAGTTTTCAGCTATTACTTCTGTAAATAGCCTCTTGATATCTTTTGTGTTTTCCCCTTCTTTTTCTTTTATCCCTATTAATCTTATATTGTTTTTCTTTGCATCATCTTGTAGCTGTTGAATTGTTATTTCTTGATTTCTTGTTATTGTTAGAAAATCTTTCTTTTTCTGTTCACTAGCTGCAATCTTATCTTTGAGGTCTGATATTCTATCTTCATTTTCGTTGAGGCAGTTTTTGCAACTTTCAGTAGAAGTTTTGATTTCCTGTATATCTCTTTGAATCTGCTTACTGCATTGTTTGTCTCTTAAACTGTTCATTCAGGGATTCTATCATTTAGCTTTGTTCCTCTAATTTTTTAGCTGTGTCTTCATTGGATGCATTCAGTATTTCTTTCACTACTTTTATCATTTCTTCTTTTACCTGGGAGAATATGTCTGATGTTAGTTCCGTCATAGCTTCCTGTACTTGCTTCTTTATTTCAGTTTATATCATTTCACACATTTTAGGTGTATGTGTAGTATTTTCTTCTATGTACATGGCTCCTATTTTTTGGGATGGGCTGGGGGTTTGAGATTGCATTTTGGTTTTTCGTTTTGTCATTTTCCTTTATTTTTTTGTTTCCAGCAATTTTTGAAGCTTTCCCTCCATGCACCACACCGCCTTGGCTCCCCCCTCCCCTGGTCTGTTTCCCGTTGTTGCATGAAGGTCACTAGGTGCAGTCCTCTCAAACCCGCTAAACCTCTGGAGCCCAGTCCAGTTAGCCAAGCGGACTGGGCAGGCACCCAGCTGCTGTCATTGATGTTCCCAAACCCTTCCGGGTCTGCGTTGGTGTTCTGGAACTCACCTCGCGACGTGCGCCGCCGGCTTGGCTCCCCCCTCGGCGGGCTTGGCTCCCCTAGCTGAACGAAGGTCACTGGGTGCAGTCCACCCAAGCCTGCGGAACCTCTGGAGCCCAGTCCAATGACCCAAGGTGGCTAGGCAGGCACCCAGCTGCAGGGATAGATGGTCCCAAACCCTTCCCAGTCTATGCTGGTGTTCTGCAACCCACCTCATGGCATGCCAAGCCAGCTTGCCTCCCCCTTCCCAAATTTTTATTTTTAGATCATTTATCTGAGAGCATTGAGAAATTTCAATATGGACAAGTAGCATATGCACTTACTAGAGAAGAAACCTGCATCAACACTTCATCCTGAATAACTGTTCATACTGCATCCCTAGTGGTCACCTCTATGCACTGAACTGAACAGTAAGGCCAACAGAGAGAAATTTCCAGTCTTTACAATGGAAAAATTTGGGCCCATTAGGATAACTAAATCTAGTGCTGTGCAGCCCCCTTCCTCCAACCATTGGGAGATAGCCTGCTGGGTATGGCAGTAATGTATTTAGCTTTGGCATAAAATTTTGTACTAAAAAGTAAACAGGTTTTTCCTTGCCAATTAAACTCATTTATTCACTCATATATTTACAGTGCCCCAAAATTAACACTTGATGATATAGCCATCAACTAATGATGGCTATGCACTGGTGGATAGACATCCCATCTCTCTCATCTATCCAGTGGGACAAGTCTTGGGTTCATGTACTACATGGTCTCTCAAAGTTCTCCAACAGGACTAAGCTCCAGTATCAATTCAATTAAGCCAATTTCTATTGGGTTTCTTCCTTTTTCTGTTAGGCTTTCCTATTTTTCTACCTGTATTTCTTGAGATCACTTTCCAAATAAACCATCTGAATTTGAACATTACCTTTATTTTTCACTTCTGGTTAATTGCAAAATAAGATGTTGACATTGCAGGCTTTTTTGATCATATTGCCTCAGGTAAACATTTTAATCTCATTTTTCCACTCTGTTCTCACCACTTTGATTCATCTAACAACTTTACCATGATTACTCACTGTTTCTGTCAATAACATATTCACCTGGTAGCACACTTTTTTGTTCACATTTGTCCTCTTGTATGAAATGCCATACCAGTATTATTTAAATAAATTATGGGAAGTTTAAAAAGCTAAACCTGAGTATCTCCTCTGATTCCCCAGAACATTAATTGATTCTTTTAGAGAATTTGAGATTTTTCACTCTTATGATTAGAATCATATTTTATCTCATATCATAGTAGTTTAATATCCACACTTATAGTCTCCCACTGTTAGCTACTTTTAAAAGTAGAAATAATATATCAATCAATTGCAGCTGTAAAACCCATAGCATAATACTTGGATAATGAGAATCATTCAAACAAGAAAGTTTTTGTAATGTCAGGCTCATTATATATGCAATATGAGTATTTTTAAAAAATAAGCAAGCAATAAGTGTCTAAGAAAGAATTAATAAATGAATAAATTTTGTAATAGATACTTCTTAAGTTGGAGTCATCTAGTTTATTGATTCATAGTCCACCCTCTATGTTAACATCCAGAAGAGCCAAATTTGGTTTTAAGGGAAGCTATCATATTATTATTTAGTGGTGCTGAGGATCTGAGGATCTAACCCAGGGCTTTGTGCATACAAAGCAAGAACTCTACCACTGAGCCATATGCCAGCCCTGAATCCTTCAGTCTTGCACAGATCTTATGCTCCATTTACTGTCTTATTTTCTTCATCAGCTCAATAAGAAATATAACTAAGGGCCTAAAAGTTGAAACAAATTTTTCCTATCTGAAATTTCAGCATTAGACATACACTATCAGTACTGAGATTATGACTTTTGATAATGATCGTGGGCTTATAAAAGCACTCCAATTTGGCTTGTTCACAACGTGTCTGACAGTGTGAGAGTGGAAAGGACTTACATTAAACAGCACTTAAGACTGCCTCCCTGAATCCTTCTTGTTCTAAGGAAATGGTTTTATGCTTTTCCTCAGATTCTCACTTTTTGCATAATTGTTTTCTTCACACTTTACTTGTATATGAAATGACCTTTCAGCAGAGTTCACATAGTTCTTATTTTCTCTTTCTCAATAGTGATGACATTTAAAAGTACTATTATTATTTTCTCTGCATTCAGAAAAAAAGCAAAAGACTCAGGCTCAGTAAATCATGGTTCATGTGCCGTGGAGAAAAATTAATATAATCTGGAACTATAATATAAATCACAGACATAAGATTTGAAATTCCTGGTGTGTGTACTCCTTTTCAGGGCAACTATTTTTCATTTTTCCATGTACTATATTAAATTATGTGTGATGTCTGAAATTCCTTGTGTGTGTACTCTTTTTCAGGGCAAGTATTTTTCTTTTTTCCATGTACTATATTGAATTTACCTTATATGGAACTTATTTCTCTTGCACAATTTAATGAAAAGTGAAATATTATAAAACAAAATATAGTGACTGCTCTAAGCTTGAATGAGTAAGAGCCCTAGAGCAGACTTGGAGTTTCATAATTTAAAAATGTATTTCCATAATACATACCCATGCCACTTTTGTGCTAACCCCATCATGTGGTGTCTTTTAGATAGTGAAAGATTAATCTTATCAATGAATGCATGCATGAATTAATGAATGAGAAAAGAAAAAAAACACATTACTTGTGATTTAGTTTTTTATTTATAAAAAGATTTATTATTCTACATTTCTCAGAAGCACCATTATTTTTACTTTGTTTGTGAGGAAACTGATCAATACATGACTTGTCTTAGGTAAGGTAAAAGATGAAAGACTTTCTTTTGCCTTTGTCATTAGACTTTGTTGTCTGAAAATTTATCTTGGGGATCTTTCTTGGAATGTATTTTTTCAAAATTACTCATTCACCTTGTATTAGATATCTTATATTGGAAAATGGACTTGGCCACTTTCCTGAGTAGCATTAGAGGCACTTGCTAATTATAGTCTTTCATTGCTTTCAGATTTGTCCTTATGGGTAATTTGACTCGGCACACAGCATCAACACTTTAGGACTGACTCTCCATGAAATATTCATACTGGAAAAGACTGTGGGTCTCTTTGAAACATATTATAAATGAGATCCTTGTTATCTGTTCCTTCTCTTTCTCTTTTTTATGTTTACTTCTTTTGCTTTGTCTCCTCTGAATGATTCTATACACTCAAATAACTTACTTCTCCTTATCTTCATTTTACCTTCAGTTTCTTGGTTATCTCCTGCTTCAGCATGTGTACATTTCCTCTCTGGTCCATTTGTTTGTTTGTTTATTTGCTTATTATACTGGGGATTGAACCCTAGGCCTTGGACTTGGCTATATCCCTTGCCTTTCCTTTTATTGTTTTAATTTTTTTTGTTTGTTGGTCTGCTTTTTCTTGTCTTTTTGAGACAGGGTTCCATTCTGTAGCCCCAGGCTGCCTTCAAACTCAGAGTGACCCTCCTGCCTTAGTCTGCAAAATGGTGAGATTACAGGCAAGAGATACCACATCTGGTTTATGGTTTTTAATTTTTTAAAATTTTTATTTTGAAAAGAATAAAACCAAATGAGATAAGAAAAAAATTAGGTCATTCAAAACAAAAGAATTGACATAGTATATAATTTAAAACCACAATACAAGGTAATCTACAATGGTTATCAAGGTGTCTCTTGTTATCTTCAGTAGAATTGCCAATATCATCAGGTACAATAAAATTGAACATAGTAGTACAGAATAAAGTCAATAAAAACAAAACATTGGAGACATTATAGGATTTCAAAACAGGATAATAGTCAAACCAGAATGGATATCATAGTGAAACTTATTGTCTTCAGAGTAGTTTCCTATACTCTCAAACTTGATATTATCAAACATAACAGATTCTAATAAAATCAGTCAAGACAAGACAGCAATCAAACAAGACAGATTCAAATAGCATCAGTCAAAACAAGGCAGTGAAAATAATGCAAGTTTTCAGATTAAGTTAATAGGAGATTAAAATGTTTACTGTAGTATATCCTACTATCTTTGGAATAGTTGTCTATGCCCTCAAATCTAGTACAAGTAGACAAACTGGAACAGAATATAATAAAACTAAACAGAGCGATGAAAGCATATGGGTTTCAAATTAGTATACAAGATTACCAATGTCCTCTGCCTTCCTATTTAGACAATTCCTCCCCCTTCACTTTCCAAGGGTGCTTTGTACGTTTTGCATCGCACTAATTCCTTCAGTTTTTAGGTTAGGGAGGCAACCCACTATTTACCTAAGTGGTTCTGAACCTTTTTACCCCCTAGCTTCTTCTCAAGTTGTATCCATTTACTTATAAGAGTCTCAAGGTTTTCCTTCCTTATAGTTGAGTAGTTCTCCATTGTATAAAAGTGTCATGTATTTCCAACCAATCTGTAACTTATGGGTGAGCTACTCCCACTTTTTTCTGGTTCCTTGTCATGTAGAACATTATTTTCTTATCTTATCTTTGACTTTCAGTCCATAAACCCTCTTTCAGGTTAAATGTTTCTTATATAGAGCATCTTGCTGGATCGTATCTCTTAATCCTCTCTGCCTGTGTTCCTTTTTATTAATGTATCGAGGCCATCCATGTTAGTGAATATGGCCAATCTTCTCTGGCTCATCTCTGTCATGCTATTTTTCTGTCATTGGTTGTTTACTTTTCCCCTTTATTCTGATGTCTGCTCCATTGAGTAAGCCTCCTCTATCACTGTTCTTGAAACCATGGTCTTTTTTTCTCTCTCTTTAGAATATTCTTCAGTATTTTTTGTAGGGTTGGCTTGGTGGTCATGAACCCCCCAGTTCCTCTTTGTCATGGAAGCATCTTGTTTATCCATTAGTTTTGAGAGATAGTTTTGAGGGTACATCAATTTGGGTTACAGGTTATTTTTTTTCAGTACTTGGAATACTTCAAGTTCTTCTTGATTTGATGGTTTGTGTCAAGAAGTCTGTTGTGATTCTGATGGGTTTTCCTTTTAGACGTTCTGTTTCTTTTCTCTGATGGCTTTTAATAGTCTGTTCTTGTGTTGGAATTCTGGGATCTTGATTATTATATGTCTCAGTGTAGATCCATTTTGGTTACAGCTGGCTGGAGTTCTGTATGCCTCATATATCTGAATATCATTTCCTTTTCCTATGCTTGGGAAGTTTTCTTTAATTATTTCTGTAAATAGACTTTGCATTTCATTTGTATTTACCCCTGCTTCTTCACTCACATTTTCTATTCTTAAGTTATAGAACCTCTTGTCATCTTCTAGCCTTTGTATTGTTACTTCCTGGTTCCTTGTTACTTTTAAGAGATCTTTCCTTTTGCAATCACACATTGCAAACCTGTCTTCAAGATTTGATAATCTGTCTTTAGTTTCTTTTAAGGAGTTTTGCCAGCTTTCAATGGAGATTTAATTTTCTGGTAATCTGTTTGAATCTAACTCATGTATTCTAGATTTTTAAAATATTCTTCATCAAAGGTTTCACTCCTTTTTCTATGCCCCTCCATACTTCCATCTGTGTCTTCTTGAGTGATACTTACCAGGTCTTTTATTATTTTTCTTATATCACATTTTATTAGAATTTCTGTTTTTAGTTCTTTTATAATGTCACAAAGATAATTCTTTATGTCAGATGCTGCTTTTTTAAGCACCACAACTGTGCAACCCTGAACTCTTCTGTGTTTACCTCTCCTAGGCCAGTATTGTTTGGGTTGGGAGTTGGAGACTTCCGTTTGTTTCTTCCTCTTGTCATGTTTTTGGTTTCTTCCAGATGAGTGGATAATGGGGATCCCCAGAACTTCCTGTATTGGCTACCATTTCTCTGATGCTTGGTGGCTAGGGATTGCTGCATACCCCACTCTGCTCATGACCACTGAAGTACAAGCAGGGGCAGGGCAGACTGGTCCCTCCCTTATGAGCTGGTCAAGCACTGGGAGTCTTCTCCACATTAGTGTGTGCCAAGTGGATGGGGCAAGTTAGGTCTAACTTCAGGGAGACCTTGTACTTGGCTATTGTATCACTCACATGAGTGGGACTCAGTCCAAGCAATTTTTACAAATCTGCTCTGTGCTAGGAGTGGCTGACTGAAGCCACTGCAGTTATGGTTCCAGGTTTATCCTGCCCAACTCCAAAATGTTGCCCGGCCAGTCGCCCACTCCCACAGGAGGACTGATTTTCCCACACTCACTGCAAGCTGTTACAGATCTCTGAGCCAAGCGCTATTCTCCATTCTGCTACTCCCCTCTGTGATCACATCCTCCTGTCAAGGACCTCAGGCTCACCAACCCTCAAATTCACCGTGACCCCACATCTTGAGATTCCAGCAGCTTTTCATACACAATGGGACCAGCTCCAGTGAGAGTGCATCTGGCTACAGTCTTCTGTCCATGATTTTCTTTTCTTTCTTTTTTCCCCTTTTAGTTTCTTCCTGTGTTGGGAGGATCTATCTCCTTCCATCTGGTCTTCTCCAGGATGTTTTATTCCAGCATCTGAGCTGTTTCTCTTAGAGAGGCTCTTTATTTTGTTGCTTACTGATCTGCCATCTTCCCAGCTCCCTATGGTTTTAATTTTTAAAACAAGGTTAGATTGTACAGGCAATCTTCCTGTCTCAGTCTCTCAAAGTACTTAGATTACAGGTGAGCACCATCCACATGCTGAGGTACTAGGACTCAAAGGCACATTCTTCCCAGTACCCACTTGGTTGCTCACAGCCTGTGCCCCTCAGCTCTGTTGTCCTAGGGTATTGATGGCAAACCTCTTAGAGACAAACTCCCAAACTGTGATCTTAAACTTGCTATGTATTTTAAAGTACCAACACTGTAATTAAAACTGAATATCCTATGCTTGGTGGCTGGGGCAACTTGGTTTGCTTGTACTGATCAAGAAGATTTGCATGCCGACTGTGGCACACATACCACATGTTCTCCATCACTGTCCCATGACTCCCAGGCATGAGGTCCTGGGTTCAACAGCCCTTGAAGAATGAATCTGCTAGATTCCAAGTGAGACTAGAGTCTGATCTTCTCCTCTCTGAGTCTGCACTGGAGACCACAGCCTCAGTCTGCACCATGAATTCTCTGGTGGGGACACTGGCACCACAGCACCTGGCTAAGTCACACACCTGCTGTTGGACACACACTTACTCTGTGAACTGCTCAATCTGGGAAACAATTTGTTACATGGTAATCAGTAACTAATTCACTCTTCCTGTTCCATACCATACACTCTTCTCACAAGAGCAGCAACCAATACTTACTGACACCGGCTGCTACCAGGGCAGTGCCCACTGTCACTTAACACCCTGGCTTTGCAACAAACTTGCACCAAGAGTCCTAAGACTGCCTCTGTGTTAAGCTATGCAAACTCACATCCCAATGAGTGATCTCTGGTTGCATTTTATAATAACAAATGGATAGAAAATCCAAAAGGGTTGACTAGAATATGAGTTATATCAAAGATTCTCAGGGAAGGCCAACTAAAAAACCCAGGTGTTCAGGAATGTTTTCTCTAGAACTGTAAGATATGCTAAAGGTATTTTTGATTGGGATTACATTAACTCTGCACAGCAGTTTTGAAAATATGGAATTTTCACAATGTTGTTTCTTTCTTCATCTTCCTTTTCTATCTTTATTCCTTTTATTTGTCTCCCTTGTCTAATTCCTCTGGGTAATGTTTCCAGTACTATATTGAATAGAAGTGCTCATAGTGAACAACCTTGTTCCTAGTGAAAGCTTTCAGTTTTTGACCATTTAGTATGATTTTGGCTATTGTTTTGTCATAGATGACTTTTAACAAATTAAAGTAAAGATCATCTATTCTGATTCTCTCTAAGATTTTTTTTTACCATGGATAAGTGTTGGAATTTATCAAAAACTTTTTCTGCATCTGTTGAGATGATTGCATGAATTTTGTCTTTCATTCGGTTAATATGGTGTGTTACATTTATTGATTTGCAAACGTTGGACCATCCTTGCATTCCTAAGATGAATCACACTTGATTGTTTTGTATAATCTACTTGAAGATTTCCTGCATTTTGATTGCTAGTATTTTATTGAGGATTTTTGTGTATTTTTTCATTAGAGATATTGACCTATAATTTTTTCTTAACTGGGTGGGTCTTTCTAAGGTTTTGGTGTCACGGTAGTATTTGCTTTTCAGAATAAATGAGGGAGAATTGTTTCCCTTTTAATTTCAGTAAAGAGTTTGAGGAGTATTGCTATTAAACATCTCTAAATTTTTGTAGAATTCAGCTGTGAAACCATCAGGATCTGGGCTTTTTTGTTGGGAAATTTTTATTTATATTTTCAATTTCATTAATTGTTAATGGGTTATTCAAAGGTTTTATATTTTGTTGATCTAGCTTTGATAAGTCATAGATAATTAGGAATCTGTCCATTTCTTCTGTGTTTTTGATTTTATGAGAGTAAAGGTTTTCAAAGTAGGTATTTGTGATCTCCTATATTTCCACAGGATCTGTAGTGATTTCACCCTTTTCATTCCTTATTGCATGAATTTTAGTTTTTTCTTTTCTTTATTTGATAAGGTTGACTAGGGGCTTATCAGTTTTATTTATTCTTTCAAAGAGCCAACTTTTTGATGCATTAATTCTTTGTATTTTTTCTTAGTCTCAATTGCATTATTTAATTTCTGCTGTGATCTTTGTAACTTTCTCTCTTCTTTGGACTTTTGATTTAACTTATTTTCTGAGGTGAGCATCAGGTTGTTTATTTGTCCCCATTCTATTTTCCTAATATGAGAATTCATTGCTATATTTACCTCTGAGAACTATTTTCTTTGTGTCCCATAGGTTCTGATAAGTTGTATTTGCATTTTTGTTTGATTGTATATATTGTTTAATTTCTTTTGTGACCCATTGGTTGTTTGGTAGGGTGCTACTCAATTTCCATGTGTTTATGGAGGTTTTGCAGAGCCTAGTGACATTAATCTTCACTTTCAGCACTCTGGTCATATAACATGCATGGGATAATTTCAATTATGTTGCATTTACTTAAGAATGTTCTATTGGTTAGTATCTGGTCTGTTTTAGGGAACTTCCCATGTGCAACTATAAAGAATGTGTATTCTGAGGTTATTGGATGGAACACTGTACAATTCTAAGTACCTTTGTTCACAAGTATGAATCAGTTCTGTAATTTCTTTGCTGATTTTTTTCTAGTTGAACTCTTTGTGACAATAATAAATAAATTTTATTTATTATTATTATTTTATTATAGCTTATTATATTTTACATGCATATTAGTATTTGTCTTGGTTGCTCCCATATTTGGTACACATGTATTTATGATTATTATGTCCTCTTCTTGAAGTTTTCCCATGACAAGTATTCAGTGACCTTCTTTACCTCTTTTTGTCATTCTTAGTTTGAAGTTCACATTGTCTTCAAACAGAATAGTTACCCTTGCTTTTTTTTGTCACATGGACTATTATGTTTCAACCTTTAACTTTTAGTCTATGAATTTTCTTTGTTGTTAACTGTGTTTCTTGTGTGCAGAATATTGTTGGATTTGTTCTTGATCCACTCTTCCAGTCTGTTTTTTTTTTGATTGGTGAAATGAGGCCATTTATATAAATTATTATTACTGAAATATATTGGTTGTCTTTGTCATGTTATCTTTCTGCTGTTGGTTCCCTACTTTTCTTCTCTGTTTAATTGCTTGTCTTGCTTGTTGGCTCTTTACTGTTGTTGTTCTTGGAGTTGTCCTCACTTTTTTTTCTTTGTATTATGTCTTTCAGTACTCTTTGTAGGGTTGATTGTATGGTCATAGAGTTCCCTAGTTGTTCTTTGTCATAGAAGTATCTTATTTTTCCTTTGATTTTGAAAGGTAGTTTTTCAGGGAACATAGATCTGGGTTGGAATTTGTTTTGTTTCATTAATTGAAATACTTCATTTCATGCTCTTCTTGATTTGATGATCTGTGTTGAGAAGTCTGCTGTGATCCTGATCAGCTTTCCTTTACAGGTGATATGTTTCTTTTCTCTAACAGCTTTTAATATTCTTTTCTTATGGTGAGTTTCTGGGATCTTGATTATTATATGTTGATATGTAGATTTATTTTTGATATGGCTAATTGGAATTCTATATGCCTCACTTATCTGTATACCCAGTTCTTTTCCTATGCTGGGGAAATTTTCTGGTATTACCTCTGCAAATAGTCTTTTTATGTCATTTGTGTTGTCTGCTTTTTCCTTAAAAACTGTCACCCTTATATTACTTATCTTTTTATCATATTATTTATCTTTTATGTTGAAGCTGTTGAATTGTTATTTCCCAGTTCCCTGTTATTTATAAGAGATCTTTCCTTTCATGATAACTAGCTTTAATCCTGTGTTCAAGGTCTAAGAGTCTGTGTTTAGGTTCTTTTATGTGGTTTGCCAGTTTTCAATGGAGTTTTTAATTTCCTGTATGTCTCTTTGAATTTCTTTCATGTATTCTAATTGTATCCTGTATTGTTCATTTAAGGTTTCCATCATTTTTCTATGCTTCTCTGTTTTTTTAATCTATGTCTACTTTGGGTATAACTCATCAATTCTTTATGTTTATCATTTCTGTTTTTTTATTTAAAGAAAAAAAGCAAAACAGAAAAAGGGTAGAAGTAATACATAATTTCAAAAGAAATTAACACTAAGAAATCACCAGTTGATAAATTACATATTGCCATCTTAGAAATGGTTGTTCAAGTCCCAAAATTAAAGCATAGAAAGTGAACAATCAAAAAATGAGAGTGCAAACCATTCTGTTCAATGATCCAATAAAAACTTAGTAATGTGTTATCTATCTTACATGCTTAAACATACATGCAGTTATATCCTTTAGAGCACTTTCTTTTTTTTTTTTACAATAGCTATTACACATTTCAGAACTTATTACTCCTACAGTTTTTGTTACTTTTTACACCAGAGGGACAATGTGGTATTTACAAATATGATTTGTATTTATTTCATTTATAAGGATAGTCTCCAGTTGCCTCCTTTTACCTATAAAGGCCTCAAGATCATCCTTTTTTATAGCTGAGTAATATTCCATTGTATAAAAATGCCACATGTTTTTCATACACTCTGCAGTTGATGGGCATTTTGGTTGTTCCTAAGATTTAGCTATTACAAATTATGCTACTACAAACATGGGTACACATGTATAACTGTGACATGACCTTTTCAGTTTTTCTGTGAAAATGCCCAGGAAGGGAATAACTGGATTGAACAGACCTTCCAATCCTAGTCTTCTGAGGAATCTCCATACTGATTTTCATAGTGACTGCACCAGTCTACACTCTCACCAACAGTGGAAACGTGTTCCTTTTTTCCCATGGTGTCATTTCTGTTTATAACTGAGTGATCATCTTTGATCTGATTTTGTTTACAGTTTGTTGAATTTATTTCTTTAGTTCTGTTACTATTATTTCAGAAATTTCTGTGTTACTTCTAAATTAATCCATGTCTTTGTCTCTTGTACGTAATCTGGATGTGTTGAAAGTTTGAGATTGCATTTTGTTCTTTTGTTTTGGCATTTTCCTGTGTTTCTTTGAGTCAGTTGAATTCCAAGTTCTAGCTGCTTTCTACACTGGCAACCTGTCTGACCATGGGCCTCACTAAGGGTTACTGATGGATGTGGGTCTCTGAGAATGGGCTCCCTGTCCCCACAAGAATCAGATATGGTTCCCAGATGTGGGATATCTTCTGGGCCTGGATTCCCAGCCCCAATGGGCATCACTGAGGGTTCCTGGCTGACTGCAGGTCACTGGGTGCTGACTCCCTGTCTCTGTTGGCCTCATAAATGGTTACTGAGTGTGGATTTCTGAGTGCAGCTTCCCAATCCTCAGGGCCCTCATCTATGGTTCCTGGGTATGGGCAGATCACTGGGCAGAGTTTCCCAGTCCCTGTGGCCTTACTGTAGATTTCTGGGTGACCACTGGTTTCTGAGCACAGACTTCCAGTCTCTTTGGGCCTCAGAGTTGGTTCCTTGGTGTGGGCAGGTTGCTAGGTGCGTACTTCTAATCCCTGTGGGCCTCCATAATAATTCTCAGATGAATGTAGAATACTGGGTATGGACTTCCAGGCTCCATGGGCCTCAAGGATACTACCTTGTTGTTGGCAGGTTACTGGGCCCAGTCTCACCAATGCATGGGCCTCAGTGAGGGTTCCCAGATGACTTCAGGTTCCCAAATGACTGTAGGATGCTGGCTGTTTTAAAGTCCCTAGGAGCATTTATGTTTCCTGTGTATGGGTGGGTCACTGGGTGTAGTTTTGTAGTCCCTGTGGGCATCAATAAGGGTTCCTGGATGCCTATGGGAGTCTGAACACAGACTTCTGGTTGCTGTGGACCTCAGATATCCTTAAGCTATTTTTAAATGCTTTATTTATATACTGTTTTGGCAGTGGCATTTCAACATATTTTCACATTTTTAAAATTCCATCTTGATTTAGTTGTACTGATTTTACCCTTATCAATTTATCACTTTGTATAAATTTATTAATAACTACTAAATGACTATATGCTACAAATCATGGCCTAATCATATCAAGTAACAATTTTAGCATGGTTTGAAAACAAGTCCAATATCATATATCATATATCATATATTATATTTAATTGTTGCTTGTCTTGAGTATAAAATAATGTTATATATTTTTATTTTTTCAAAAATCAAAGATGAAATGAAGCTTCAACCTTATGTAGGGAAGATTTGATAACATGTGCACTAATTTTTCAGCTTTATCTATCATTCCTTCTTCTTTCCTGATACTCAATAATTTCTTATATTCCAATTATTTTCTCTTTCAAGATATCCTATTTATCTTTATTTAATTGTATATTTGATTCTGGCAAGTTATTTTACTTTCTTTTTGCTTATAATTTCCATATTTTCATTCTGTTCTTCAAGAGTAGTTTCTCCAGTAATTTAATGTATAACTTATGGTTCATTTTGGGCTATTTTATTCCTTGAAACATGTTGAGTCTCCTCTTCTTAGCTCCATATTTTCAAATAACAAAATATTTGCTATTGGTCTTAGCATTCACTTGCAGGCAAATGTTATATCTTTAGCCATTTTAACAATATTTCCTTTGTTTTCTAAATTTTATTTCATAAGTTTAATTCTAAAGTATATTGTAATTAATCTCCAAAACTTTATCTTGTCTGGGGCTATCAGTCAGGGAGTTCTATCTATTGCCAAATTTTTAGAATAACTGACTGCTATTTTTTCTCATTCTTTACTCATTCTTCTCAGTTTCAGATACACAGATGCTATAGATCAAGTTTTTGCTATTGTACCACAGATAATTATTCATTGGGTGATTTTTCCTTCAGTCTATTTTAACTATGTTACTAAGGCTGGGATTCCTTTTATCTTACATCAACTTAACTGGTTCTATCTGATGTCAAGTTGCCTTTGAAATTCAGTATATTTTTAAAAATATTTTTTTAATAGCAGCTGCTATGTTTCTTCTAATTCATCAATTTTCCTTTGTCCTTTTAATAATTTCTATTTATTTGGTGAATTTTCTAAAATTTTCCATTTGTTTCAAGAAAACTTTGTTACTATATTTTTGTTAAAATGGTCATATTAAACAAGTTTTGTGTCACTTTTTGTTTGCTCGTGATAAAAAATAAACATATTCCCTTGCCATTAAATGTAGATTTTTCATTATTGTATTCATTAACACCTGTTCACTGTATAAATCATTTAGTTTTCCTGAGATATTGACATACCTTCACATGAAAACTGTTTTAAAATACTTGTCCAATAATTTCTATGTTTACACAATACCATTGTTTGCATCTGTTGACAGTTTCTTCTCATTTGAGCTAAGATTTTCCTTCCATGATATGATCAGTGATTATCTTTTTTACTGAAAAATTTGAATGTGCTATAATATGTTCCAGATCTTGTTTAATCTAGCATACCACCTCAGACACTGCCACATGCTATGGGCAGGGTTATCAACCCATCCGCCTTAGTTGTTATGTACACTTTGCTGTTTTGATCAGAACTTTAATTAAAGGAGGAATGATCCTGCCCAGAAAACCTTTATTTAATGAATTATTGTTTAAGAAAAGTTATTTTGGGATTTTTTTTTTGGGTAGAAAAAAAATCAGATGTAACCTATTGTACACCCAGCCAAACCATTTCATTTTCTTTATTCTACCATAGAAAGTTTAGTTTTGGTTGCCTCTTGTGTAATTGCTAGTATTATTAAGTACTCTAAGCAACAAGAAGTAGGAAAAATTAGTATATTCTATTCTTTCTTAACCAGTGATCCTAAGTAAAACCTCTTTATATTAAAAAATAACCATAAATAAATTTATTGAGTGGATATGAGAATTTCTACACATTAATATATCCATGAAAAGATGGAAAAATGGAAAATATAGCTTAATCAACTCTATTTTATTTATCAAGAAGATTTGGATGATGAGTATAAAATATATATTGGTACATCTATGTAAAATACCAACAGTATTTACAATAGCCAAAAGTAAAAACAAATGACCTAGAATCAATATGCAGATGAACAGATAAATTAAACGATTATCATCTATAAACATATTGAAATATTATTTAACCTTAAAAATAAAGGAGATTCTATAGCACATGATGAAATGCGGATGATACTTGAAGACATTCTGCTAATCAAAATGAGCTAGATACAAAAGACATGTATGAGTCAATATGGATGAGGTAATAGAATAGTGAAATTCTAGAGAAGGAAACTAAAATAAAGTTAACCAGGTGCTGAAGGATTCAAATAGTGAGGAATTATTAATTTGATTTTTAAAATTTTATATTGGTCTTTCTCATTGAAATAATATGTGTACATATTTTAGGTTATGTGTGACATTTTGATTCAAGTAGTCACTCAGTAATAATCACATTAGGTTAATTAACTTAATCACTAGTATTTTATCCTGTATTTATGATGTGTGTATTTATTTTCTCAGTACTTTTTAATTTTACTAACAGGTTTGCATTACAAAACAATTACATTTATTGTGGGGTTATGGTATATGTTCCCCCTTTTGTCACCTTTTCCTTCTACTCTGTCCCCCTCTGTCAATCTCATGACCCCCTGCCCATTTGCAAAAGACCTGTGTCTCAGTTTCCTATAAGGTTGTTTCACTTTACAATTTATTGAGATGATGTGTTTCTCATATGAGAGAATTCATGCAATATTTAAACTCATGGCGCTGATTTATGTCACATAACACTATAGTCTTAAGGTGCATCGGTTGTTTTTACTAATAACTCAAGTTTATCCATTTTATGGCAAAGTAGTCCTCTGTTGTATGTAAATACCATATTTTCCTTATGCATTCAACTGTGGATGGACACAAAGACCACTTTGAAGACTTATCTTTTATAAGTTATGTTATAATAAACATGGGAATTCATGTATCACTGTAAAGACTTTTTACAGATGATGTTTAGAGAGCAAAAAGGTAATAAATTTTCTAGTTTTAGTATTTTCAGGAATTACCATTCTAATTTTCATAGATGTAGTACCAGTTTATATTCTCACTGAAAACATAGGATTCACTTTCCTTCAAAGCCTCATTAGCATTTGCTATTATATAAAAATATATATAAAAATAGCCATTCTTCTTGGAGTATGATAAAATTTCAATATTGTTTTGTTTTTCATTTCTCTAATGGCAAATAACAATAAAAACATTCTTTTTACATTTATTGGCCATTTATTCTTCATTTGAGAAGTGTCCATTCATTGCAGCTCCTCGTTTTAATTGGGTCTTTTACTTGGGGGATCTATTTTTTCATTCTTTGAATATTTTAGATAGTTATCCTTTATCCAAGGAATAACTCGAAATTTCTATTTTGTAGGTTGTGTTTTCATTCTTTTACTTGTTTCATTTGTTGATTATCAGCTTTTTAAGTTGATATGATCACATTTCTTCATTATTCAGGCTACTTTTTATATTATTAGGTTTCTGTTAAAAATGTCCTTGCCTATGCCCATGACTTCAAGAGTTGTATCTGTTTGGAACTTCTGAGAAGATGGCAGAATGGTGAGTAGTAGAGAAAGAGCCTCTCTGAGATTTTGTGTCCAGACACTGGAATATAGCAACATGAAGAGAAGAACAGACATGGGTCCCCAGGGCTAAGGAATGTTGGGAAGCAAAATTAAAGCCCATGAGGAAAGCAAAGAGAGTGAAATCAATGTAAGAGGTAGGAGGCGGTGCTTTGACTCCAGGCCTGGATGTACTGAGTGGGATGGATAGTTTGAAACTGCAAATGCACAGTGAATGCTGGAGAATTCAGAGGCTTCCATGGTGAAAGACATCACTGGAATGGAACAGAGGCTGCAAAGAACTGCAGTGTTTTGTGAGTTATTAGGGTTTACATATCCCCCCATGAGAGAGCAATTCACCAGGAGCCATCTTGAAGATGGGCCTATACTGAGCACAGAAAATAAAGCAACAGTTGACTCTATCTTGTGGTTCCCAGTATCAGGGTCAGGGAGCTGAGCTCAAGTTGGCAAGAGGTAGAGGAAGCAAATTCAAGTCAATAGGGAGCTGAGTTTAAGCCAGTAGAGCACATATAGACTGCTTCAGTCTGAACAGATCTAGTTCCAGACTCACGGCCAGAGACAGACAGAACTTCAGTGGAAATAAAGATGAGGGCTTCCAGGGTTATTTACTAAACTGCTATAAAACTACCACTGGACTTAAGGGATTAATCAATTCAGATCTGGACTCTTGTCTTCTCACATTGTCTACTAGTGGCATCAGAGACACACCTTGAAATGCACATATTTTTTCTCCCTTTCTTTTTTCTTTTTCTTGATTTTTGTTTTATTTTACCTTGATCATTTGTTCTTATTTTTCTGTAAGTGTGAACATTGTTTCTATTTTTTGTTGTTGCTGCTGTGGCTGATCTGTACTGTTTTTGTCTTTCTTTTCTTCTCTCTACCTCCTATCTTCTTTGCCACTTTCCCAAGGTTGGTGTCATCTTCCTTTTTCTCCCAGCCTTACTTCTATGCTCTTTCTCCCTCTTCTATTTCTCTATTTTTCCCACTAACATCTTTTAAATTTTCTCCCTTGAGAGTAAAATTGCCATATCACAGGCTTATTTACTGCATACAATTTTCTGGTTCATTTTATATTTTGTTATATAACCACAGGTCTAGTTCATTCAGTTGAAGATGGTGGGTTAATAGTTAATACAGTTTGGCATTTTCTAGGCTGTATTTGATGCTATTTTAATTGCTGATTGTGTACCGTTTCACCCAAAGTGACATAATTGTTTTAACCAACAGTTTTTGCTGGTAAACCAAGACTGAGATTTTCTAAAGGTCATAAAAATAATATATACTAATGCCAAAGATGCAGAGGCTGGTCCAAGTAGTCAGCAATTTCTGAGCTTCAATAAATTCAAGGGGTAAGATCTTGCAACAGTCTCAAAACCCAAAACCCAGATATACCTGGAAGACATGTTTGAGCTGTAGTCATACCTTAAGTGTTCTAAATACTAGCAATAAAGTGACTTGTCATAGGCAATTTAGAGTCATCAATGGAATAATTAAATTTAAAAAATAAAATGAGAAGACACTTAAGTTGCAACCCCAAATGTCCAGCTCACCAAAGGCAAACCCAGGGGTCAATGAGATGGAACAATCCAAAAGATGCCCACCAGGCTTCTTTGAAGTGGTAATAGTGGAAGTAACAAAATAAATGAATGAGTATGTAGAGTAAATCTAATCAGAAATAATATCTCAGATAACTCCAGATATAGTTACCATAATGAAAGGCATTCTTTGAGACTCTAGAGGAGATATATCTAATATATAGAGGAATTTTGGAAAAGGATTGAAATCATGAATGCTCAACATAAGAAAAACAAGCAATACATGAAACAGATTCAAGCAAATATCCAGGAAATTAAAAATTCCATCAAAATTATACAAAGGAGAATGAGTCAGTGTGCAGACAGAATGACACAGGAAATAGGATTGTGGTCAGGGATCATGAGAAAAAATATTTCTTAAAAAAAGGAAGACTGCATGAGAAATCAATCCAGCACCTGCTAGATGATGCAAGGAAAAAGATTATAAGATTGATTGGAGTCAATGAAAAAGCAAGATGTAGTGCAAATGACATAAAATAACATGTTCATAGAAATAATAGAAAAATATTTGACAAATAGATAAGTGATACATGTAGGACACCAACTATCTATGATCAAAAAAATCTACACCAAGATATATAATAGTCAACAATACAAAGATTCAATGCAAGAACAAAAAATTAAAAACTGTTAAAAAAAAAGAAAAATGTCACCTGCAGAAGAAAATCCCAAAGTTTCACAGCAGACTTCTCCACACAAACCCTCAAGTCATTGAAAACTTGGAGTGAAGTATCTCCAACCCCAAAAGAAAAATACCTCCAACAAAAATGGTTTGATGTACCCCACAAGAATAGTTTTCAAAATTGATAGAGAAATAAGGTACTTCCATAACAAAGAGCACCTGAGGAAATTCATTAACGCCAAACCAACAATACAAAATTTTCTGAAGAACATTCTAGAAGAGGATATTCAGGAATTACAATTTCATGAATCCCAGCAGAATGAATCCACCAGGCAAGGCATGCAGTTAAACACAGGAGAACACAATGGAGTCAACAATAGAGAAATAACATGAAAGTGTTATTTCTTTTATATCTTCAAATTTAATTGTTCTTTTGTTCTTTCTCATGAGCATACAAGCATCATTAAGCTTCTTCAATCAGAAAAAAATTCCATTATTCCTCAATTTGATGTAAATCTTCAACTATCTGTTCTTTGTCTTTCCATGTTTATGTATTTAAAACTTCCCCAAATCTATTGTTATAAGTTTTACCAATCTCAACCACAATGTCAAAATTATATACTCCTACAGAACAATTTCTTCCAAACTTAATGGAATAAAACAAAATAATTTTTATACTTGTAATTGGCTGCCTTAGGAATTAAGTAATTTACTGAATAGATATTATCCACATGGCATATACTTGATGTAGTCAGTGGCATTAAACTGATGGATTATCTGGTCTGGAGGATTCAAGACACTTCCTCTCACATGCCTAATAACTTTTTAAAGATATATGAAAAGCTAGACAGTGGACTTCATTTCTTTTCCATGTTGTCCCAGCAGCTGTTAATGTAGTATCTGCAACAGAGAAGGCATATTTGTCCTTTGGTGATTTAGTCTTCTAAAAGACAGATTAGTGAAGAAACTTACTGGCTTCTCATGATCTAGCCTTGAAAGTCATATGACACCAGTTCTACTAAATTTTATTTGTTGAATTAATGTAGCTCAACTAAATTTAAACTGGCATTATAAATTGTGTTTGTATAGATATTATGGTTTGTATTGCAATAAAATCAAGTAAATTTTAGTAGAGGATATCAATGAGTGTCTCCATTAGGTGATCCTGAAATTCTATCCATCTACAGTGAAATTAGTGACTCCTTAAAAGTCCCAAGATCAGGATCTCCCAGATTTTCACACCCTCAAAGATATTAACCTAAAATGTCATTACATTGACCTCACACATTTGTAAAATAGATTTTAGCAATCCAAGTATGCTGAATTTAGTATCTGGATCGGGATTATAATATGTAACATATTACTGGAGTCACTGTGCTGCCATGGTCACAACATACACAATAGGCAGGTGCTGTTTCCTTATAATATCTAGGTATTTTTAACAAGAACTACATATTTTGGATAAAAAATACAGAAATAATTGCTACAATGCAGCAATAATCAACCTAAAACAGGCAAAATCTAAATTTGGAAGAGAGACATAACTTAGCAGTGAGATTCCTGTTTTTAAGGCCTTAGAATGAGAACAAACCACAACCAATTCCACAATCAGTGTCTAAATCTCATGAAATTTTCATTTTCTTTTACTTGAATTATAAGACTCCTCTATGGTAACTAGAAATGTGGTCTTAAAATTCTGAAATATATTCAGAGAAGGGAAGGTTTTGCAAGTTTACAATCTCTCCAAATGTCCATTTAATCCCTAAACAATGAGTGTAAGCGGTAAATTTCAAACAACTTAACTGAAGGTGAGAGATTTGAATAGAGTTTTCAGGTGTTCTCTAATGAAGGGGAGACAGTTCATATTGAATTGGGCCAAGTTTTTAGCCTTGCTAAGAAAAATTAAAAAATTGAAGAAATTAAGTGTTATTCAGATTCACTATAGATGTTCATCATACAAAGTTGAAGAGACATTACAAAATGAGTCAATTTTTAAAATAATAAATCATACCCAATATTCATGGAAAAAAGTCATTAGAAATTAAATCTGTGATGACATAAATATTACAATTAGTTGGCAGCTTTTAAAAGATAAAATATAGTAATATAGAAGGACAAAGTTAAGACAGTTCTATATAAATAGATGCAACTTGAGACCATACTCTTAAGTGAAATAAATTGGACAATGTGTTAAAATCACATTTTCACACTGATTTGAAAAACTAAAAGACTAAATAAGGAACAAATTGTGCAATAGATATGGTGAAGTAGAAATTATTCAAAAAGAAAGAGAAACAAGGGAGAGAGAATGAGAAAGACAAGAAGGGAAAAGGAAAAAACAAATGATAAAAGGGATAAAGTGTAAGCAAAGCTTTGTAGATAGGGAGGGGGAAAGGGGTTGAAGGGAGGGAAGGGGAATAAAAAAATAGCAGAATCAAAACATATCATGTACAAGTACAAATTCCCTATGATAAATATAAGATTAATGTTTATTTAAACTGTATCAAACAATAAATATAATTAAAATCAAAGAAAAACAAAACCAGGTAAAGTGAAATGCTAACTAATAAAAGCTCCAGGATTTCCCCTCCAATCAAAAATAAAAATACATAAAAAGTAAGATATAATCCAAACATTTAAAAATAAGTCAACAGCTGTCATAAATTCTTTCTTTAATTTAGAGAAAAAAAGCAAAAAAAGATGAGAAACAATACAGAATTTCAAAAACCAGTAAGAAATCACTATTTGATAAATTACATATTGTTATCTTAGAAGTAGTTGCTCATCACAAAATCTCTGCATAAAATGTAAGCAATCACATAGTGACAGTACAAACCATTCTGTTCAATGAGCTAAGTCTAACAATAAAATTGAAATATTTAAAAATGAAGCTTATTTACCATAAAAAAATGCAATGAATATTAATCAAGAAATTTATATGGCCAGTTGTCCTGCAACTATCTAAAAACTGTAAACCTACATCTGTGGGAAATCAATACAAGGAATAAGATATTGCACATAGCAAAATTTGCTATCACATCAACACCTACTTATACTCTGCTAGTTGAAATCCTCACTGCTTCTCACTTAGAATAAACATTGTCCCTTGAGTAGTGTCCGTTTCTAATTACTATTTACTATACACCACCTTCCATGCACACATATAGTAAATGTATTTTCTACATTGATTTCATAGTTATCTGGCACACAAAAGGTTTTTTGTTTCGTTTTTGATTTTTGAGAAAAGTTCTTGCTGTATAACGCAGGTTGCCACTGTAGCCCAGGCTGGCCTTAAACTTGCAGCAAATCTGCTGTTTACCCTCCCCGGTGCTGGAAATACAAGTTTGAGCCATCATACCTAGCTTACAAAACAGCTTTCACTATAAGTATATTGATTTTAAGTGGCATAAAAACAATTTTAATTTAGGAGAAAGAAGTTACTTCTTAGAAAGCAATTATAGGAAAAGGAAGAATATAAAAGAGACTAGAGATTTGAGAGCAAATAAAATCATTTCTATCTTTCATCCTTGAAAGTTGCTTGCAGTCTTTTACACAAACTTATTCTTCATGGCTATTGAAAGGCAACCAAAATTTTTGGATTTCCATATCTTGGCAGTTTTCCAGAAAAGCAGGACAGTATATTTTACTGGAAGCAATCTACAAAGCAATTACAATTTCCAGACCTACATTACATGCTCTTGTTATAGGTAGCTAAGTTACATAAAAGTATACAATGTCAGACAGGACTAAGTCCTTGAAGAAGCCAGGACAAAATGAGATACATTGCAACTGTGGGGGATACAGATATCTTCAGTTGAGGGCCAGACCTCAACACAGAAGATGAAAAGAATGCACTCACATACCACCCCTAAGGATAAACAACAAGGACTGATACTCTAAATCGGTATCCATCACCTTGAGAAAATCAGGAAGAGCCACTGACCCAAAGCCCTATATGAAAGGACCCTGTTTTATATTCATGACCATTTGCTTTGTGACTCGCTTCCCCATTTGATCTTGATTTAATCAATATTATCTGAGCAACCATGCTCATAATATTGTTGACCACAATTTTGTTCCTATTCATGCCCACCTGTGATTTCCCATCTTTCCCCAATTTGAGCTAGCTTTATCTCATAGATTTGCTATATTATAATCCCTGGAAAAGGCAGGATCCTTGTCAACCCACTCAGGATCCCTTCTTTGTCTCTCTCACATGTAAGCTTTCTTTCTCTTAATAAATATATTTTGCACTTAACCTCCATTGTCTCTAAAATTTATGGTTTGAAGTTGGAGAAATTGAGCTTGAACTGGGCATCTAGTAGGTTTGGCGTTCCTTTTCCCTGCATAATGCTCACTTCAACCAATCAAATCCATTTTGGCTATGAAGGGAAAATAGTATGACTAGAAACCTCCAATAGAACCTCATGATTGAAGACAGAATAAACAAATCCACTCAAAAAGAGAGGATGTAAGGGCTGGGTGTGTTGGTACACACTGCAAATCTAGCACTCTGAGGATTAGTCAGAAGGATTATGAATTCAGGGCTAGATCGTAGCTGAATCAAGACACTAGTGCTCCCATGATTTTTGGAAGACATGCACTGGGGAGCATGAGTTGAGCAGACACAGTACAGGTAGGCAACCTGAAGAAGAAACACAGAAAATGAATTCTAGATCAGTGGTATTTACAAAAGGAAACTGGGCTTCCTCTAGATTCCAACATTGCTTATATCTCAGATCTTTTGAATATGCCATCTAGGGAGAATATGTTACCCTGGGGGTGGAAGAACCAAATTATGCAGGGCAACTCTTCAGCTACAATTAGTGTTTAGTCTAGAAATTACTCACCTAGTACCTACAAGTTCCAGCTCCCTTCTTACTAAGAGAAGTATTCCAGTAAGAGACATTCACAGATGATGAATCTTATGGAAACTGAAAGTCTTGTAATCATTTGGAAGACAGTGATTCAATTAGGACTTGTGAACCATTGGGAAAGGAAAAATATAAAATCACAAACCTGGTTAGGGATACAGAACAAGACTCTGAAAGTAATGGCTCAGTGAGTTGTAGGGCAGACAGTGAAACCAAGGGGAAGGGAAAAGATACTTGAGCAGTACTAATGTAGACACTCTCCCATCACTTCCACAAACACCAGAGAGTTCATGTAACCAGAATATCTGCCATGTCCAACCATTCAGATTCAGCAGAACTCATAAACTCACCCACTGCCAGCAAAAATGTTGCTAAGTTCTGTGAGTTCTAGACACCATTGAAATTATTGGCTGAATAATAACTCTGTTTGATGTGGGCAAAGGGTTTGGAGCAGGGAAGAATTAGACAAAGCTACATAGTCAAAGGTAGTTGAAAATCTGGCTCAGTCAGAACAGTATAGAAAAACCATACAAAGGTGCTTCAGGTATTATACTAAGAGGAAATTTGAGAAATTTATAAGGCCCCTTCAGAAATCAGTATAATAGTGGGAACTTGACCAGTCACACTGTGCTCTCCCAATGGAATTTAAGGTAACAATAATGAGAGCAAAAAAATAAAAGCACCACCATAAAAAACAAACACACACACAAAAAATGTGACAAAACAAAACAAAGCAAAGCAAAGTAAAACAATAAAAAAACCTCTGGTTAATCATGATCTCAGAAACTCAAAACCAGAGTACTTTCTGATGAGGAAATGAAAGGAAGACTGAAAGGAAGGCTTAGCATTTCATCCTAACTGCTATGTTCCTACAATCACTGGCAAGCAAAAGAAAAAAAATTCTAAGAAGAAATCAGTTTAAGTAACAATAAACACATCAAATATCATAAATTTAATCATAGAGGACTGGAATGCAATGTTCCACAATTACTATAAGTCAAAGTGTTTTTTGTTTTTGTAAATGTAGGAGGAGGAAAAAATCATTCAAATTTTAACTGTAGTATACACTGAATGAGAGAACTCCACTTTTGTGGTTTTATATGTGTGAATTGTTTCTATTTCTCTTTCTTCCTGTTAATACACACACACACACACACACACACAAACACACAGTTGGTGTGTGTGAAGAAAAAAATGAAGACTAATAGGTCATTTCTTTCCTTTAAATAGTTTCTGACACTCTTCTCATGTTGGTCATTTCAACTGACCATACTTATATCAGAATTTTTTAGATCTTGGAATATGTACTTGATTTCTTTTCATAATTACTCCAAAATGGTCATTAAAATATTGTATTTATTATCTTGTATAATCCAGATTTTTGTTTGTGTCTTGTTTGAGCTCTTTAAACATTGCATTATTATTAACTTTTCTTATATGCTCTTTGAGATCACTGAACATCTTACAGATCTATTTGTTTTTCTCTGCTTGATTCAAACATTATGACTATTTCTTTTCATTACCACTGATGCTCTTTTAGGTAATACCTTTTTCCTCTGGGATGTAATCTAAGATTTGGTTATGTTTTGATGTTTATTTACTTCTTAAGCCAACTCATTGAAGAATTAATCTATTCACTACTTTGCAAAAAAGGACTGCTACTATTTATATCATCACTTATAAAGTCAATTTAAGACCTCTTTAAAACAATTTTTCCTTTTGTTCAATAACCCAGATTCTTGAATACAAAATTTTTGGTAGTGGTAAGCCCAAATTGTCAATAAAAGAAACTCTGTAAGACACTATGTAGCCAGTGATACCCTGAAAACATGACACTATGGAAGAGTCAGCTGCTAGAAAATAAAAGACCAACTTATTATTTGAAGAAGTTAAATGAAAGTTAGATGATGACACTTACATATCTTGAATTTATTAACTGAAATCAGCAGAAAATAATCCAAGACTAGGAAAAAAAATTAAATGCCCCCATAGCCACAGTGAGAAAAGAACTTTCCCACAACATACAATATTCAAAATTCAAAAAATTCAGCACAAGACAGAATACTAAAAGTTGTTAAAGAAAAAACATTGTGCAAATCTATCAGAATAGATTTATAAGTAAATCTTAAATACTAGGAAAACATGAAGCAAAAGTTTGCAAACTGTAAAAGACAACAACTTTCAAGTCAAAATATTTATCATGCAAAATTGTCTTTCAAATTTGCTTCAGAAACAAAGACTTTCCATGACAAAAAACAATTAAATTCATGACTATTGATCTAGTAAGGCAGAACATAATTAAGGAAATGCTAGACAGAGACAGACACTCTCTGTGAGACAGAGAGGTCAGTACTGCCAAGGAACCTAAAGGAAATAATACATCAATATGGTATATATCAGGAATATTCCTCAAAGATATCATGGGCTCATAGGAAGGAATTTTAGAAGGTGATTATATCATGTGGACAGTATAGATGATTTGCTGCTGAGGTGAGTCATGGCTTGAAGTAGGTCACTGATAACATTATCTGTTGGAAGGTATTTCTCCCTAGTTCTTCCACTCTCTTGCTGCTTTCAGGCTGCCATGAAGTGAATGGCTTTCCTTTGCCATACAGCCATGCTCTGCCATGCTGTTTCAACATGGAGCCCACTGAGCATGAACTGTAACTGTGTACCAAAATAAATATTTCTTTAAATTGAGGGTGTTGGTCATTTTGTACCAGCAATGAGGAAAGCAACTAAGGCATATAATAGGGTGAATAATTAAAAAAAGGGAAAAGCTAAAGGAATTTGAAGTTGAAAAATAATGCAACACCAGGATTTATTAGATACCTTTATTAATAACTTTTATTATCAATAATTCTAACTTTCTTTTTTAAAATTTTATTTAAAGAGGAAAAAAGTAAAACAGAAAAAAGAGTAGAAAAAATACAAAAATTTTTTAAAATTAACAGTAAGGAATAAATAATAATAATAATAATAATAATAATAAATAATAAAATAAATGGTAAGGAATCACTAGTACCGCCTTTCCACAGGGAACATCATGGAAGACTGCCCCAGGCCTAAAACTGCCAATGACTGCTTCTTCTGGGCTCACCCTTCAGCAGCAATATCAGGAAAGCCTGCCCCAGGCCTTGGCTGCCCAGGCTGCTTCTGCTGGCCCACCCTTCCAGCAGGAACATGGCAGAAGCTCCCTTGAGGCCTAAAACTGTCCCAGACTGCTTCTGCTTGCCCAACCTTCCACCTGGAACATTGTGGAAGCCCACCCCAAGCCTAAAAATTGCCCAAGAATGCTTCTATTTTGCCCACCCTTCCATTGGGAACATCAGAAGACCTCAGAAGGCTCCAGTCAGTATGAAAAAACTTGGAACTTTGCTCCCAGGTGGTGAAACGTAGACTACAGCAGAGTAACTGTGAGAGTGTGTATCCCCCTAAAATACAGGTGGACAGTGGGTAAATAGGGCCAGTAGTAAATCCCCCTGCAAAAAAATGTAAGACCTTGGTGAGTCTGAAAAGATTGTGAGTGACCCCCTCCTACACATAGAAAACATCAGGCAGAGTGAAAGTGACAAAACAAAAAAGCAAAATGCAGTCTCAAAAACCTAGTCCACCAGAAACAAATACAGGAGACATTGAAATAGAGGACCCCAAAACTAACACACTGGGAATCTCTGAAAAGATAACAAGTGAAATAAAAAAGCAACTCCATGAGGCTATAGAGGAAATCAAATTAGAAGTACTCTCCCATGTAAAGACAGAAATGACAACATTAGTAAAGGAGTTGTTTAATGCAGCTAAAGAAGAAATACAGAAAAACGTACAGGAGCACAGGAAACTGATTGAAACCTTGAATGAACAATATAGAAAACAAGCACAATTCATGAAACAAACTCAAAGAGACATCCAAGAAACAAAAAATTCTACTGAAACTGTGCAAATCCACTTAAATGAAGCTGAGGATAGGATTTCAGACCTTGAGGACTAGATTGCAATTTGTGATCAGGAAAGTATAGAACTTTTAAAAATAACAAAGCAGCATGAATGACAATCCAGAAGCTTCCTGATGATGTCAAGAGCAACAATATAAGATTAATGGGTATTAGAGAAGATGCAGGAGTCCATGCAAATGACACATATAGTATTTATAGAAGTAATAGCAGAAAATTTCCCAAACATGGGGAAAGAATATGATATTCAGATAAGTGAGGCATATAATATGCCAAGCAGTCACAGCTAACATAAATCCACACCCAGACACATAATAATTAAGATCTCAGACATACAGCATAAAAATAGAATACTAAAAGCTGTCAGAGAAAAGACACAACTCACCTATCAAGGAAAGCCCAACAGAATCATAGCAGACTTTTCAGCACAAACCCTCAAGTCAAGGAGAGCTTGGAATGAGGTATATCAAGCCCTGAAAGAAAACAGCTTTTGACTCAGACTGAAGTACCCAACAAAACTTTCATTCCAATTTAATATAGAAACAAGATACTTCCATGACAAAGAACAACTGAAGAAACTCATGTCCACCAAACCAACCCTAGAAAGAGTACTGAAAGATATATTAGACAGAGATAAAAAAGACCACAATCCCCAAAACAAGAAGAGAAACAAACCACCAGGTAGGATAAGCAATTCAATAAGGGAAAAGGCATAAAGCAAACAACTGGAACATAATATGGTAAAGTCAAGCCAGTACATATTAGTGATATCCATAAACGTAAATGGCCTCAGTTCACCTATAAAAAGAAATAGATTGACAGAATGGATCAAGAAACATGATCCCAAAATATGTGGTATACAAGAAACACATCTGATGCAAAAGGAAACTCACAGATTAAAAGACAAAGAATGGAAGACAGTATTGCATGCAATGGGAACCCAGAAAAAATCAGGGGTAACTATTCTATTTGCAGGCACTGTGAACATCAAACCTAAAATGATTAAAAGAGATAAAGAAGATCACTACATACTTGTTAGTGGAAAAATTCAAGAGGAAGAACTAACAATTATAAATATATACGCACCAAATATGGGAGCACGCAACTATATAAGACAGATACCAATGGACATGAAAAACCAAAAACACAAGAACACAATTATAACAGGGGATTTTAACATCCCATTGTCAAAAAGAGATAGATTGACTAGACAAAAAGTGGGCAAAGAAATAACAGATCTAAGTCAAACCTGTGAGCAATTGGACTTAGTACATGTTTACAGAGTGTTCCACCCAACTACATCAGAATACACATTCTTCTCAGCTGTGCATGGGGCATTCTCCAAAATAGACCACATGCTATCCCATAAAATATTCTTAAGTAAATGCAAAGGTATTGAAATCATCCCATGCATAATATCTGACCATAGCACACTGAAATTGGAAATTAATGGCAAAATAAATTGAAAAGCTTGCACAAATACATTGAAATTAAATAACAACCTTTAGAAAAACCAGTGAAATGAAAGAAGAAAAAAAGAAATACCTACAACTCAAAGAAAAGTACAGAAATAATATACAGTAATCTATGGGATTCAATGAAAGCAGTCTTAAGAGGGAAATATATAGCAATAAATTGTCACATCAGAAAAACAGAATGAGTACAAATAAACAACCTAATGCTACATCTCAAGCTACTAGAAAAAGAAGAGCAAGGTAAACCCAAAGCTCATAGAAGGGAGGACATTATAAAAATTAGAGCAGAAACCAATGCAACTGAAACTAAAAAAATACAAAGAATTAATGAACCAAAGAGCTGGTTTTTTGAGAGAATAAAAAAATCGACAAACCCTTAGCGAACCTTATCAAGAAAAAGAAAGAAAAAAACACAAATTCACACAATAAGAACTGAAAAGGGGGAAATTACTACAGATCCTGTGGAAATTCACAAGAGCATGAATGCCTGCCTTGAAAATCTCTACTCACATAGCATGGAAAACACAGAGGAAATGGACAGATTTCTAGAAACATCTGAACTACCAAAGCTCAACCAAGAAGATATAGCAATTTTGAACAACCCAATATCAGCTACTGAAATTGAAAATGTAGCTAAAAACTTAGCAACAAAGAAAAACCCAGGTTCTGATGGATTCACAGTTGAATTCTACAAGAAATTTAGAGAAAATTTGATGCCAATACTCCTAAACTCTTCAATGAAATCGAGAAGAAAGCAATCGTCCCTAAATCATTCCTGGAGGCAAATATTACTCAGATACCAAAAGCAGGGAAACATCCAACCAAAAAGGAGAACTAAAGGCCAATCTCATTAATGAACAAAGACTCTCAATGAAATACTGGAAAACAGAATGCAGCAAATCATCAAGAAGATTATACATCATGACCAAGTGGGGTTCATTCCAGGAATGCAGGGATGGTTTTGCATACACAAATCAATAAATGTGATACACCACATCAACAGAGCCAAAAACAAAAACCACATGGTCATCTCCATAGACTCAGAAAAACCTTTTGATAAAGTCCAACACATGTTCATGATAAAAACGCTTCAGAAACTTGGAATACATGGTGTCTACCTCAACCTTATAAAGGCCCTCTCTGACAAAACAACAGCCAATGTTATACTACATAAACAAAAACTGAAGGCTTTCACTTTAAAATCGGGAACAAGACAAAGATGTCCACTCTCACCACTCCTTTTCAACATAGTTCTGGAAACACTAGCCAGGGCAATCAGACAAGAGAGAGAAATAAAAGGAGTAAAGATAGGAAAGGAAGAAGTTAAATTATCACTATTTGCAGATGACATGGTGCTCTATAGAGAAGACCCAAAAAACTCCTTCAAAATACTAGAGGTAATAAACAAATTTAGCAGTGTAG
>PVLA01002530.1:101359-264515 GCA_004027455.1 Hydrochoerus hydrochaeris | reverse complement strand
TTGATAGTATCAAGTCTGAGAGTATAGGCAACTGCACTTAAGATGACAAGATCCACTAGAATATCCACTCTGGTTTGATTATTACCTGCCTTTGAAGTTTTATACTGTCTACAATGTTTTATTTTTACTAATATTGTTATGTACTGCTATATTCAATTATACTGCTATATTCATTTATGCCTGATGATATAGACAATTCAATTGAAGATAATAAGAAAAAGCATAGCAATCATTGTAGATCACCTTGTACTGTGGTTTTATACGACTTTTTGGTTTCATGTTTTTATAGGAATTTGTTCGGTTTTGTTTTGTTTTGCTAGGTTTTGTTTTTCCCTCTAATACAAAAAGAATAGAAATACATGTAGAGATTCATGCATGTGTAGCTGTTTAGAGTCTCACTGTTTGAATATCTACTCTGTATGCTTTAATTTTAATTTAACTTGAACAACTATTTCTAAGAGGACAATATGTAATTTATCAACTAGTGATTTCTTATTGTTTATCTTTTTTCTGAAATTCTGTATTATCTCTACCCTTTACATGCTTTTGTTTCTCTTTAAATGAAAAAATTCTAAAAAAAGAAAAGGAAAAGAAAACAGAAGGGAAAAATGGAAACAGCTTTGGTAAATAAGAAGGGGTAGAGGGGACATAGGGATAAGAGGGGTTTGGGGAAAAAAGAATCAAAATATTGTGTATAGGTTACAAATTTTCTATGATGAATGTGATCATTACATATATCTAAAATGTACCAATAAAATTAATTTTAAAAAGTCACAAAAAGACAATGACATTAAATAAAGTTAGTAAAAACTCATGTTCTTTGTACATTGTTCATAGAGAAACAAATATCGCTGTCAGCATTAATTAATTAAGGAAACTTGTAACCAGCTGTGGTGGTGTATGCTCATAATTTCAGCACTTGGCAGGCTGAAGCAGGAAGATTGTGAGTTTGAAGGCAGCCTGGTTATATAGTGACGGCCTGTCTCAAAACAAAACCTCAAAAGAAAAAAATAAAGAAAATTTTGTAATGAAGCCTAGTAGACTTCCATTCAGTTGTCAGATTTATAACATATGCAGAGTAATGAAATTCAGCTCTGCAAAAGCTTTTCTCATCCCATATCATCGTGAACATTATTTTCAGACATTCATTACATTGCCTGTATAGCCCAAGACTGCCACAACTTCTGATCCTCCTACCTCATCCTCTCAAGTAGCTGAGACTACAAGTAACCCTGTGCCAGCTCTTCTTCATCTTCATTATTGTCATCTTTGTCTTCTCCCTTCTTCCTTCTTCTCCCTTCTTTTCCTTCTTCTTCTTCTTCTTCTTCTTCTTCTTCTTCTTCTTCTTCTTCTTCTTCTTCTTCTTCTTCTTCTTCTTCTTCTTGGAATTGAACTCACAGCCTTGCAGCTGCCAGGCAGGCATTGTGCCACTGAGCTATATCTTCAGCCTCTTATTATTCTTAACTATTGTCCAGCATCCAGATTTTCTATGTCCATCACAGAGAAAGGCAAAACTGTTTATCCAACATCTTGTTAATATGTGTTAAGGATCTACCATTGGCTGTGAGAGAAATTGAAGATCACTCCACTCACCTTAGTTATTAGTTTGGAGCCCCTGTAACAAAACAAATAAACAAATAAGTTTATTAATGTAGGTAGTACAGGTTGCAGAGGGGAAACCTCAGTGAAAAGCAACTCAAAGAAGTGACTTAAAAATCTGGCTTATGCAGCATCTTCATCCAAGAACAGTAAATAGGGAGAGAAAAGATAAAAGAAAAGCAGTTTTAGGGTTGTAATTGTGCAAAGCTGTCAGAAGTGTAGAATATGGGAGGAAACTAAACCTGCACAAAAGGTTTGCTTGTAGATTCCTCTGATGTTGCTTCTGGGCTGTTGATTGTCCAGAGTGGCTTCTAGTAAAGGAGAATTTATATCCTGTCTTTAAGAAAAGCAGTGAGGAGGGAGAGCGCCTGCTGTTTGCCTATGTGCATTGCTTATGTAGCTCAAAAATATCCCGTAATCACATTTCACAGTAACATATTCCAGTTTCTTTCTATGCCAACTTTGGTCCAGGCTCTATGTCCACAGAGCTGTGTCATTCATCAGGGCAGCAGACAGAGGAACAGATGAGTGAGAAAGACAATGCTGAGGTGTTGGGAATAGCAGGAAAGAACAGGAAACATGATGCAGAAGCAAAGGTAGCTGTCACTATAAGTAAGTTAGGGAAAACTAATGGAGGAAACAAACTCCTGAGTTATAATGGCACAAATGCAGTAGTAGCTCTTGTTTTACTCAGTAAACAATCTGAGGGAGTTGCAGATTGTAGAAGTGGGGAAAGGATGGTGGAGGTGCTGTCATCTACACCCCAGGCTACTGAGGCTGCTCTGATCTGGACACACCCACTAGGGGATGAGGAAGAACCTGGGGACTCACTGCCTGGGAGATTTTTCCAGGGCTGGCACTTTCATATTTCTTCCTTAGCTGGAAATCAGTTACATGGTCCCTCTTAACTGCAAGAAGGTTGGACAATGTAATCTTTGTGCCCAGGAAAAGAGGAATTGAGGTTCCCAAGTCAGCAGAGAGCTCTGCTACAAAATGCTTTTAGAAGACAAATAGGTATTGGCCAATTCAGAGCTTTTATACTAATCCCAACCAGGGCATCTCAGCTAGCTGACTTGATTTAGTTTAAACAATATATTTTTCAGGTTGTATAAACATTTGGTTAGGAAACCTTTCTTAACTCTCCATCTGATTGAAAGGATATCTAAGAATGCAAGGAGGTAGAGTGGGTAAAAGATGGGCGTTTTCACCTATAACACTTTACTACCAATAAAGCTTCTTAGCTGAGTTATAATTGGAGGGGGAGCCTGGGAATTGTGTACACATTTTTAGTTGATAAGGTCCTTACAAGGCTAATTGCAGTGGAAAAAGCAATTTGGCAAGGACAAATTATCTTGGCATCTGACTCCTTCCGACTGATTGCTGTAAGCAACAGCCCACTACAGTACATTTGTTGGAAGAGAACAACCACCTGAATGATGGAAGAGAAAACAGCTCCAGAAGTTGAGCCCATCACCAGGCCTCTTTGACAGACACCCTGAGAAGTTTTATTTGCTTCCAACTGTTGATAAAGGTGACATTTTTTCCCCTAATAGGATTCTTCATTATTTTTCCTCCCTAAAGAACTGTACCTGTCATCCGACCTCAAAGCTAGTTTCTCTGAAGAATCTACAATACTGGCAGGAAGCAGGCACAAAGGAACTTCCCATTTCAAGTGGGCTTGCTTTCTGCAAGTTCATCTTCCTTAGGTAACTTCCTCATACCCAAAACCACGAAAAACATCACCACCACCAAAAACCAAATCCCAGTGTCGGTGTGGGCGGATAATTAAGACAGCTCTTTCATGAGTTTGGAGTCGACACATTTCTAAATTGGACTCCCGTCCATGCCTGCTACTTCTCAGCCCCACGTTCCATGTCTGTAATGTAGAAAAACACCCAATGCACAGGGTTACTGGGATGAACTGTCTGGCATGGTTGAGTAATAGCTACGATCATTAGTTTCAGATTTCCTGATTTTCCATTCCATTTTGCAAACTTCATTGAAGACTACGGGACACCTAACTAAGGCCAGTTTACCAGATTTAAGAAAATTACAACTACTAAAGGAGTGATTTGCTACCAAAGTTTAAAAAGAACCCTGTAAGCTAAATTTAGTGCCCTAATCCAAGCACTCTGGGTGACAGAGGCAGGAGTACTGCAAATTGGAACCCAGTAGGGCAATTTGGCAATATAGTGAGACCCTGTCTCAAAATGAAAAAGCACTAGGGATATAGCTCAATGTGAAGACTCAGGTTCAAACCCTATCACCAGAAACAAAACAAAAGAGAAACAGAAACAGTAATTCTGTCTTGGCAGGGAATGCTGTGGGTAAATTGTCTTGGAAGACAGCCCTTGGAATAGAACCTTGCAGAGAAGGAGCCAGAGGAGCTGAGCAGATGTGGTTGAAAACTCCGTTCCATTCTTCTTTGCTCCTTCCTTACTCACTACCTTGTCCCCATAGAGTCCTGGCAGACACTGCCTCTGGGAATGCTCAGCTTTTGCATTCCACAACAGAAATTGTCGAGGTGTCAGTATCATCAATTTTGACACACATTTTGCTAGTTTAGTTACCACAATGGGTAACAGATTGGATACCAATAACGTGTACTTTTTTAATGCTTACTTTGTGTCCTGCATGGTCCTCATTATACGTTATTTCATTGAGTGGTTGTACAATTATCTAAAGTATTATTTTCCCCATGTTACATGTGGCAAAAACTAAATCCAAGAAAGGCAGCCCTCGAATCTGGTGCAATTTATACTACAATTTGAACTCAGGTCTAAGTCCATGCTCTAACTTCTGTCTGGCAAGGGTCAGGGACTGGGGAGAAAGTAGGTCGATTTGGGGAGAAATTTATATTTCATATATTTAACATAAACCTGAACATTCAGGCAAATTAATATGTATCCACTCAAAGCAGATAGTTTCTTCTATTCCTAAAAGTTCTGAATTAGTGACTCCTAAAGTTCTCTAGTCCAGTCTAGTGATTTCTATTACCCTGATATTAAATATACTAATATATGAATCCTAGAAATCTATTTTTCTAGAAAAGTGGAAAGAATTGGGTAGCATAATCAGATTTTTAAGAAAGGAGGAAGTTGTAGAAACTTCCTTTTATTTTAACAAAGCGCTTGTCATTTCTTTTAAAATTGCTATAAACCACAATCATTATGTCTAAGAAAGCAGATAAAATTAAGTTTAGAACCTTTTTATGCAAAAAAGATTCTTCAAGAATGTAAAACATTTTCTTGATCACAATTAGGAGGCTGATTTTCTCTTCTGTGTCTTGTCTGATAATTTTTCATTATCAGAGTCCAGAAAAAGTGCTTTTGATAGCTCTCAGACATGTTTATATAATACTTTGTCAAATGCCATCTGCTTTTGCTCTATTAATGTTTTATTAGGACCAATCTGGTTGTTGCTACAGATCATATAGACTCTCTGATGAGTCAGTTCTCACTCATCAATAAATTATCAAGTTTCTTTATTAGCAAAAGAAATTAAACTAGGTAATGGAGTAAGCAGAGGAGCAAGATACGCATAGTCCAAGGCCACCCCCTGGCTGCTCTTGTAGCCAGCACAACCCCTCTTTTCAACTGAAAATTGAAGATTGAATCCAGGCCCTGAGGTTACCTCAATCTTTAAAATTCTGAATCAGAAATGCAAAGGCAGAGCTGTGGACCAGACAGACAGGAGATGGAGAGAGGCGGTTCTGCTTGGGAAGGCTGAGAAACAGCTTCTGGCTGTGCTGGCACCTGATGGACAAGGAAGGGGTAAGAGTCAGGATGGATGGGGAGAGTGGAGGCTGGGGGGACCAGAGGGACATAATGTAAGACCATGGGGTGGGGTGGGGAGTGGCTGAACAGAGACTGAAAGATAAACTGAGAACAGACAGGGGAAAGGCTTTGCTTTACAATGGGGAGACCTCGTTTAGATCTGTACACAGCACCCCACCCCACCACCATGCACACGTTGGCCTTATCTTAGGAACCGCTCAAATGGGCCTAGCCAACAGCACTGGTCTCTTCAGTAGGCTACGCATTACCCTTAAAGCTGAATTTCCCAATGGAGGCAGTACACAGGTGACAAGTGGTCTCTGGAGATGCAAGCCTTTGCCTGGTAATCACGTGAATGCTTTTATTTTCTATGTATGCAATAAACCAACAAATACTACAGCAATACAATCTGCCAAATTAATTTGCTTATCAAGTGATTTTTATTAACAATTCAGACACTAACAACAGTTTTACTAAGTTGTATTACATTGTTATATTTTCTCATATTATGTTAATTCAACAAATAAACAAAAGAGAGAAAATTCACTCGGTGTATTCACTGAATCCCTAGTATGTGCCAGGCACTGTCCTAGGCTCTGGAGAAAACAGTTGTGAACAGACAAAAATAGACTTAATCAACTCCTTTCATTCAGCTCATTTTCTAATGGGGGAAATGATGAGCAGGACGGGCTTAGGGATGTAGCTCAGCGCTAAGTACATCCTAGGCATCCTCAGTCCCCAGAGGAGAAGGAGAGGAGGGCATGGCCACGTGGCTGGAGCAGTTAGGTGCCACTTATTAACCCCAGGCACAGAGCAGCAGCCCCTGATCCTGACATGGGTTCAGGGTGATCCCTGCACCCAGTACCAGCCTCCTGACAGGAGAACACACTGAACCTGGCACCCAAGACCAAGTGTGACCACCTGGGTCAACCAGCAAAGAAGACAGAAAAAGACAGCAGCGATTGCACTGCTGCCCTCTTGTTCTTACAGGGGTCCATTTGTCCTGAAGGACGCAATCTTCTTTCTTTCAAAGCACCTTTATCTCCTCAAGCTCCTCTTCTGCTCTATTCCTTTTCTTCTTATGTCTGCCAAAATAAACAGTGACTTTCCACAGTCACCAATTGTCCTGACCAGCTCATGGAACAGGACAATAGGAACCCGGAAAACACTGATGATCCCTATTCCACCAATAACACCCAATATCATAAAAATAAAAAGTAATCAAGACAAGCCCCGTCAATAACACAGGCCTGTGAATCCATCACTGAGGGAGGCTGAGGCAGGAAAATTGTAGGTTCAAATCACATCTGGGCAACTTAGTATGATTTTGTCTCAAAAAAAAAAAAATGTAAGTCAGTGGTAGAGCACCCATAGGTTCAATCCCCAGTGTCATAAAAACTAAAACCAAAAAACACAAAGAAAATACAGTTTTGGCTTCTGGTATGTGCTGTAAGGAGCTTGGAAGTAATCACTGTGTCCTAACACTGAGTAAAAACTGGCCTCTCTCCTTAAAGCTGCTGGAGCTGAGAAGCATGGAACAGACCAGTCTTGGAGACAAAGGCAGCAGAGTCCACACTGAACAGAGCAGCTGCCTCCACAGGACCGAGTCCTGGAGCACGGGGACCTGCACTATAAATGGAGTTCAGCATGAACGAGTCTGAGAGATTAAAAACTCCACATTTGTGAGTTCTAGCTCCAGGAGCTTTACAGGTTCTTACAGTGAATACCAGAAAAATTCCTCTGCTTCCAGCTTGGGGGAGAAGAAAGCAGTCATTTAAAAATCAATTCTTAACAAGGCGAGTCTTCAAGAAAAACTTTTACCAGGGCCTGAACTATGGGGATTTTATCAGCTGGACTGCAGTCCCCTCTCAGCGTCCTGCCCTACTTCAGGAGGGAGGGGTGGGCTGGGAGCCCTGGGAATTGCACAGCCTTGGCACAGCTAAAGACTGAGTAACAGGCCTCTCCCATCTCCCCACACCTCACGGTCCTGTCAGTCCCCAAAGGCTGATTTACCAGCTCCTTCTGCACAACACATCATGCCCGGCTTGCCACAAAGAATTATGACGTATCCTAAAATGTAAATCTAAAATTTGAAAACGTAAATACTGGAATCGGATTGTAAACAGGGAAGGGATATTGGAATTATCAGACTAGGAATTTAAAATAACTCTGATTAATATGCAAAGGATCCAAAGGAACAAACAGATAAAAGACTCAAATAGACTCATCACAAAAGATGAGTATTTGTGCTATGATAAAAAGTATTTGGTTTATGTCCATGGTTCCTCCAACTCCGGGAACTCCTGAGTGATGAATGTGTGTTAATGAAGCGAGCACTAGGTAACTTCAGGATGGGATTTGTCACCAGATAGACTAAGCCATATGTTTAGAAGGTAGGAACTTCCGGTCCCATCCCCACCTCCCAGAAAGAAGTGCTGGAGATGGAGTCCAGCCTCTAATGGCCAACGATTTAATCAATCACGCTTGCACAGAACATCTATATAATTCCTAAACCAGGGGGTTCAGAGCGCCGTCTAGTTAGTGAATATACTGAGGTACCCCGCCCTTCCTTCTATGCCTTGCTGGTCTTCCTTCAGTTCCCCCAAAGTGCTGAGCTCCTTCCCACAGGCTCTGATCAGCAGGGACCTCTCAGTCCCCAGCTTTTGGCGTGGCTGCCTCTTGTTCATCCTCATATCCCAGCTTCACCCTTGCTTTCTCTAGGCAGCATTTCCTCACCCACAGATTTGATGTCTCTCATAGATTTTAATCTTCCTCCTGTCTTGCTCTTCTCTAACTTCCACTCCCTCCTCTTCCTCCTTCTCTCTCTCTCTCTTGAACCTACAGCCTTTGCACTGAGCTACAGTCCCAGCTCTTATTTAAAAACTGAGGCACAGTCTCACTACATTGTTCAGACAGGGCTAAAACTCACACTTCTCCTGCCTCAAGCTCCCAGATTGCTAGGATTACAGGTCTGTGCCACTCCACCTCGCTTTTTTCATTTTCTTAATTGTAAGTAATAAATGCTTCATAAAATATGTCTGTCTTTGCCTCTCTATTCTAGTATTTGGCATGATGTCTAGCACAAATTCAGCACTTGTCAGATGCATAAATGGGTAAATGAAAAAATCACCTGTGGCAGTGGATTAACAGTAAACCCAGGTTCAATAATTGACTTTTTTTTTTTTTTTTGGTACCAGGAATCAAACTCAGGATCTTGCACTTGCCAAACAGGTGCTTATGCCACTGAGCTATATTCCTGGCAATAATTGAAATTTTTGGTGCATAATACTTGATAGCTATTGATTTTTGTAGATACATCTCTCACCAGATTCTAGTAGTTCCCATGACAGGCTTAGTTGTATATCTTTATTGAGTCCATTGGGATCATAGGAATGGATTTCTATACTGTTCAGTAATATTTTAGACATCTAAATTGCTGGAATTTAGAGAGGTGTGGGCTTTTTTTTAGCTGACTGCTCCTACTTCTGTATATTAATGCATCCTTATTTATTATAAAAGAGGCCATGAGGTGAGGCTTTACCTTAAAAGAAGAAGACTCTTAAATTAGTACAGACTTAGTTTATTCCCAACAATGAAACAGCACCCAGGAACTATAGGCATAAGGTGAGGCAGACACCATAGGTCAGTGATGGCAGAAGTTTTAGAGACCAAATGCTCAAACTGCAGCATAACACCCTCTTATTTACTGCAAAGTGCCAACACTGCCATTAAACCTGAATCCTGAGACTTTAGTTTAGAAAATAACAATTCAAACCTTAAAAGAAAAACATAACAGCGTCATCAATGATGCAAATAGCCTGCTGCCACCGCCTAGGTGCTGGCTACCGATGGTGGGGATTGCTCTGCTATGGGTCAGCGTGCTCTGGAACCCCAGGCCACTTCCTGGGTTGGAAGGCTGCAGACCAGGGAATGTGTAAGCCAGAATCCAACAATAGAATCAACCTGCTCTACATCCTTCCCTGAAAGTCTGTCATTAGTACCCGGGAAACACCAATGACAATAAAAAAAAATTCTTTTTAATAAACTCAACTCCATTCAGTTTTATGCCTTTTGGGTATAAATGAACTCGGTGTTTAATCTTACATCAGGACTTGTACCATTTCAGTTAGGATTCTACTTTATGATTTAAACATCTCAAGTTATATAGTTAGTAACTGAAGCACACTAAAAACAAAGTTAAGTTTGATGGCTTAAGATCAAGCGCTATTATTCTCTCACATTTTAGTCCAAATCATAAATCCGAACATCCATAGGCTTCATTTTAATATGGCTTATGACTAATTCATTTTAACTGTATTCATATTTGATGACAATCCATTTACTAATTTGTAATTGGTTCACTTTGTAGGTTTTATGGAGATTTTCAGCATCAGATAAATTATGCAGATCTAAAGAATTTCTAAGGCTCATTAATAGTCTCAGTCATGTTGGAATCTGTCAGTACAGATTCCTCCCTCCCCCACCCCTTAGAAGAGCTTCCTGTGACTTCTAAAGCAGTGATAGTGTGGCCCTTGGGTCTTGCCAAGCTGGGTTACATACAGTCTAACCCTTACCCACAGCTACATCTATGGATTTAACCAAAGAAGATTGAAAATATTTCAGCAAAACCGCATCTGTACAGACACACAAACCTTTTCTTGTCCTTATTCAGTATCACAACCGTTTATATAGTACTTAGACTATTTTAGGCATTATAAGTAGTCTAGAGATGATTTAAAGTGTACAGGAGAATGTGCATAGGTAATATGCAAATACTATATCATTTTGTATAAGGGATTTGAGTGTCAGTGGATTAGTATGGGGAGGACTGGAACCAGTCCCCTGTGGATCCTGAGGAGGCAACTATCTAGAGATGAAAATGCCTCTTCCTAGAACCCAGTGCTTTCCTTCTGAGTCACTAAACCTCTTTTTGTAAGCTACATACAGAAAGCTCCTTACAGGGAGTTCAAACGTTGTCACTAGATATCCCCTTGTTCCCAGAACGACCATCTCTGCTTCTTTTTCATGGCTTCTGATCTCTTATTGTTAATTTGTGCTTCACAGATGTGCATCTCTGGAATGCACAGATCTCTTTTGAAAGTATCTGAGGTTATGAACAAATCATCGCTGCAATCTTCAGGAAGGCACAGCCTTGTCTTTCTAAGAGATTCTTGTGTTAGTATGAATCTGAATCATTTGGGGACTTCCGAGTCCTGCTTACCTTCACCTTCCTTATAGTTTCATCCTGGTTGTTTTCAGAAGTGACCTTTCTCAAGTCCTCTCGCATTCACATCATTCATTTGCCCCTGAACACAAACTACATCACAGTGAATTGCTTGCCCTCTTTTTTAAAAACTCATCTTTTACCTTGAGCCCTCAAATCAGAACCAAGACTTCCAAAGAGATGTCATTGCTTTTCCTAGAACTTCAATCTCATGTTCTCTCTGACTTTGAGATCCAGGATCTGCAAAGTCACCCATACTTAATCATTTTTTTTTTTTTGGAGTGAACCCAGATACGGAATCCAGCCCTGTCTATCATTTATGCAAATACCACCCACATCAGGCATATGTGTATGGAAGATGTTACTGAATTCTTGGGGGAAATAGAAGAATTTAAAAGAAAGCAGAACAAGCAACTAAATATTTCATAATAGGTGGCCCTAGGATGTGTGTCTCCCTTCAATTCATACTCTTGGGGTGTCATATTTTACCCACAAATTAATTTCTGCAAAGAAGATAGTTCCTTTCATAAAAGACACTCCAATAGCAGGTTTTGTGATGATTTTTCTCATCTTGTTACAAAATAATATGTGGACACATGATTTTCCTAACTATCGTAACTCTGAAAAGCCAGAGACCTTCTTTCATATTTCTTCATAAGTCTGGGGAAAAGGGAAGGGGCTGAATATTGAGCATCTGCTCTGTGTCCAGTTCGTTGCTAGAGAAATTTCAGTGTGTTGCTTGATTTCTGTGCTATGAAATCAGGGCAATTATCTCTACTTCTAATAATTTGGAAACTGAGACTCAAAGAGATGAAATGATTTATCTATCATATTATTTATGCAAAATCAGCATGTGTGAAATGACTAGAGTTCCAGCATACTTCAAGACTGCAAAGGGCTCTTCAAATCTTTGCTGAGTAGTGATAAGGATGAGGTCCAGGGAGCTGGCCATCCTGGATGTGGTGGGGCTACTTTTGAGAAAAGAGGAGTGTCAGAAATGGGAAGATGAAGTCTGGAGAATAGAGTCAGATTTTTATCTAATACCATGAGCCAAGTTAGCAGTTTAGTTGTTTTAACTTTTTATTATGAGGAAATGTCAAAACTCTTCCCAAGAGGACAGTATTCCAAGCTCCCCTGTGTCCATCAACCTGCTTTAGTAATTACAAACATGTTGATGATCTTGCTTCCCCCATGCCCAGCCCCTACCTCCAACTACTGAATTCTTCCCATGATTCTGGTGGCAGAATGAACTGGCGGTTAGGTCCAGTGTTGACCTTGTGGGGAATAAGAATCTGTTCTCATCCAGTTCAGGTTGGGACCAGAATCGTGGCAAGAATTAAGTTCTGAAACAGAGGTACCATTTTATTTTATTCTGAAGCAAACCCTACATTTCATTTTATAACCAGATTTTAATACCTCAGCAGGATTTCCTTTCATGTCATTGGAAAGTTCAATTAAAATTAATGCCTTAATAAATTGCCTTAATGCAAATCTCCTGTAGCAGATACAAGCTCTATTAAGCAAATAAACCTGTAGACAGAGGAACCAAAATGTCATTCAATCTGCCTATCTTCTTAGGATTTAACTTTTGAAGCAATCTGATTCAAATTATGTCCTTTTATTTGTTTTTTTACATACTAAAAATTAATTTACCTATGTTTGCATACCCTTAGTCATACAAATAATGCTGGGAGGTAAAAATTTATGTTCCAAAATGTTAACAGTTTTACCTTGGATTAGTGTGAACTCGGGAAGTTCCCAGTTTATTCTTCCCTTCTAACTTATAATTCTTAGCATTTTTTATTTATAAAAATAATGAATATAATTCTATGTATTGTATTATACTATTTTATAAGTATTATACTATCTATAATTATTCAAAAAATATTTTTATACCGAGGATTGAACTCATGACCTTGATTTTGCCAGGCAGGTGCAGTGCTGCTGAGCTATTTCCCCAGCCCCAATTATTTAAATTTCTAAAAGTAATTGTGTTGATCATTTTTTTCACCACTGTGATGAAATACCTGGGGTAAATAAAAGGAGGAAAGAATGATTTTGCCTCACAGCTTTTGAGGTTTCAGTCCATTGGCCCTGTTACTTTTGAGTCTACAGCAAGGTGACACTTTACAGCAGAAGCATGTGGGAGGGGAAATCTTTTACTTCAAGGTAGTTAGAAAGCAAAGAAGGGTAACGGTACCAGTGTCCCTTTCAAGGGCACAGCCTCCATGACTCAGCTTCCTTTACTAGGCCCCACCTCTTAGAGACTCTGCCACCTAGTGGCACAGGCTGGTGACACAGGCTTTTACATATACACAGTAGTGGTACATTTAAGACCCATGTGATAGAGCAATGAATTACTTTTATGATTAAAGAAATGGAGAAAAACCCCCATAATAAAAAATAAATGAATTCCCAAGAAGCTTTTATGAAAAATAATACACTGAGTTCCCCACATTGGTTAAACTCTCTAGGATAATGAAAAATATGCAGAGTCTGTTGATCTCTGATCAGAGATATGGACTCCCTGAAATGCCCACACGGGTGATCCTCTTGTGTGCCTATGGTGGGGGCAGTCAAAACCTGTCCTGCATATTATCTGATCCGAAGACAGCACCAATGGTCTGGCCAAGGCTTTTAGGGCTGCTTCAGAGAGCGAGAGGTAATGTAGGAAATGTAGTTCAGCAATAGAATCACTGCAAATTTGGGCATTTGTGGGGGTGTCCTTAGGGAAAAAAGGGTAGGTTATTTTAGACAAATGCTCTCCTAGAAAACTTGAAGCATACAGAGGGTCATTAGATCCTGCTGAGACCTTTCTTGCTGGTGATCCACTGAGCAACAAGGCTGCTACTGGTCTGCGAGCCTGCACTTCTCTGCTCCCAAGAAGCACTGCTGACACATCCTAAGCCAGCGAACCAGCTGGATGATAGAGCCTTCCAGACTTAATGTGAGAGTGGTGTCTCTTGGTGTGACCAAAGATTAAAGCCTGACAAGATATATTGTTCCCGTTTCTTTTGCTGTAAAATTTATGAAACCAAACTCCATTTTCTAATTTTTCTACTTAGAACATGTATTGTGCAATTAAAAATTCATTGCACCTTGAATCCATTCCATCTTCCCATCTGTTCCCCACAAAGGCTGCTTCTAAAAGTGTGGGTGTAAGAGAAGGGGAGGAATGAGAAAGGGACTAATCAATAGGTTTTTAAAAGCCACTGCTTGTTCAGAAAGTGAAGTAGATATGCCAGCAGAGGGACCATGTTGGAGCGGCAGACAATTACGCTTCAGCCTCCCCAGGAGGGCTTAGTGATACACAGTTGGGATCCTGACATAGTAGACCAGATGATGTGTCTAGAAGCCTGGTTGAGGAGCTCCAGAGAGCTTCAGACCTCAGCATCCAAACTCAGGCTGAGAAACCAAACCAAAAAAGTGGTCAACAAGCATTTAGGACCAAATACACTTGTATTAATTAGGAGACAGGACAGGGTGATGTAAACAAAGAAATCCCCAAATACCATGGTTTAATCAAGAGGGAAGATTTGTTTGTCTTGCTTTGTGTTTTGGCTCCCTAGCAAGCATTCTAATAGGTGGTCCAGAGCTAGACTAGTGACTTAACGGTGGAAGGTGATCAACTGTCCCAATTTGTCCAAGATTGAGGAGTCATTTGTGTCCAGGACTTTCAAGGTTAGAACCAAGAAGGTGCTAAGCAAGCCAAGAACAAGTGGGCCCTTTAGTGTTGGGGCCTGGGTCCATCGACCTTCTTGGTTTGACAGCAGAAAGTTTTCATCTTAGTGTGAGGTAGCTGCTCCAGCTTCCATCTTCATGCCCATGTCCAGCCAGCAGGAAGATGAGAAGGCCACAGGGAGGGTGTGCAGCTGTCCTTTTAAAGGACAACCCAGAAGCTGCACACGCACCTCAGAACTTTTGAGTCAGAATCTAGTTACTGGCCACACCTAGCAGGCATTAAGGAAATGGGGGATAATCATGGGCCCAAAGACCATAGACTGGGCAGGGGTGGAGCTAGGAAGCTGGCAGACTAGCACATGGCAGATAACACTCACCCAGGTCACATCTTGATGTCAGTGACATGCCATGTTTGTGTGTCTGGGTGAGTAGGATCCATTCATGTTCCTTCAGTTGAAAAACACAGAATAAACCAAAGCAAAATGCCCTAGTGAGTGAGGACATCTGCCACCTGGCATGTCAAACACTGAGCACCTCCTGGGCCTGGTGTCCTTTTGCCTTTTCTTGCCACCATTTATGTCACCCTGGTGTCGTCGTCAGGTATTTTCCTTTCTGGTCTCAGGATGACAACAGACACAGGCCACACAAACAACATTAGGAAAAGAGATATCATTCCTCTTTCCTTTCCTTTCTTTTGTTTGTTTTTGTTTTTGTTTTTGTTTTGAGGCAGGGTCTTTCTATGTAGCCCAGGCTGGCCTGAACCCTCAGTGATCCTCCTGCCTCATCTTCCCAAGTTTTCAGATTACAAATGTGTGCCACCATGCCCAGCAGTCCTCTTTGGACTCCTTTTGAGATGATGGAAAACCTTTCCAAAGCTCTCAGAAAATCTCTGCCCCATCTTACTGGCCATAATCGCATCCCATGTCCACTCTGAGTCCCTGTGGGAGAAGGAACAGCCTCAAAGGGTGAGCCTAATAAGCACATTGGGGATGGGGTGGGGCTTGGACCCTAGCAAGCCTAAGGCTGCCCACACCAAAGCAAGGAACTAGGAGGATGCAGGGGTGGCTTTCAGAGACAGTCTGAGTGTCCACTATTGGAAGTCTGAGGGGTCAGCTGCCTTGTTCACATCTTGTAAAGTCACATTCAGGGCCTTCATGTCACATGCTTGAAACTTTTCTACCTAATAAATTTTAAGTACTGGGCATAAACATACTGAACTTAAGGTCAATTTACAAATCAGAATATCAGTTTATTGACTTTTAATGTAGGATTCATAATATCTTTCCAAAGGTTAGAAAACATGTTATTATCTGGTACACAATAGCTAAAAAGTCAAATTAAGGTCTAGGAAGTTTCTCGGTTATTACCAAGAAACAGCATCTGAGCAAGGGATTTCAGGTATTTTGTGCCTTTTTCTATCTGTCACGTGCATTTTTGTGTCTTTTTCTATCTGTCACGTGTGTTTTCGTGCTCCTTTTCCATTGTACATTCTCTGCTCCTTGCCTGGAAGACCGTTGCTGCCCCACTCTGCCTGAGGAATGTCTGCTCGAACCAACTCTGAATTCCCTCCAATCTCTTTTTTCCACAGAACTAACTCCTCTCATAAAAGGAAGGACTTAGATTTTAAATACCCACTTCAGGCCATGCCCTAATCTCACTGCAGTATGATTTTCCCAGAGTTCCACAAAGGCAGGACAGGGTCTCATTCACCTCTGTCTTGAGGACAGACGGCACAGTGGCCCCTCGGGAACTACCATTCACTGAGCGCTGCAGGAATGAGCCTCAGATTTTCGTGCAGGGAAGAATCACCAAATCACAAAACTTTGGTTTAAAAAGTCATAGTTCCAGGCCCTCGTCTCAGAGAAGCTGACTCAGCCGGCTCTGGATGGGAGCGGCACTCTGCATTTTAATGCTTGATAAGGTCCTCCAGGGCACGTTTTGGGAAACACTGACCTAGCCCATGATACTTCTTCCGCTCTCGCACAGCTTGTTCCGCTAGTAAGAAATTGCTGTGTATCAGAAGGAAGTGACAGTGGACAGTGATAGCATCACCCTCTGTAATCCTTTTCCAAAGAGATCAACCAAATTTCTGTGATTTTCTGCTCACGTAAGGCATAGAAGAGTCAGATTCCAGAAGTCTTCTAGAAGGTGTAGATACTTGAGCTAGTCCTGAGGGAAGAAAGGTGTGTTTGGTGGCTGTGATGGAACCCTTTCTCACACAGGGACAGGGGGACAAATGTAGGGGGACTGAGGCGACAGTTACTTAACAAAAGAGTGAGGCCAGGCGTGGCGCACACCTGGAATGCCAGCACTCAGGAGGTTGAGACAGGAGGATCATTGTAAGTCCAAGGCCGGCCTGACTACAAAGTGAGTTCAAGACCAGCCTGAACTGCATAGTGAAACCCTGTTTCAAAAGTGAGTTCAAGACCAGCCTGAACTGCATAGTGAAACCCTGTTTCAAAAATACCAAAAAAAGAGAGGTATGGGAGAGCAAGGGAAGTAATGGTAAGGGGCTTGGATTAGTTACAGATGGTAAACTGATATTCACTGAGCAGCACTATATAAAAAAATAAAAATTATCATTCATTGAGCTCTAGTCATTAGGCACTATGACAAGCAATTGATTTATATTGAGTGCAGCTTTCTGATATTTATCATATTAGAAATTAAAATAAATGTTAAATTAATTCACTTAAAATATCAATAACATTGATATTTATTGCCAGATATAGCTCATCAGCACGGTGCCTTCCTGGCAAGTGTGAGATCATGGGTTCTATTCCCAGTACAAAAAAAATGATATTTGTTAACATAAAAACATACTTTGCTAGGCACAGTGATATGTGCTCATAGCCCCAGCTACACAGGACGTTGAGACGGTGGGAGATCGAGAGTTTGAGTCCAACCTGACTGATTTAGCAAGATACCATCTTAAAAAAAAAAAAAAAGAACCTTTAATGAAATGTAGTTATGGCTTTCAAAGCAAAAAATTAGAATAGCATTGCTTTGTATTTTTGCAAATCTCATTAATGTCGGTATTTAAAGAAGACAGCAGGATTCTCATATTTCCTCTGTGTTAACCTGCTGTACTCTATACATGTCATGAAAAGTGTCTCTGTACACTCATGAAAGAAGGAGAAAGGTAAACAGTGTATTAATATTTTTCTGGAGACCTCATGCAGTTGGAACATGCCCAAACCACACCTTCAGGGCCACTGGCTGAAAGGCTAAGAGCCTTCGTCTTTGGCTTCATCAAGGACAGGGCCATAGCTGTGATCAAGTTACCTCACTTAGATCTCAATGGCTTCTGGTGAGGAGGGGACAATCAGGGGGTATTAGAATGGTGTCCAGCATAGAACAAGTGCTCCACAAGTGGCAACAAACCAGTGACCATCACAGCTGCCTTAGAGGCTTGCTTGAGTTTAGAATAGAGGAAACCAAGGCTGTAAACAGCAGTGCTAGGATTCAAATCCAGTTTTTCTGCCCAAAGGATGACCTGTGATGCCTCATGCTGAGGTTTTTTGAGCAAAATCGGATTATAAACAGATTGAAATACAGTGTTAGAAAACCCATGCTGGTGACAGCTGTGTCTGGATGCGAAGGAGTTGGGATATGGGAGGGGGCTCCACATCCACTCCTCCCTATCAGACGGGAGGGGATATGAGCAGGTGCTTAGGGAGAGGAGCTCACAGGCAGGCTAGACAGGGCTAAGTCCTCATGGGATGGGCCTAAAATTACACCCAGGTTTCCAGTGTGGATTTTGGGGGGTAATATTTGTTGATACAAAGGGCAGAGTGGGGGGCAAGAGGACGATTCTGTCTTGGATGTGGTGGGTTGAGATGCCCCCAGGCACCTCCATGGCATTTCCATGGGCAGTGAAACACTGATGCCAAGGTCAGGAGAGCTCATGAATGAGGACTGCAGCAGATGCATGTCCTCTGTGGAGGAAGGAGGAGTAATTTTGCAAAACTGGCCAAGGTGTTAGCCTTCTGAAGACTCTCACTGCTAACAGTCTGCAGTCCCAGGAGCCTGAGAGTTTACCTGTCCTTCCTTTTCATAAATTGTAGGTGCACCAGTCAGGGGGCATTGACTTTCTTGGATGATACCCTTACGCAGGGAACCTACTGACCATGTTTTGGGATCCAGTAGGTGTCACCAAACTATAGCCTACAATTCAGCTCCTGGTTGCCTCCTGTGTTTTGTGAATAAGCTTTTGTTGGAACACAAGCATGCCCATTTGTGCCCTTAGTGTCCCTCAACTTCTTTCCCATCATAATAGAAACTGAAGTCAGCAGAACCTGGGGTTACAGTCTATGCCTTTCCTCCCAAAGAGCTTCCAGATCTCTGAGACAGAGCCCTGTACCTGGAGGTACAGGGTTACTACTTAGGTGACAAAATGCTCTTTAGCATAGTTCCTGACACAGAAAATACTGAAGAAATAATGATTAGCTAAGGATCACATCTTTTCCTTAAATGTAAAGGCTTTTCAAGAGGTACTGAGTCCATAGAGTCCACTCACTCCCCTCAAACATTTCAAGCATCCCAGCCTCAGCACTCCATTCCTGTCTAGTCTCTGACAATTCTTCAACCCCACTGCTGTCTGCATACAATTGATTCTAATATCTCACAGTCCTTCACTGAACGTATGCCCTGTAATTCTTCCAGTTGGCCAAATAATTTCCACTGTTAGGATTTAGAATTTAAAAGGATAATTTAAAGCATATTCTAAAATATGTAAATAAGCTTAGAATAGCAGAGATTGGTGATTGGCATGTGTTTGATGCTCATCAACGTTTGTTAACTGAGCAAAGAACATTTCTACCTGTTCTTGAAATCACAGACTGAGAACAGAAAGAGAGGGAGTGAAGGAGAGAGGGAGAGAGAGCTTTAATAATAATAATCTGTTCATTTGTTGTTGGGGTATGATGAATTAACAACTGATGGTCAACTTGTAACACCCGGCTGAACTGAATCAGTGTGATGCTGGGTGTGGATGGCCCACCTGAGGATCATTTCCTGATATGAACTTGACTGTTCTCATCATTGGAGGAGCTCTGGGTCCTCACTGTCACTGAGGATGGATGTTCTTGAGGGAGCTCTGGTCCTTACTTTGAGCTCTGCTTCATGGCTTCAGTGCAGATCCCTCAGCCTGCTGGCACAGATCCTTCATCCTGCCGGTGCAGACTTTCTAGCTTCCACCACTGGCTTTTCAGCCTTCTCAGCAGAGATCCTTGACACAGACTTGCATGAGACATTGCCACAGACTCTAGGTCTCCAGATGGACTCATGGAAGACACTGCCATGGGCTCTAGGTCTTCAACTGAACTCATGTAGGACATTGCCAGGCAACCCAGGCCTCATCTGGAGTCTTTTTTTTTTTTACTTGAAATTTCTTTTTTAAAAATTTTTATTTAAAGAGAAAAAAAAGCATGTAAAGGGTAGAGATAATATAGAATTTCAGAAAAAAGACAAACAATAAGAAATCACTAGTTGATAAATTACATATTGTCCTCTTAGAAATAGTTGTTCAAGTTAAAGCATACAAAGTAGATAGTCAAACAGTGAGAGTGTAAACAGCTACGCATGCATGAGTCTCTACATGTAATTCTATTCTTTCTGTATTAGAGGGAAAAACTAAACCTAGCAAAACAAAACAAAACAAATTCCTATAAAAACATGAAACCAAAAAGTCATATAAAACCACAGTACAAGGTGATCTACAATGATTGCTGTGTTGTTTCTTATTATCTTCAATAGAATTGCCTGTATCATCAGGCACAAATGAATACAGCAGTATAATTGAATATAGCAGTAAGTAACAATATTAGTAAAAATAAAACATTGTAGACTGTATAAAACTTCAAAGGCAGGTAATAATCAAACCAGAGTGGATATTCTAGTGGATCTTGTCATCTTAAGTGCAGTTGCCTATACTCTCAGACTTGATACTATCAATCATAATAGCTTTGAATAAAATCTATCAATACAAAACAGCGATCCAACAAACCAGATTCGATTACAATCAGTCATGGTAAAACAGTGTAGGCTATACAGAGCCTTAGATTAATTTAACAGAAAATTAAGAATGATTACCATATTATATCCTGTTGTTTTTGAGATTGCTGTCTGTACCCTCAAATCTAGTATAGGTAGAATGACTGGAACGGAATATAATACATGTAAGCAGAGTAGTGTGAGTAATGTGGGTTTTAAATCCTGGTGCACTATTAACAATATAGTGTATCAAGGTCATCTATGTTAGAGATTCTAGTTATCCTTCTCTGCCTCATTTCTGCTATGTTATTTTTCTGCCTTTGCTTGCCTACTTTTCTCCTTCATTCTACTGCCTGCCCCACTCATTGAGGACTTTCTGCCACTGTTCCTAAAATCCTGGTATTTTTTTTCTCTCTCTCTAGAATGTCCTTCAGTATTCTCTGTAGGGCTGGATTGGTGGTCACAAACTCCCCCAGTTCCTCTTTGTCATGGAAACATCTTGTTTCTCCATTAATTTCTAGTGACAGTTTGCAGGGTATATCAATCTGGGCTGGAGGTTATTTTCTTTAGGGCTTGGAATATTTTGCTCCAAGCTCTTCTTGATCTGCTCATCTGGATTCTTGAGTCTAGTGTGCAGACAGATCTCCCACACACTTTTGCATTTGATTCTTTGGGTGAATATTATCAAATAATTCTATAATTACATGTCCTGTATTAAATTCTTTCTCTTGTAAACCCCGACTATAACATGTGGTAAATGAGATTTGTAGAGGGGAAGTAGCCTACCCATCTTCACCACTAGAACTGGGTTCACTAAATTCCATCCTAGGATTCTTTTTCTGTAGATCAAACTGCCTGTGTCTGCCTCGAAGACCCATCATCATCCTTTGGAATTAAGATGAAAAAATGAGTACTTATACTTGGAAGGGGAAGAGGGAGTTAGGATCACACTGGTCACAACTCCTTCTGTAGCATAAGGAACTAGATTTGGAAACCAGATGGACACACGTTCATTCCCCATGGCTATTCATATGTTGTGAGAGTTTGGTAAACCTGCTTAACTCCTGGTCCTCAACAAACTTCTGATGAATGGGGACTGCTTAAATGGGGCTGTCCTGAGCTTTAGGAGTATAACTGCAAAACTGCATCTCTTGGAAGTAAAAAATTCAATTCTATCTTCTTACCAATAATTAATCTGTCACTTACTGGTGACAGATTTTTTTCTAGTGACTAAATTTTTCAGCAAGAAAAAAAATTAAAGGTCCAGTTTTATTGGAAATATTCTAAATGGTACAAAGTTACAGCAGGTCATGATAAAAAAAGTTCTGGAGATGAATGGTGGTGATGGTTCTACAACACTGTGAATATATTTGATGCCATAGAATTGTACACTTAAAGATGGTTATTATTCATGTGGTTACCAAAATAATTTTTAATGCAGCGTAATATGGTGATTTAGGCAGTGGGTCCTACTAACAGTCACTGTTGGACAGAGGATCCATTAAGATTCCTATTTTTTCCTCCCTAAGGGCATGTTTCAGTGTGTGTGTGTGTGTGTGTGTGTGTGTGAGTGTGTTGGGGACACTGCAGGTGGTGGTGATATGATCTGGGGCAGACAGGAAAGAGTTGAGTTTGTTGCATGAGATTTCCTGTATCTCCTCTGGTCCTGTTGGCCACCAAAGTGCTTTTGTTTCTACTCCTTGACTTGTTTCATGCCTTGGGGCTGAGGAAACGCCAGATATTGTGACACATCAAAACTGTCATTGTGCCCTAGGTTGGGAAGCAGTGCTGTGGCTTAGCTAGCACAGAGAGGTACTCTGCATCATCCATGACTCCTTCCCCCTTTCCTTGGCTGTCAAGTCCCCTCTCATTCCAGATACCAGCTCATTTAAGCCCATGTCACCTCTCCCCTCAGCACTTGGGTGGTGATGGAGCCCGCTGACCACGCTGTGACTACCACTGACCCCCCGGCTCCTAACCACTCTGGAAGCTTCTGAAGGCGGAGAGCTGTCTGAGTCTAGCATTTCTGGCTGAATAAACATCCCCAGAGACCCTGCCTGTCCAAAGACAGGCTGCCAGGGCCTGTCTCCAAGCCCTTTGCCAACCTTCGGAGAGATGTAGCAGGAAGGTAGACAGACAATGTAGCTCCTATCTTTAAATTTCAAAGACAGTGGAAAAGAAATGTACAAAATTTAATGAAAGGAAACATGATTGTTTCTAATGTGCCATTTAAGAAATCCTACAAAAATCATGAAATGAGAAGCTGGTGTTGCAGCTCTAAGGTGATCAAATGCTGATTGACACTGTGAGAGGCTATCTGGACTGAACTACCCTGGAGAAACTTTATAAGGGGACACACACACACACACACACACACACTGTATATAAATTATCCCCAGAACATTAACCAAATTTGAGAATCATCACTTACACTGACATTTTTCCTAGTCTGATGTCTAAATTATGGCAGTTAAGACTCCACTCTTAGTTCACTAAAACCATTGCAGCAACAAAACAGCAATAACACAGGGAATCAGACTTTTAAAGAAGCATAGTCATTGTGTTGCTTATTTTTCTCATTGGTGGGACAAAATATACTATATTCAAAATGAAGGAAGGAAGGAAAGGTTTACTTAGCTTACAGTCTGGAGATTTCAGTCCATAATCAGCTGGCTCCAAGACAGGGTGGCATGACACTGGGGCAATACTTCAAGGCAGCAGCCAGAGCAAGCCTCTTTTCTTCTCTTACATTGTACTCAGGCCACCCCCACCTGTCCAGGGTGGGTGTAGAGCTCACAAAATCTCTGTGCCCTCCTATTGCACAGGATGAGGATATTTACAAAGTAAGGATCCTGGCTTCCTGCTGAATCTCTCAGTTAAACTTCTAAACTTCTCAAGTCGACACAATGTATCAACCGTAACAGTCACAGTCACCTTTGATAAAAAGTCACAACTAATTCTGTCAAGACTCTTAAGTCTATTTACTTGAAGACTTTCCCAGAAGCTGAGGCAAATATAGGGTCCAGGTGCTTTCGATTCGCCTCTGCCCTTCCAGCCCTAGGGGACTAAGGCATAAGGAATGTACCTGGGGCTCCTGTGCTCACTTGGGCTCAGTGACTAGGAGGCTGAGAGGAAGGCAGAAGGTGGAGACAGAGGCAGCAGTAGTTCTTTCACTGTGGTCTGGATTTTCTGGGAAAAGCTACATGTCCCTCTGAAACTACAATCCCTGATGCCTGTCTCTTTCTCTGCAGCTCTCAGCTTCCTTCTGTTGCTGATCTGTGACTTACACCTGGTTGTGGCCCTGCACATAGTCCTTTCATTTGTCTCTTGAGCCACCTGAGTTGGATTCTGTTTCCTACTGTGATCTCTGCCATTTAGTCTATAATAAGAAACTTTCTACTAGTGTCAGCTTGGTAGATAGTAATGTCCTGATTTGCTAATTACTGATGATATATACTAATTAGATTAATGCTGATTATTTCATTGGTATGCTTAGAACACGATTAAATAGATAAAACCAATGGCTTGGAACTCATACCTACAGGTTTTATTGCCTTCTCAAAGTCGGTAAGATAGTATCCTTTAATGCCAACGTATTAAAATGTTCTGAGGCTGCCTTTAAAGATTTCCCTTAGTGACCATAACACGTTATTTTGAATAATGCTAGAAATGGTCTTTTTTTTTTTTTTTTTTTTGTACTGAGAATCAAACTCAGCATCTTATGTTTGCCAGGCAGTGCTGTGCCACTGAGCTACATCCCTGACCCTGCAAATAGTATTTTAATGGCAGATTTGATTCAGTTGAATAGGTAATATCACAATACATATAAGAAAATCGGTAATAATTTCATTATTATGTGTATAGGTTGATGAGGTTTCATTATGTGTATGGGTTGATGAGGTTTCTGTCAAATTACCTGAGATAAACAATCCACAGCAAAGATTTATTTAGGCTTACAGTTTAAGAGATTTCAGTCCATAGTCAGCTTGCTCCATTGCCTTTTGGGCCTGTTATAAGGTAGAAGATCATGGTGGGGAACACATGGTGAAGCAGATTTAGGAAGCAAAGTGAAGGAGGAAGGGATCAGGGTCCTAACACCCTTTCCTAGGACACATTCCAGTGGTCTCATTTCCTTTAGTTAGGCCTCACCCCTTAAAGGATCCACCACCTTCCAATAGTAACAGAGTTAGGTTACCAAGTCTGTAATTCATGGCCTTTGGAAGACATTCAGGATATGAATTACAGTATTCTGTCCTGGTCCCCAAAGGCCTGTATCTGTTCTAGATTACAAAATGCATTCAGTTGATCTCTGATGGTCCCCAAATCTTAATTGTTTCTGCATTGCTCAAAAATTCAAGTCCAAAGTCTCCTTTGAGACTTGAAGCAAACTTTTAGCTGTGAGTCCCTGTAAAATTTTTTTAAAAGATTCTTTTAAAATACAATGGCACAGGGTAAACATTCTCATTCTTAAAGGAAGGAAAAGGAAAACAGTAAGGAGGAATCACACCAGCAGGAAAGACATTAAATCCACTATCTCTGTGTCTGGCATCCAGGGAATATGGTGGAATATGGTGGCTTGATGTGCGCTCTACAGGGATTGGGCAGCCCTGCCTGTGTGGCCTTGCTCATTCCAGCCCAGGCAGCCTCTCTCTTGAGCTGGCTCTGTTCACTACAGCTGCAGCTTCCCTTGATATGTGTTCCATGTCGCTGGTATCTCTAACTTCACAGGGTCTCCACTGCAGTTTTAGCTTCACTGTCACAGTGTCACATATTCTGTTCTCAAGAACTGCTTGCAGGGACATTAGTTGGGTCACACACTGCCTGGACTCTCAGGTTCTCCTTTGGAAATTTAATGGAAGTCTCTATGACCCCACTAAGGTTGCATTCTACATACCTACAAAACCATCTTCATAGGTGGGAATGGTGGCAACCACCTGGAATATCAGCACTCTGGAAGGCTGAGGCAGGAGAATCACAAGTTTGAACCCAGATTGATCAACTTAGTGAATTAGTGAGATCTCGTCTACGAAAATAAAAAATAGAAGTTTATCTGGGAATGCAGTTTGATCAAAAAGCTACCACAGTACCACAACTAGGAAAAATGGCATCATAAGGATGATGCCAAGTCTGCCACTAGCTTGAGCTATAGCTGGGCCCACCTGCACTATGGCTGCAGTGGCGTCTTCATGTCTGGATGGCTGAACACAAAGAATCAGATCACAAGGAAACTTGTTCCCTAGACAATCCTGTGCCAATCCCTGGATGACCCAAAGCTCTCAAACAAAATCCTTTGAGCCTGAGATGGGTAAAATCTTGCTAATTCCATTGTCCTGACACAGAATGATTAGCTTCTTCTTATTGGTAGTGATCTCTTTAGAAACTTCACCCTCCTTGATCACAATTTTGTGTTCTCCTTTTCTGACTAAAAACTAAGTTTTTCAAATTTTCCCATTCTGCTTTTGCTCTTAACTCTTACTGTAAATTTGGTAAAAGCAGTAGGTAACACCCATCCTATTACCTGAATGCTGTTATGCCTTAAAATCATCTCCATCAAATTTATTAGTCTGTCCATTCAAGTTCTTTGACTCTAATACAACTCCTAATAGAGTCCTAATTCCTATCTGAAACTTCACCAGCACGGCTTTTACTGTCTATACTCCTCTATTAGCATCTAGTTTTTTTTAATCTTTCCCAGAATTGTCCATTGATCTTTGTTTATAGCATTCTGGAGTTTTCTCCAGCCTGCTTCTCTGAACTTTTCTAAATACCCACCACAATTAGTTCCAAGGGGTTCTGAACCACACTGTCAAGTATAACTCAGTCATAGCAACAACCCTACTTTTTAGTATCACTTTTCTGAGTATTGCTATGACAACATACATGAGATACAAAGTGCAATAATGTATTTAGGCTAGCAGTTTCAGAGGTTTCAGTCCATGGTCGGTTTCCTTTTGGGCCTGTGGCAATGCAGAACATCATGGTAGGGACTGTGTTGTGAAGCACAGGTGCCCACCTCATGGTGGCAGGAAACAAAGAGAAAGGGGAAGATGCCAGCTTCCCAATATCCCCTTCAAGGACACACACCCAAGATCTAACCTCCTTCTGTTAAGACTCACCCCCTTAAAGGTTCTACCACCTTTCAACAGTTCATAGGCTGTAATACATGGCATTTGGGTGATATATACAATCTAAACTATGGACGTGTAAATGCAAATTTCATTAATTGTCTACAAAATATTTTTATAGCTTGTTTTAAGCTGGGGCTCACTCAAGGTTCATGTATTGCTTTTAAGTATATCTTTAAATATCCTTAGAGATGTGGAGATGAGACTTTGTATGTGCAGCTCTGCAATCTAGCATGTCATGTAACATCATAAATATAACAACAGAATCAAATGGAATTTTAGTGAGTGCTAAGAGTACTTTGCAAAGGGTACAACTTGAGTATGGCAGGAGATGAGCTAGTCATTTGTGATTAAAATTGGTACAAGTAATCAGCATTTCCTGTTTTATGTTAGGACATACAGAGAGAGTAATTATATTTCCACATGATAAGTAATGATAAAGTAAAAAACAAGGAGTTCCTTGGGACTGGTCCTATGCCAAGAGCTAGAAGGCCTTTGTTTTTCGTGTGACTGGAAAATGCTGGGACCAATACTATAGCAACTCTACTTGATTTCCCAGTTTTCCAGGCTACCCCTATTTCCAACACTAACCACTTTAGGTAACTTGATGTTTCTTCTTGGAAAGAATTAAGGCTGGAGCTTTGCTCTGTCCTCTTCCATCAACCATAAATACCCATGACTCAGAAAAACAAACACAAGATAGCCTTTTTCCACGTTATTTATTCATAGTCAATTACCAATAACTACATAAAGGGGTTAAACAAATTAATAGAAGTGTTTGGGAAGCCAGAGGACCATGGGAAGGATGGCAGAATTTAGACAGATAATAATTTTATAAAGTGTTAAATGAAGGATTTACAAATATTCTTTTTTTAAAAAAAGTATCCTCTGAGGGTAACAGAAGATAAAAATCATCATGAATAAAATAAATGAACCACTTTGCATTCCAGAGAACCAAAGTCTGCAAAAATGTTTTGCATTTTAGACCATTATGATTTTCAGATACTGACATGAAGTAGATTTCCAGCACAGAAAGACTAACAGTGAGTAACAGATTAACACAATGCAGAAGAAAATAAAGAACATGAAAATAGCTTGTTACCTGCTAGCAAAAATAGATGTTAATATCAAAATCAAAGACCTTCAAATAAATTATACCAAAATACTGTAGCTATTATTCCTAAGATAATAAGAACAACTTCTTATTGCTCCTATTTATAACTGAAAGATCTGAGAAAATTCTACAATAGCTGGAAGCCATAATATCATATGTAGTAGACCTATACCAAAGCACAACAGCCAAATAAACACTTTGTTTTTTGAGACTTGACATCCTTAGTAGTAGAACAAGATTACTCATCAAAAATCTGGATAATACAAATGAAGGACAGTGCCCAAAGCCCAAGAAACGGACTTATTAGAAATAATTAAAAGCAGGATATGAGAAAAGCAGCAGTCCAAATGAACTAAACATTTTTAAGAAAATCAGTCTGTATATTTTTCTCCCTTGGAAAGTACCCCAAAAAGAAAATAAAGGTGTGTGCATGTATTTGTGTGTGTGTGTGTGTGAGTGTGTGTATGTGTGTGTGCAGTAGGGCTCTGAGATATTCTGGGTACTTGGTCAATAACTGTGCTGTTGTCCTAAAGTGAGTCCCATTTCTTTAGTTAGTTTAGCTTCCAGGAGGTGAACTGCAGGTAGAAGTTGCACTGAGGCTTTTATTATTATCTGTGACTGGGGAAACACCTGCCTTTGGGTGTCCTGGGGTCTGGAGAGGGAACCCATCTGCTCCCATACTAGACTGGAGATGGTGAGACATTCATTTCTATATTTCTGGGTAGTTAACAGAAGAATATTCAATGTGTACGATTGGATGCCTGTTCTATTTCCAAGAATATATGATTTATCATAAATTTGGGATGGAATAATTAGGATTAAAATAAAGGTTAAAACATGTATCTACAATGGTGTGGTGACTGGCAGTATTTAATAGATTCAGAGTCTAAAAAGTTAAAATCTACCTCAATTCTTCCCAAATAATATCAAGTTTCTGTTTTCTTTATCTTAAAACTATGAAAGCTCTAGACATACAGATCTGGTGGAAAGGAACTTTTGAGAGAAGGAACTGAAATAAAAAGCCATTTCCTCCTCAAGGTAGTTTTAAGATTCAAATAACATGATGCATTAGAAAAGTCTTTTGTAAAGCAGCTGGGACTAGAGGTTTCAAAATTTGCATATAGTTTTACGCCTAATTTTACTCATTTCCACCCTGAACTCAAGTTAGATGACTACAGAAATGACAAGTTATCCTTGTGATTCCAAAGGGAAGCATAAAATCAATAGAAATAACAACATTAGTACAATTAAAGGATTTCTAAATCGTGTGTGATAAAGCTACCTCCTTTGTTTTTTCCTTCTTGAGTCAGGCTCTGGAGCAGGTCTACTTAACAGCCAATGTTACTAAATTTCTACATTTATTCTCACACTGTGAAAACTAGATTTGTTTTCCTTCTAGTACCCTTAAATTTATAATGTGCTTCCTCATGTCTGCTAGCCGAATTCGGATAAATGCTAGAAGAGAACAAAGCACACACCAAATAATTGGATTGTGTCATTCAACTGCTTAGAAATGAAAATGATACCCATACTGTGTTCATTTTGACATCTCCATAAAATGGAACAAATGAATCCAATATTTAATGAGTTGTTTTAAAATGCCAGTCACTTGCAGACTCCAATAGACAACTGATCCACTTTAAGTAATTTTCCATTTTAGACATGCAGTGCTGTCCAACTGGCTATTTGTTGTGACACTGAAAACTTGTGCATCACTTTTCTGTTATTTATTTTACTCTTCATTCATAGCATTCTACATCTCTGAAATTCTTTGTCTAAAAATGTTTTCCAGAAAAATTTCTTCACCACATCAACACACCTGATATATTCATGGGATTTGGGGTAAAAGGCTTCACAATTAGGCTTTGGTTTTAATATAATCTGGGCAGAAGCTGGAATTGTTTTGAGAATACAATTCAACTACTGCACAAATTATATTATTGTAATTTGAAATAACACCCTTAAAAAAAGTTTCCCCTTTCAGTAGTATAATCTATTGAGACTGCTGCAGAACTCACAATAACATAAATAAAAAGAAAGTATAGGAAAGGGGTAAGACACAGTTTTATCAGAAGATAACACAAAAGAAACCATATCAACTCTACATTTGTCTATAAGGCAGATGGTCAAACTTTTTATACAAGATCTAAAATATGGTACTTATTAAGAGGTAGAAAATACCAGAACAGTATTTAAGAAAGACATGTTAAGTTATTCAAAACAATCAGTTATTTTGCTAAACTTTTAGAAAGTTCATCTCTTGTGTGGAATATATTGTATGTTTTATAGTAACCTAAAACATTCCATATGCCACAGCGATGTGGCCAAACAGGATGGTTCCCAAAGCGAGAGGTGGGGTGGAGTGAGGTGGGGCAGGGTGGGAAGAAGAAGAAGAAAATTTCTTCATTTGTCAAGGATGTAGCTCTCACTAAGGAAAAATTTCTCTCCATCTCTCGGAAATGCCATTAGGATAATTAATTAATGGGGATTTCTCTGGTTGATGACAACCAAAGGGTATAATTTTGCATATAAGGCAATAGAACTACCAGGAGGGACAAGCACAAATGCTTTCCCTTCTAGAAGGTGCCATGTCCATCTTACATAAAAACATACATTCCACTATCTTCTGCCATGCCCTTAATCACTAAAATGCAAATGGACATATTCTTCAGACTCCAGCACCAGCAGAATTGTTCTGTATGAGCAAGTCAAGATCTGTCTGAGACAAAAAGATATCTCAGCTACCAAATTAAACTTGGTAGTTCACAAGTGGGTGAGTAACTCTGGGTATTCTTATTTTATAATGCACCTGGGAGAGGTTGATTTTTTTTTTCCTCCAACATAATTTTATAAGGCATAAATTTAATTTGCATTTTCCCTAACCTTTGGGAAATTAGTGTTAAAGCTTCTTTTTCAATCCACACCTTAACATTCAATCTTTCATTTTTATTAAACAGTTTATATATAAAAAGAAATACCAAGGTGTTCCACATTCATATAAACAATCATGATAATATTTGAAATTGCAAAGAAACCCAGGAAGAAAATATATACTTCAATACTTACAAGGTTAAGCTAAGCACAAGTGATTGTTCTGGATAGTATCTTTTACATATATAGACACAGGCTATGCTGCTTCCAGAGGCGAACATGGGAGAAGTACACGAATGTATCTTTCTTCTTTGGTTTTCACCACAAGATTGGATGTTCCACTTTGGAAAAACCAAAATCTTTTCTAAGTTCCAAATATAAGCCATTGCTCACCCAAGAGTCATCAGTGGATTTCCTGTGAAAGATAAAACAGTTTCTTGCAGACTCTTGAACACACTGTCAAATCCCCTCTCTCCTGTCTTCTTTCCTCTCCCCCCCTCCCCACCATCACACATGTTCCAACCACCCCAACCATCAGGAGGGTCCTGCTTTGAAACCTGGCGGAGACTGGGACCCTGGAGCTGTTTTGTCATTCCTGGTATTAATTTCTCAAACCTGGAGGCTGTGAAAAGTGATGCTTCTGAGAGCACAAATGGAGGGATCATTTGTTGCATAGAAAACATGGTTGGATGACAGTCAGCCCCAGGGGAATAACTATGTAACATTTACACTTCAAAAAACAGGTTGTTCATAGAAGTGGTAAGTCAGTATAAAAAAATTAGAAGAATTGAAGAGTATAGTCCTGGTTTACTACTTTTTAAATAGACAGTATACTACATAGACCAAATTTCCAAAGGCTTAAAAGTGATAAAAACTAAAAGTTTTCTCCTAGCCCTATCTCCCAGCCTCTGGGTTCTTTCCCTGTGGGCGGTGATGCTATCATCTATACTTTTTTTTAGAAGGAATCCATGAATATGTACCCTTGCATGCAGACCCATACACATGGCACCCCCTCCCATTTCTATGCAACGGTAGTCCTAGACAGTGGCCCACCCCTGAACATGTGATGTAACAATATATACTGGTCATACTTTTCCATCAGCATGATTAGCAGGGTTAGCAAACTACAGCCCAAGGTCAAACCCATCATTCTGCGTATCTCTGAAATACTGTTCATTGAAACTCAGCCATGCCTATTTGTTTAAATACCCTCTATGGTTGCTTTCTTGCTAAGTAGCTGAGTTAACTGCTGCCGAGACCTTATGGCTGCAAAATCAAGGTTTATCATTCGCTTTTTATAGAAAAATTTTGATGGCTCCAGAGATAGGATGTTTCTCATTTTCTTTTTAAATAGCTGCACGATATTCTAACGTATGGATAGGCCACAATGTACCTAAGAGGCGCTCTACAGATGGACACTTAGATGGTTTATAAACCCTAGGTAGTACAAATAAAGCATATGTTATTTTGTATGTAAGTATAGTTACATTAAAAATTCCTATAGTTAGTTCTGCTGGGACAGAGAGGGCTTACATTTGTAATTTTAACTGATATTGTCATAAGTTTCAGAAGCAAAAATAGGTGTGCTGGTTTTCCCATGTTTTCAGGAATATGGATTTTTGTATCACACTTATTTCCCTATACCAATAAAGGGACATGTTTAAAATGAGCCAATCTGCATATCAGATGGTTCAGACAGAACAAAGAGGGTTGAGCTGGTCTGAGGTATGGAATTTCCAGGGGGATTTTTGCTGATCCTCAAGGAACACTAACAGTAATGCCCAGGCTCCTGCATTCCTTCCTCATGGCTCTCTGTCATCTTTCTAATTTGCACAGTCCCAAGTAGGACTGCTACTGCCGAACAACTCTCTCATTTCCCTCATTTCAAAAACTTCACCTTCCAATACCGGGATAAATAAAGCAATGGAAGCAAAAGGAGCCATGAGCATTCCTGCTGCCACAGTTTGCAGTCTTTTCCACTCCAGATGTAATTCTTAGATCTCTGCAACAATAGTGCATGGATTCAAGTTTTGCATTTGAATGTTAATTCAGTTCCCATGTTGTTCCACATACTCTGCAAAGTCATTCTTAATGCTTTCATATTAGACCAAGTTGGTTTATCTCCTTAACTGGTCCTTGAGATGGTTTGATTACCCAAAATTTTAAATAATTCTAAAATACACAGTAATGAACACCTGTACAAACACAGATTTTCCTCTTTTTTAAAAAAAAATGAAACTGTATGATTTACAAAAGAAGGAAAAAAGACCCAATCCACTTAAGGAGGGCATATGTATGTCTTGTTCACTGGTCAGTAAATCAATAGGGCAGGCTGTTACTCTATTTTTCTATCCCTTGCTTTTTTCAATAAAGAATTTAAAATGTCTACCTTATTTTCCAAATATTTAAATAAAGTTATGAATATTGCAAGATGAAGCTCTGGGGAATTGATCTTCAATTGCTAAAATCCTGAGTTTGAGGAAATGATCAGAAAGGACCTGGTGGAATCTATATCATCCTTAGAGAAAGAGTATTATATTTTAAGATAAAACATGACTGGTTGCTATTTTGATGTTTTGAAATACATATTTTATTGGTGCTCCTGAGAGATTAGTAGGTAACTCTTTCTAAATGTTACTTCTGTTGTCTGTTAAAAACAAGCAGAAACAAAATGTAAAAACAAAATCCTGACAGCCCAGAGAGCAGGGCTGGGTGGAAAACAGTGCAGAAACTTCTGTTACACATTGTCTGAATTTGATTTTTTTTTTAATGTTTTATGAGGCAGGGTTTCCCTAAGTAGTTCAGGCTGCTCTTGAACTCACTACATAGCCCCAGCTGACCTCAAACTTGCGGTGATCCTCCTGCCTGTCAAGTGCTGGAATTACAAGTGTTTGCCACCATGTCAGCTACTTTGATTTTTTTTTAAAGAATAATCTAAAGCCATCTAAAGCCCTAACCTCATCGTCAGGAGAGCGAGGGCCTCATATGAAACATTTCACAGGACTCCTCATCAAGTCACCTTCATTCCCTGAACCTTTTTTTTTTCAGTTAAAATTTATTTTAAACACTTAAGTCTATTTTAAGAAAGAACTTCTTAGTGGATTTGATTTGTTTAGCTCTGTTTTATTGAGACAAGATCTTGCTATGTAGTTCAGCCTGGCCTTGAATTCACAGAGATGCTCCTGCCTCAGCCTCCCAACTATTGGCATCATGGGTGTACACCACCATACCCAGGTAGCAATTTATTTTTAAAATAAGAGTAACTGTTCCAAATCCAAGCCTAAGGGTACTGTAACTGCTATTCAAGAGTTAGAATACTTGGAATTCCATTTTGGTAACCAGAGGGATGGTCAGTCACTGCACAAAATACAAAAAACATAAAATAATATGGTATTCGTGTGGGTGGCCAAGCCTGGGCAAGTATGTGATCAGTTGGCCACAGTATGTACTGAGATGTCCCCCTCTGCAAAGGCACCACAGGGCCTTAGAGAAAGAGCGAAGGGTGGGCAAAGGAGGGTGGTCTTTCTGCTGGAGCTCCAGGAGGGCCACGGAGGGCAGGCGTGGCACCGCAGAGGGTGCCGCCTTCGGAGCAGGGTCACTGGAGAAGCTGGCCGGCGGGGACAGCGCCACTCTTCTCTGTCTCCCGACCAGCACCACCGAACGGCGGCAGCCCCTCGCAGCCCAGGACCCCACCCCCACGATGGGCCCTGGCACGTACCTGAAGAACCGCGGCTGGTGCTCCGTGCTGCTTTCTTCTAAGGCCCGCCGCCTCTCCCGCTGCCGCTGCTCAATCCGCTGCTTCTGTACTTCAGCTTCCTCTATGTTCCCTTCCTCCAGAAACCTGAGTGGCAGAGGAAAAACGTCAAGAAGTGTCATTTCCAAGAAAACAAAACCAGGGGCTGGGGATTTAGCTCAGTGGCATAAGTGCCTGCATGGCAAGTGTGAGGTTGTGAGTTTGATCCCTGGTAACAAACAAACAAACAACTGCTACTAAATGTCAATGCATCCAAGACTGGAAATTCAGAATGCTTTTCCATGCCCAAGGCCCCTCTGCTGATCCCTGAAACAGTGTTTTGAAGGAAAGAGATTATTTTATGAATTGGTGATATTTACATGGTTCAAAAATGTATCACTGATAAGGAATTTGGGCAGAAGATTCCCTGTCTTTCTTGTCTCCAATTCTACTTGTTACTATCCCACTCTGCCCGCTCTGCCTCCCACCACAGGCAAACCCGTTATGAGTTTCTTGTATATTTTTCTAGAGATTCTTTTGCATACTTGTGCAAATATATATTCATATCTCTTCATCCATTTCAAAAACATAAACAATAGCATACTGTATATGCTATTTATACACCTTAAGTGTTTGTTCTGCTTTACTTTTTACTTAAAAATGTATCTTGAAGATCTTCTTCTTCTTCTTCCATATCCCCGAACTCCCTATGTAATCTTAGCTGGCCTCCGATTCATAGCTATCCTCCTGCCTAGGCCTCCTGAGTACTAGGATTACAGGTGTGTGCCACATGCCTAGTTTGAAGATCTTTCCATGGTGGTACATAAACTCCCATTTTTAATAACTGTATGCTGATTAGTTATAGGATTACACTTTATTTATTCAACCTCCTATTGATAAATATCTGGGTTGTTTCTAGTGTTTAATGTAACAACACTGCAGCTAACCGCTTTGCATATGTATTACATCTGGAAAAGTATTCTGTAGGAGAAATTCCTAGAAGTGAGACAGCTATGCCAACGGATGAGTCTGTAGTTTATATATCATAAACTGCCCTTTAGCAGGGTCATAGCAACTTACACCCCTATCAGCATGAACACCCTTCCCTCTTGCCTCAAAGTATATGAGAAACGTATTTTCACATGGTTTTTAAATTGATCATTTTTTATATTACAAGTAAGACTGAACTTGTTTGTATGCTTAAGAAATACCTGCATTTCCTCTTTTATGAACTGCTCATTCTCCTATGTTCATTTTTTTTTCTAATGGGTTCATCTACTCCTTGATTTCTAGAACTAATTCAGGATACGAGTTATAATTACAGATTATGTGTGTCATTTATCTTTTGACCTTGGTTATATATTTTTATTTACGTTGTCACTAAAGTTTTTATTATTTTTTTAAAAATAAAGTCAAATGTAGAGATCTTTTCTTTCTTTTGGCTTCTGGATTTTGAGACTTAACTAAAAAGGCCTAAGAGGAAAGAGTATTATCTCCATCTGACAGAGTGGGAAACTTACTATATATCATCCAGCTTATTAGCAGCAAATCTAGTATCAGAAGTTAGATTTTAATGCACTCCAATAATTTAAATTTGAGGGGTCATGGGAGCTGGATGCTTTGTATTCTTTCAAATATACAGTAAGGTTTTTATTATTTTATGCAGTTTAACTCTTCAAAACAAAGACTATTTTGGGGGAGACATTTCAGCAGCAATTGGGCTTTACTAATAAAGGCCATCCAACACGAAGACAGAAGCTGGTCTCTATTTCCTCTGTGACATAACTATTTGAAGTCCCCTTACACCTCTGCACTCCTGAGGACTTCACTCACCTCTCTCAGGCTCCTCTGGTGGCCTGGGAGTTGTTTAGTAAAGTCTTTTGTAAAGAATTTTTTTTTAATGTCTCTAAAAAAAAGAATCTTAAAAAACCCTTACCTTTGATCTGGTCTAAACCGAGTGTCAGTAGGTGGTAATAAAGACTTTGACAATGGGTCCAATTCATTTAACTCTAATGCAAACTGTGTGAAGCCATAATATTGCTCGTAGCCTTTTGGCATGGGATCTGAAAGAAAAATACATCATTCATCCCTCATTTGCCTTTCTTTGAAATTACATTTTAATTCTTTTGCCTTTTTCATCTCAGAATGGCTACAGTTTTTTTTTCTCTCAGCCCTAAAGTATTCCATTTTTATTAAAATATTCTAACACAGAGATATTGAATATTTCTGTATAAATTTTCTTCTCTATATATTTTCTTCTATTAAAAGAGATACTGCCTCCTTTGTTAGACTCTACAGTGGCTTTATATAATTGACACAATGTTTTGAACTTTCTGTACTGTTTGAGCTATAAAATAATTTACTATTAAAATAAATATGCCAAACAAATACTGGATCTATTTTTCCTGACCAAGATCCCCACTGTAAAGAATCTACTTTTTATCTAAGTGATGTCAAACTCTCCTGAAAACTAAATAGTGCTGTAAATACTAAGTGGTCACTACATGCTGTTCTTTTCCTCCATTCCTGCTTTTCTTTTCGCCTGTCTTGTTCCCTACAGTCTTACAGCTTTAATTTTAAAACCCTGATGTGCATTGCCCCAATTTAAATTCCATTAAAAACCGGGCTAAAAACATCTGAGTTTACATTTCAGGTTAACAAATGTAAACTAATAAAATCCACCCACAGCTTCAACTCTTGTTCTTCATATACAAATATAAATGTTTTCCATGAACTTCCTATAGATATATTTGCAAAAGCTTTAGAAGTCCTTCCTGTAACCAACACTCCTTATAGCTTTAACACGAAAATAAAACCAAAGCTTCCCACTCTAAATCTTCCACCATGGTCCCCCAACCACCAGAGCGAAAAGCATGGTTTTTCTTAAAGATGCAGAATCTTCCAAGGCTGCTCACAGAAAATGCAGAGATGTAAAGTCAAGAAATAACAATGCCAACAGTTTCAACAGTGTTGCTTTGTCAAGGTCTATAATATCCAGAGAGCTTGGTGGCACACACTGATGAAACATACTTTAAACAAAGGAGAGAGACTATCCCACTTGTAAAATCTCATGCATGCCTCTGAAGTAGGAAGGCATTGAGGGGGACAATTTATTCTGGCTTCCCAACAACCTTGGTGATGGTGGAAGATGGGGCTGCCACCCGCTGCAGGAGACATGGGCAGCTGCCTGCTCTTCATCCTGCTCTTCCTTGTTAAGAGAATACTGACTCTGTTCAGGGAGCATGCATCTTTCCCAGAGAATGAACCAGTGTCCATCACAATTCCTCCTACCCACTCTGTTGCTCATTATTGGTTCAAGAACAGGTTTGGATCCACTGCAGCCTGATGTGATATAAAGATGTATTTGCTTGGGGATCCTGAGAAACACTTCATCCCTGATAAATGGGAGGCACATAAGAAGCACACACTGTCCTCTTTCCCTCCCTGTCTGACATGCAGCAGAGTGGGCATCTGACACTGAGCTATGGCCACCACCTTATAACCATGAGTGGAAACATCAGACACACTGGGAATGGCAGAATATGTGCTCATAGGTCTGTGTCTTGACACGGGTAAGGTGCCAGCTTACCAACCTGGGGCCACCAACTCTGCCTGTCCAGCAATGGCAGACATCCACATGGTTTAAGACACTAATACAGTAGTTTCTCAGTCCAAAGCATAGCAGCTATGCCTCAGACCAATGGTTTCCACACATCTACAGTGATAAATGTGTGGGGACATGCCACAGAACACTGGGCTGGCCCAGCCCTTCTCTCCACAGCTGCTTGAAGGACTCAGTGTCCTTCTGGAATCACAAAGGAGATCAGGATGGTCTACAGCACTGGGTCAACCCAGAGACTCGTCTGTGTGGTGGAACCCTCAAGTCACTATTTTTTCCAGTTAACACTTTTCTCTTGGTCTTTACCTTGGAACAACTTCTTGCACTTCACTGACTTTTCTTCAGAGAGCCCCAGGCAGTCCCGGGTGTGGACTCAGGATCTTCTACACTGCCCCCTGACTTGCTTCCTGGGGTTAAGAACCCAGGACCTAGCAGCCCACAATGAAGACTGCTGAGACAGCTGGATGAATGAAAGAAGGCCAACACTTCTAACCTTATTCAAAGCAGGAAGAGGCTGGAGACTGAACAGAACCCAGCCCCACACTACCAACTTCCTCTGGCCTCGCCAAGCTGCCCTTTCCCCACCTGAGGTTCCTGGGGCCGGAAACTCACTTGCTCTCCAGATGCACGTGGATGAGGAGGAGCTGCCACTGCAGTAGATGCTCTCGTGCCACTTCCCAAATAGCCGGTACACGGCCTGTCCACTCTGGTCGAACACAGTGCCTTCGATCTCATGGGCATTAGTGCTCCAGTATTTTGCCTAGGATGCAAAGGGAGTTGTGTAGTGCTTTGGCTCCAGCTTACCAGAGGTGATACATAAACAAAAAGTGAAGCAAGAGAAAGAACAGTAAGAGTGACTGCATAGTATGCATTATTTGCCAGTTCTGGATTCTGTATGCTTTTTAGTTGACCAAAAAACACCCCTGTGTATATTTATCCTTTACAACACAATGTTTTGAAATATGTATACATTGTGGGCTGGCTGGCTAAATCAAACTGATTAATATATGTTTTACCATACATATGTTTTAAGGGTAAGAACCCTTAAAAACCATTCTGATCATTTTTAAGTATATGATACATGGTTACTAAGTATATTCTCCATATGGTACCATAGATCTCTTAACCATATTCCTCTGCTCTAACTAAAATCTTGTATCCTCTGACCATCATTTCTCTGGCCCATAGCCCTACACCTAGGAACCTCTATTCTGCTCTTTGCTTTTCTATTATTTGTTTTAAAACATTTTCATTAGTACATGCTTGCAGTACATAATAATTATATTCACCATGGGAGTTAGTACCCATACGTAGCATTTTTATTTCCGTTTTTCCTCCCCTATCTCTTTCCCTTCTTCCATTTCCTGACTCCATGTCTATAACATCAACTTTTTAAAGGTTCCATATGTGGAAACCATGCAGTCTTTGTTTTTCTGTGTTTGGCTTATTTCACTTAACACAATGTCTAGCAGGTTCACCTGTACTGATAGGAATGAACTTCCTTCTTCTTTATGGCTGAATAGTAGGTCATTTTGTATACATGCCACATTTTTTTTATCCACTTATTTACTGATGGATCCTTGGGCTGATTCCTTATCTTGAGTATTGTGAATAATACTGCAATGAAGATGGGTGTGCAGATATCTCTTGGCCATATAGATTTGATTTCCTTTGACTATGTACCCAGCAGTAGGATTACGAGATCCCATGGTCAATTTTTTCATTTATTTTCAGAAAGGTCTGTTAAGGTCTCCTCCCATCTCTTTTTTGAGGTGAAGATCAACACAGCTTGATCTGCACATGCTAGGCAAGTATTCTACCATTAAGTTATAGCCCCAGCCCCTTTGCCCATTTCTAAAGCAGGTTATTTATTTTCTTTGCTATTAAGTTCCTTATATATTATCACCTTATCTAGTGGATAGCTTGCAAATATTTCCTCCTGTTTGGTAGATTGTTTCTTTACTCTAATTGTTTCCTTTGCTGTGCAAAAGTTCTTTAGCTTTCTGTCACACCATTTATCTATTTTTAACTTTTTTTGGATGTGCTTTTAGACTCTTATTTAAAGCACTGTCCAGACCAATGTCACTGAGTTTTTCTATATTTCTGAGCATTTTTACTAATTCATGGCTTAGGTTTAAGTCTCCAATTCATTTTGGGTTTTCTATATGGTGTGAATGAGATAAAGATCTAATTTCATTCTTCTGCAATTCAGTTTTCCCAGCACAGCCCTGCTCAGCCTGTTATATACAGTACCATGCTGAAACCAGTAGAGGGAGCTCCAACTCTCTAGAGATGAATTTTTTTTTTTCCCCCCACTTCCAAATCTCCCAACTACAGTACCTGGCTGCTCTTAAAAATTGCTAGGAAAAAACAGAAACCATTTCTCCATAAATCAAAAATCTCAGCACTATTTTCAGCTGAAACAGAATCTATATTTGGAAACCAGTAACATCAAGTGGCATTTTCAGGGCATATCCTGGTGGTTTAGCTTCTGCACTCCAAGACTGGTGAAAGTGGGAAGGAAGGGCAAGGCATAACAGCATCTCACAGGTGACTCAGAAATGTACGTACGTATGTATGTATGTATTCGTACTAGGGATTGAACTCACAACCTTGTACTTGCCAGGCAGGTGCTTGTGCTGCTGAGCAAAACCCATAGCCCTTGAAGCAGAAACTTAAAAATGAATTCTCTAGTTATATAAAAATGAGAGGGAGAAAAGAGAAGAGAAGAAGAGAAGAGAAGGCGAAAAGGTGAAACGGAAAAAAGAGGAGAGGAGAGGAAAACATGTAGTACTGTCCAGGCTCTTACATTTATTCTGAAGTGAGACATTAGATTTTTCTCTTAGAGACATTTGTCAACAAATCCAATGTTGATGACTAGATGAGAAGCCAGAGAGGCCCAGCCATATTCAATGGCCAACCATGGTATCTGTTTCCAGAGTGTTTTTAAATGCCAAAGGCACAGTCAGTGTTCATCTCTCCTAGCTACAGAACTCCCTTCGCTGCCTCTGAGCGGTGAGAACAAGCTGGGTGGTAGACATAGAGCCTGAACACATTTCCTTGGGAAACTACTCGGAGCTAGGGGGCTGTTGTCTTGGTCAGGGGTAACAGATGTCTGTTCCAGGTTTCCCTTCGCTTCTTTTTGCAGAGCTAAGGTCAGGCCTTCAAGGTAGGGTCATTTTCATTTTGCCCCAAATGGAAGGTTATCAGTAATGGTAGGTCTCTCTACAACCCAATTTGACTTATGCAATAAAGACTGCAATCAACTTTTTTGTAAGGGTCCTCTACCAGCTACAGGTGGTACAGAGAGGTGTTGCATGAAATGCCACAGTTGAAACTTCATCTGGAGCTCATGTCTTTTGATTTTAGTTAAATGCAAGTATTTTCTGAGGTGGGTAATTTAATGTCATAGAAAGTACAAATGATTTCTAAGTGCAAGGAGAATTCCAAGAAAGAAAGAAGTAGGGGAAGACCTTGAATAAAGGTGGCTGGAAAGATAAAGGGGCTATCTTGTACTTCTCTTTCTCTCTCTTTCTCTCTTTTTTAGACAGGGTCTCTCTACGTAACCCAGGTGACCTTGAACTCACAGAGTAGTCCAGGATGGCCTCAAACTTGCAGCAATCTTTCTGCCTCAGCTTCCTGAGTGCTGGGATTATAGGCATGCACCACCCTGCCCAGCCTACCCTATACTTTTTACATCTAGCCAATCTTTCCATTTTCTCTGATTATGAGTCTCTGCTACATGTCAGGTATCAGTCCCAGGCATCAGGGGAACTGTAGAGAGCAAGATAGACCAGGCTTTTGCTCTCCTGGAGTCAGGGATGACAAGGAGGATGCAGAGAGCAGAAAATAAAAAGTAAAGAAACAATCAGCGGAACCCAGAAGGCTGCACAAAGAAGCAATTCGCCCACCCTCTTGGTGAGCGCCTTCCTCCGGCATGAGGCAGGAGCAGGCCCAGTAGTGTTTCCTGTGAGCCTACCGGTGCATGGGCTTGGAATCCACCATCCCCAAACCTGCCCCCTCCAACGTTTGCAACTGGGGACAGAAGTCTGAGCATCCTGAGCATCAGGATGACTGTATGCAATATAGCAAATATGGGGGGGGTCTCCTCTATCTTCTCTTTGAAAGCAAATGTTGTTTTCAGTTTTGATTCATTATGATTAATTGTTTTACTCTTTTCAATATTCTCTTTCAATTGATTTTATAATATTCTGTCTTTGATTTGATTTTGCTATACCTAATTGACTACACAACTACTGTGAAGATAATGAGATATACTATGGTACCTATTGCTGTTATCCCGGTAACCTGCTGTGAAGTTCTGTACCAAATTCACTGCACTGTCTCGATTGGCTTTGTTTTTTCTTCTGTTTTATTTCTACTTACTTTCAAAATAAAATTTTAAAAAAGAAACAATCAGTGCATTACTTTTAGAGGGTAATAAAAACCTTAATGTGATGTGAAGGAGAATGAAAGACAGATTGAGAAGGTGACAAAAAGATCTAAGGGGAATGGTGAGGCATAAGGAAATGAAGAAAGAAGGTCACTGTGCTCAGAAGATAGCATGGATGAGAAGGGAGTAAAAGCCAAGGTTGAAGTGGAAGTGAAGGTGAGGGCAGTATGTGTGTGTGAGTGAGTGTGTTGTGCGGGCAAGTCTGCAAGTGTGTGCTTGAGGGAGAAGTGGGAAGTGCAGATTGTGCAGGGCCATGTGGGCCACCATAGGGTTGCAGACCTTCACTCTGGGAAAGATGGAAGTTACTGGAGGATTTAGCTCAAAGAATAATATGGTAGAACATATAAGCATAACATTTACCATCTGAACGATATCTAAATGAAAATTCAAAGGTATTAATGACACAATGTTGGGCAACCATTGCTACTATTTCCAAGACTTTCATTTTCCCAAACAGAAACTCCACACCCATTAAATATTAACTCTTCATTTCCTTCACCTCTAGACCTAGCAACTACCACTCTGCTTTCTGTTTCTGTGAATTTGATTCCTCTAGGGACCGCATGTAAATGGAACTCTGCATTGTGTCCTTTTGCATCTGGCTTACTTTATTCAGCATGAGGTCTCTGACTTGCAATCATGTTGTGGATAATAACATGTTTTTAAAGCGCCCCTTTAGCTGTGCACCAAGGACAGATCATCAAGGAGTTAGGGAAGGGGAGAGGGCAGGAAGGATCATGGTTCTATTCCAGCTGACAGAGGTCTGGCTGGGTCAGAAAGGTGCTTGCACTGTTTGTCTGCTGAGACCAATGTGCAGGTGTAAAGCCCAGACAGCCTGTGTCCTCAGGTTCCACGTCTGCCTCAGCCCCTCCAGAGTCAGAGCTCAGAGAGCTGCTTGAATTACCTTTATGAAGTTCACTTTGCAGTGGCAGGAATCATCATTCAAGTTGTTGATGACAATCTCTCCATAGTGCTCAATCCACCTCTGCCCACTTAAGATGTTGTGGATGCAAGAGGTCACCTTGTTCCATGCAAAATGATCTCCAGAGCTGAAACAGTGGGAGAAGTAAGAGTAATAATGCCCAAAAAAGCCAACAACAGCTGTAAACCAACACTGCTATTTTATAAAATAAATCGCAATCACTCATCTTTTCCTTCACCAACCCCACACTGCATCAGCACTGCATGGGCAACACATGAGCTCCAAGAAGTCACTCACGACACACACAGGACAGGGTGGTCAGAATCCTGCACTCTGGAAGCCATGGAAGACTTTGTTGGAGGGTCACGGTCTCTGAACCACATTCTCTCTCTTTCAACAAGGGAGGCAACTGAGTGCCAGAAGTGACATGATAGAGCTGCCCAGCTAGAAAACGCAAGACAGTGGGGAAAAGCTACAGGGTTTATATAATTTGACAATTATATCTTTCATGAAGAGAAATCATTCAGCTATTATTTACAGAGTTAAATAAGAATCATGAGGAATCTGTGATGAGACTGAGTACGTGGCATATACTATATGCCAACTGCTGTTTTAAGAGCTTTATGTAAATTAACTGTTTGCTCTTCACAATTGTCCTTTGAAGGAGGTTTGTAATCCCCAGGTATCAAATGAGGGGACTGATCCTGAGTAAGGTGGTCACCATGTCACTGGGGCAGTGAGCACTGACTCAAAGCAGCCTTATTCCAGAGACCCTGTTCACAGGCATTTTGCTTTATAAATGAAAATCAGTAATCCTTGTCAGAGGAAGGACATATCTTTCTTAAAAGGAATTCAGACATTAAGGCAGGGCAATAATGTTAAAGAAAACTACCATTCTTAACCTTGATAGAAAGTAGGAGTAGATATTTAAAAAGCATCAACTCAGAGGACATTGGTCTGCAGGTAGCATCACTGCTTGGGGGAAAGAAAATCCAAGCTTGCCCAGATGAAGAACATTTGATGCCGCTGCCAAATAGCTTGAAAGGAAACCATACTCTCCAGGCTATAGGAGTGGTGGGCATCCTGACCCTACAGTGTTTTCTGCTACTAAATTCTGTAAAGTTCCCTAACACAGAAGAACTTACGCTGGGAGAGTCACATGGGTTGTGCCAATTGGAACAATTTCCATGGATTTGCCCCAGAATTTATTTTTCCATCTCACATCTGAAATGAAACAGCCAATAGTAAGCGTTTAGCAGAATAGCTAGTCAGACCAAAGAATAGTCTACATAAATGATCACTATATAGTACAATTTTTTATAATCAGATTAAGTATTGTGTAAGAAAAAATTTAATGCAATATATGGACCAACTAGGCACTTTAAACAGAATCAGAAAAATTGGAAGAATTAAGGGATAGAAAACAGAAGTAAAAACAAGTAATAGATCACACAGAGAAACATAGCCTATAGTTGAGTGTGTTCTATGATGATATTATGGTTTGTGTCTGAGTATCCCCAAAAGCCTCATGCAAACATGGAGGTGGTTGAATCTAAGAGGTATGCTTTTCCCCTTTTCTTGCTTTTTTCACTCTTGATGGTTAAGACCACCATAAACGGCTGGCTGTCCCTTAGCCACGCCACCCTGCCTGGGAGCCCACTGAATATGGACTGAATCCTCCAAAATCTGTAAGCTAAATAAACCTTTCCTTCCTTCATTTTGGGTGTCAGGTATTTTGCCTTAGCAACAAGAGAAAAAGTACCAAGTCAGGTGAAATGGAAACAAAGAATAAGAAATGCTTGGGCAGGAAAAAAGATGGCCAACTGATAGGTAGCACAATAGAGAACCTCTCTGAGAAAAACAACACAGATGCTAGAATTTAACACCATGGAGAAGACCAGACGAAAGGAGAGGAATTCTCATCACCCAGGAGGAAACTGAGGAAAAAGAAAAAGAAAAAAAATTAAAAAAGAAAAAGCGTGGATGGAGGGCTGGAGCTGGGCACACTCCTGTCACTATACTGGGCACGTCTTAGAGTCAGGTGACTCACGATCAAGCTGAGGTCGCATCCCCGCCAAGAGTGGGGGTTGGTAAGCTCGAGACCCTCGGCAGGAGGAGGTGCTGTAACAGGGAGTGGAAAGGCGAACTGAGCTGCACGGACTTTGGTGAGTGCTGAGAACTGGGTTCCCCAGAGCGGGATGACTGGCTAGACAACATACTGGAGTTGGGTAGGACAGGCTTGAACGGACAACTGAAGCAGCGTCAGTCAGTGGCTCCTGGCCCAAAGTGGATTGGTGGGATCTGCTTGGGCTGGGCCATGCCCCTGGTCGGGATCCAATAGCCAGGGACAAGGGTATCCCAAACCTGTGACATCCGCAGGGCAGAGACTAACGTACTGAAGACACTCACTGGTTGACTGGCTTAGAGGGGAGGGGTCAGCCCACATCGCTCCTGCCTGCCCCTCACAGATCAACAGCAAACTGGAGAGGGCATCACTCCCCTAGCCAGTATGCTGCAGAAAAACTGTAAGCAATACAGGGAGTGGAACTGGCAAAAAGGTCCTCAGACCTCTACCATTCACCTATCTGAAAGAAACCAGAAACATGACAAGACAAAGAAACAACAAAAAGCCTCCAACCACTGACCCAGAGAAAGTAAGTCCAGGAGAGGTAAATACAGAGGAGATTGAGGGCAGCAAACATGCATTATCAGACATGGCCTCATTGGAAATAAAGAAATACTTCTGTGACCTCATCGATGAATTTAAATCTGAAATTCTAACTCAGGTGAAGCAAGATATAAGAAGATTAATAAAAGAAATACTGAGCACTCCTCAAAAAGACACAAATGGAAGAATGGAGGAACCCAGAGAAAGGAGAGAAGATGTTGATGAAGAATATAAGCAAAATCTAGAATACATGAAGCAGATTCAAAGAGAATATCAGGAAGTTAAAAACTTCATTGAAAGCTGGCAAAACTTCTTGACAGAAACTAAAGACAGAATTTCAAAACTTGAAGATAGATTTGCAATGTATAATCGTGAAAGGAAAGATCTCTTAAAAATAACAAGGAACCAGGAAGTAGCAATACAAAGGCTAGAAGACAACAACAGGATTTATAACTTAAGAATAAAGAATGTGAACAAAGAAGCAAGAACAAATACAAATGAAATAAAAAAGGTTATTCACAGAAATAATTAAGGAAAACTTCCCAAGCATAGGAAATAGAAGTGATGTTCAGATGTATGAGGCATTCTAGAACTCCAGCCAGCTACAACCAAAACAGATCTACACCCAGATACATAATAATCAGGATCCCAGAAATCCATCATAAGAACAGACTATTAAAAGCAGTCAGAGAAAAGAAACAGATTACCTATAAAGGAAAACTCATCAAAATCACAGCAGACTTCTTGATGCAAACTATCAAATCAAGAAGAGCTTGGAGTGAAATATTCCAAGCCCTGGAAGAAAATAACCTCCAACCCAGATTGATGTACCCAGCAAAACTGTCTCTCAAAATTAATGGAGAGACAAGATATTTCCACGACAAAGAGGAACTGGGGGAGTTTGTGACCACCAATCCAACCCTGCAAAGAATATTGAAAGACATTCTAGAGAGAAGAAAATCACCAGGATTCCAGAAACAATGGCAGAAAGGCCTCAATGAAAGGGGCAGACAGTAGAATGAAGGAGAAAAGTAAACAACAGTGACAGAAAAATAGCATAGCAGAGATGAGGCAAAGAAGACTGGCTATATTGCTGTTCTGTCTTGACTGATTTTATTCGAATCTGGTATGCTTGAGAGCATCAAGTCTGAGAGTAGAGGCAACTATTCTGAAGGTGGTAAGATTCAATAAGATACCCATTCTGGTTTGATTACTGTCTCTGAAGTCCTATAATGTCTCCAATGTTTGGTTTTTATTAACAGTGCTATGTACTGCTATGTTTAATTATACTATGCCTGATGATATAGGCAATTTTATTGAAAATAAAAAGAGACATCATAGTAACTACCGTAGATCACCTAGTATTGTGGTTTTATACATCCTTTTCATTTCACATTTTTCTAGGAATTTGTTTTTTTGACTTGTTTTGATTTGTTTTTCCCTCTAATACAGAAAGGATAGGTATATGTAGAGACGTGTACATGTGTAGAACTTCTAAACAGTTTACGAGAATTGATTTTTTATAGTTATTGTAAAAAAAAGAGAGAGGAAAACAAAGTATTTTAAAGGATATAACTGCATGTATGTTTAAGTGTGTAGGATTGATAACTATATTACTAAGTTTCTGTTGGATAGATGAACAGAATTGATTGCAGTCTTACTGTTTATAACTTAAGAATAAAGAATGTGAACAAAGAAGCAAGAACAAATACAAATGAAATAAAAAAGGTTATTCACAGAAATAATTAAGGAAAACTTCCCAAGCATAGGAAATAGAAGTGATGTTCAGATGTTTAAATGTCCACTTTGTATGCTTTACTTTTATAACTTGAACAACTACTTCTAAGAGGAAAATATGTAATTATCAACTAATGATTTCTTACTGTTTTTTTTAAAATTATGTATTATTTCTAGTCTCTTTCTGTTTCATTTTTTTTTTCTTTAAATAAAAAAAAAAATGCTTGGGCAAGATACCAGTTTTTCAGACGGGGTCATCTGAGTGGGGCCTTATAGAAAATAGCAGGAATCCCCCACAAAGAAAAAAAGCAATTTAAGGTAGAAAAAATAGCTTATGGAGATAAAAATATAAGAGTAGAATGTGTTCTATCTCAGAGGTTTGAGATTACCTAGGGAAGAGTAGAAAATCAGATAGAGAACAAAAATGACTGGGTCCACAAGCATGGCTAGGAGGTCTGATTTGTCTGCACTGGGAGAAAACAAACAGGGAATTGATGTGATTAGCCCCAGACCTTGCAAAGACAAATGGGAGCTATATGAAGAAGTGAAAGTAATGCAGCGAGAGGCTATAGTAGTTGCCCAGGGGACAAATGGGTCATAGCCAGAGTGATATAGTGATCCTATAATATGAAAGAAGTAGGAAGAGTAGAAAATTAGAGACAGATTGAGAAAGAAAAGGAGAGTTTATAAATAAGGTCAGATTTTCCTAACTTGCACTAGTGGTGCACCAACAAAGGAGACAGGGTAGAAGAAAGCCTGTGGAGAGGTCCTGATGGAAAGGTTGCAGTAGGTGGGTTGGAAGCAGGCAGCCAGGGGAGGCTAGGGCTAGAGTTCAGGATGGTGCTGGGGTCCAAGGAGGAATCTAGGTGGGGGAGGCCCAGCCACAAGTATATGATTCTCTTTATACAAAATGCCAAAATCAGCAAATTATACAGACAGAAAATAGATTAATGCTGTTGCCTTAGGCTAAGGTTATTGAGGAAAACTGGAGGGGAAAGTATTTGCTAGAGGTTTCTTTCTGGAATGATGAAAATGTTCTAAAATTAATTGTGCTATGACTTTACAACTCTGTGAATACTAAAATAAAAACTCACTTTAAATAGGTGAATTATGTGTTACCTAATGGGAAAAAAAGGATAGCTGGGTAAGTAAAACATATATAACATAACAACTTATGGGAGGTTATAACATATATAAGCTCAAAGTTTGGAAGAGAAGGAATAGAAATATATTTTCTTAATTTTTTATATTATATGTGAAGTGACATAACATTAGTTGATAATAGACTAATACATTAATAAATGTATGATTCCTAAAGTAACAACTATAACAGAACAAAGAGGCATAGCAAAGAAATCAACAGAGGAGATAAAATAGAATTAAAGGAAGCATTCAATTAATCAAAAAGAAGGCAGAAAAGGAAAAAATGGGGAACAAAGAACAGAGCTGATGAGAGCAGATTTAAACTCAACTATATCTATAATAATAATAATAAATGTAAATGGATTAAGCAACATAATTAAAATGCAGAGAAATGTCAGATTGGATAAAAATCACGATTTCTGAGTCACAGACCTATAGAAATAGGAAGAATTATTCTGAAAAGTCCAATATGAAAGAATTCCCCAGAAAATGAATGAATGATTAGGAATGGAGTTGAGAAAACACATCATATGGGGAGCTCATAGAAACTTCTTTGACCTCTTACTATGAAAATACATAATTTAAAAAATAACAAAAGAAAGGTGCTTACAGGGTCAATGAGTTTAGCATTTAGGATGTTAAGAACCTTATGAGAATTGTTTCCAGAGGCTTTTGATAAAAGGTAGGGAAATTTCAAATCAAGCTTCAATTTTAAATTTTAATAGCAAACTGTAAGAAAGGAAATCATAGTACTTTGAACTGGTAATATCAATCATATCCTTACAGCAGAGCTGGGTAGTTGGGGAAGGGATAGAGATGGGGAGGTGATACTGTATATTCTTCTGTACTTTTAAAATCAGGAATTATCAGGTGGGAAGTCAGGTGATTATCATTTTAGTTGAGAAAGATGTTCTAAAAACTGATATATGCTTATTCTTTAAAATCTCAGGATGCTCATGTTTTCTGTGTATATTGCATTGCAATTTTTTGAATAAATGATGACTTTAACAAAATTAATTAACCTAATTAAGAAATGTTTTCTAAACTAAACAAAATTTTAGGAACAATAAACTGAAACCAGAAAACAAAGCAACAGTATAAAATATAATTCCAGAAATAAAATTTAGATGTTTCAAAAGCAACAATATCTCTCTGTTGTTCAGGTACTGAGAAATAGGAGGAATACAAGAAAAGGTACAGAAGTAACTGGTAGTGATCCAGATAGGATGGAGGAGTTTTTTAAAGGTAAAAACTAAATGATCTCCCTAAGGACTTTATAGCGATCAATTATCACTTAAAGTAGTATCAATTCATAATTGACAAATCTCAATTATTGTTCAGAAATGAGAGGTGAGAACATCAGGAGGAGCAGATCCTCTAATGGGATCCAAGTCCTGGGACCACTTTTGACCTTAGCAAGCATTGATGGTAATTCCTGAGTAAATTATATCTATACTGTTCCAGGAAATGGAGGTCAAATAAATTAACACATTACCTTGCCAGAAAACAAAATTTCCAGACTCAGCATGACATGCAGAGATAGGTGGATGGTGGCTGACCTAATGGAGACAAAGAGTGAAAAGAAAAAAATGAGCAAACTTTTGTATCTCATGAAACCCATTCCTGCCACCGGAAGGCCCTGTTAGACTTCATTGCGAGGGTGGCCTAAGGGCAAGTAATGAAGGCAGACACGTGTTTGGAAAGGTGTGAAAACAAAAAGCAGGGACATCTGTGGCCTGCCCATTCATAAACCATACAAAATGGCACTGGCTACCAACTTCAAAATTTTTTAGGTATCTGCACATATTTTAACTAATGTGACAAAGAGTGTCTTAACATGCGCTTTCTAAACAACATAAAAATGCCCTCCCTCCTGTTCAGCAGATTTAACTCTTGAAAACTGTGCATCACCAATCCAGCCTCTTTTCAAATTATTCACAAAAAGATCCATTCGAGGTACTTTTTAAAAAATAAAAGTTGGGGATGTAGCTGAGTGGTAGAGCACTCACACAGCATGTGTGAGGTACTGGGTTCAATCCTTGGCACTATCAAAATTAAGAAATAAAAAAGCAGGTAAACATATAATTTTTGAGGAAATGTTTGCTAATTGCTAAGAAACAATACGTTCTTTTTTTGTCAAGAGGAAAAATAAATATCTTGAATAAACAAATAATTACAGTACATCCCAGAAAAGACAGTCTCCTATAATGGGGACCACCTTCTGGCAAGGGGTCATTACTTGTTTCTTCACCAATTAGAGGAAGTGGTCTCTCCTTTCCATTTCTTTATTATCTCAGCAACACTCAGGGAACATGTTCTGCTGATTCTACTAGCTCATTAGTAGTGAGACCAGGCTGGCAGTGGTATTTCCAGAAATCTCTCTATTTTAGCTTGTTCTTAGCACAGGTATCATACATTTAGGATATCTAGCCCAAAGCCCTTATATTATAAACGTGCACGCTAAAGTCAGAAAGATTAAGTGACATTTTCGAAACCACACTGTTAAAGAAAGAGTAGAGAAAAAATGCAGATTTTGGCTTACCTGAATAGTTTTTAAATAAAAAAAAAAAGTTTTTAAGTAGTTTAAGTTTCCAAATACATTTATTTATTTTAATTTATTTACTTTATTATTTTTGATGCGCTATTTGGGGTTGGACCCAGGACTTCACATGTGTAGACAACTGCTCTTCCACTGAGCTATACACCTTGCCCTCTCTATTTTGAGACAGCATCTTGTTAAAAAGTCCAGACCGATCTTGAACTTGTGATCCTCCTATCTTGGATTTCCTAGAAGCTGGGGCCACAGGTACAGGCCACTGTGTCAGGTTCAAACACATCTTATCAAGCACTTAGAATATGGACTCTGCTTGAGGTAGACAGGTATAAGCTTTTCATGGAGAGGAAGAGGACAGGGATGACAAACCCAGAGCACTCTCCTTGCTCTGGATCCTCAGCAGTAATGAGGAGCATGCTTAGGAAAGCATTTCTGTACGCTCCTCTTGTAGGTGAAGCCCTGTAGGGATGCAATGATTTTGAGTCACACATCCTGTAGATGTATTTAATAGGTGGGATTACAGTAGAACCAGCTTAGAGCAAAGAAAAGAAGAGGAAAAGACTGAGACAATATCTTAGTGTTTCAGTTTCTTCAGTACACTTAAATTCTAGCTACTATATGAAGTAGGAGATGTAAATGTGCTGTTGTTTGCTTTGTCTTAGTCTTCATGTGCTCATACAAATGTGAGCCCTTTGCATTCTATGGGATTTTTAAGGGGAAATTTCACTGCAAGCACTTAGAGCCTAACTCCTATCATGTAACTATGCCTTCCTTTTTTGTCATTTCAGCTTTATTTTTTTATTTTTTGTCTTTTTGAGACAGGGTCTCACCATGCAGTTCAGGTTGGCCTTGAGCTCACTTTGTAGCCTTGGCTGGTCTTGAACTTGCAATGATCCTCCTGCCTCAGCCTCCCAAGTGCTGGGATTATAGGCATTAGCTTTATTTTTTATAATCTCTAAATTATAAAATTTAATTATATAATTAATTGCTGTCATATTTTTAATCTGGCTACCTGGAGACACCTTAGATCACAAAATTCTGTATCCCTTTATCCACCTATTCTTTAAGATAGCTCTCAAAATAATCTAGTTAACTTTCAAAACAAGAGATTATATAAAATTAAATCAAAACAAGACAATATCCACCTCTTCCACCCCACTTGACATAAATCACTATTGAATGGGAGAAAGGTATGGAATGTTTTCTTCCTCCATAATATAGACATTTTAAAATGGGTTATCAAAAACTGCATTATAGTCATCCCACAGAAACAATATAGTAATGGGGGAAGGAAGCATTATAGCCTCAATAGAGAACTTGGTATCTTGACTGGTATAATCAAATAGAGACATCAAAGGAAAATACAGTACATTAAAACTATGTACCTGTCCAGAAGTAAATAAATAAAACAGGAATAAATACCATCTATGTGAATTATAAAAAGAAAGTCTTCCTATACTTTCAGTACACACAAGTCCTGGGAAATGCAACTTTGATTTAAAAAAATTAACCAAGTGCTGTACCTGATTAATACATCAACAGTTTCGTAGAGTGCCTTTACGTGGATTCTGAATGAACAAATTTCAGTATTCAAGTATCAGTTGCTTTGCTTATTTTCTTATGGATTAAAGAGCCCCTAGAAGATGGTTTATTTGTACTACTTTACTTTTCAGAAGTTTACCAAGCTTTCCAGTGATCCCTGATTTTTCTTTAATTTCCTCATAACATATTTATTCATTAGACATTGCCAGGTTATGTGTCCCAGCTACTCTAGTGTCAACCAATGAAAGAGAATGTTTGTTGTTCCACAGATCTGGGTCCAAACTGTAATGGTAGGCAAATTTCTTAATTCCTCTCAGCCTCCATTCCTTCAGCTGTAAAATAGGGTTAATACTATTTTACATAATACATCTGGACTAACAGAAATGGACAACATACGTAAAATATGTCCAGCAACATAACACTGGTGTGGATAAAGCAATGACTAAACTTTAGTTTTTTTAAATGAGTGTATTTTCACTTAGTTCTTACAGTGGTCTTGTGCCTTTATTAGCCTTATATTAGGAAATAAAGGAAATAAAGAACTCGCCCCATGTTACATTGCTAATGAATGACTAAGGTAGCATTTGGTCCTCAATTGAAGCTCTTTTCTATATGTTCCAGCAGACTTCCTATGGCTGCTCTCAGACTTGGGCTCTTGTCCCCAAAGCCTGGGTACAACAAAAGGTTCCATTTTATGAACACTTAAAGAAAGAATCTTTTGAATTTGACCTTTCCAACCTTCTGAGTCTCATTTTTTCCTTTGTAAAATTAGGCCCGACAATCTCTCTTGGCTGCAAAATACTATGTTTCTAATATCTCTTCTCAAGGTCTTCTTCAAATCTTATCATCAAAGATGGGATTAGATGACAGCCAATTTGAAAATATAATTTCAAGGCTTTGATTACCTTGAATGCCCAGAGAAAAGGATAATTCATCATTAATCACTTAATCTTAGTTAATGACAGTCTTTTTACAGAAATAAAAAATAATGAACAAAACCTAATGTGTCTTTGTTAGTGCAGGGTTTGATTAGGTATCTATTCTTAGTACATCTTAACCCAGGCAAAAAAAGATGGTAGGTGCATTTGAGTCTGACCTAATCCAACCCAAGAGGAAACACTGTCTGTTGGACTATTGAATAAATGCAATTTAGACTGTTTTTCAGCATTTTTTTCTATCACTTCCTCTGCAAGAATTAATAAGGATTTGATGATATTATATTGTATTTGATTCATAAGGGTTCTTAAACATTCATTTAGTGCATGGTTTTCATTATGCAAATATTTGTATGGCAAAACCTTTTTTCTACAAGCCCTAACATAGCTCCTTTGGTAGTTAAGAACTCCTGTAATTTATAATTTTTTTGTATATATGACTTTCTTTACCCTGCCCCAATCATTTTTATTTACACTTGAACGTATCTTATGTAAGAGTTAGGTGGCAAAAGAGAAGCAGATATGAACAAGGTATATTTCAATATTGACATCTTTTGTATATTTTATTTTTCAGAGATAGAAAAAAATCCCTTAATACATCACTTTTTCCCTGCAACTTCCCAAGGTGCAACCATGTAACCACCTAGTTCCTGATCCCTATACCAGTGCAGGGCAGTTTGTGGAAAAGGGGAATCTGCCAGGCAAAAAATCACCAACGAGGTGACCAAGTGGCCACTCTATATTAACACATTTGCTGACTATTATATATAGGCACTGTCCTGGTCACTGTGGACACAATGGAAAACACAAGATGCAAAAGCGTTTCCCTTTGCAGGATTTATATTTTAGGGCAGAAGTGGTGACAGTCATGACAGAGATCACCATAGGATGGGGGATGGCCAGGGGTGGGGGATGGCCAGGGCCCCGCCCCTTAGCCAGCTACTCATTAAAAGCATAATTTATGTGTTTTCTTTTGGATTAGTCAAGGAACTGAAAGCTATTTTTGCTAAAAACCATGCCTCGTCACTGGGTCAATAAATGTTCAATAGCAAAACAAAACTTGACCTTCATTTTGTAGCCTTTGTTACTGCAAAACTTCAGGTCAAATCCTTTCTCAGCTCTGTACACAGGTATGTTAACCATTCTGGCAGTGTCTGTTTAAAGGTTGAATGACAAGATGATCAGCTCTCAATCTGCATGGTCGTGATGGGCTCCTTTCAAGACTGGGGACACTGAGACTGAAGATTTACAGGGGCCAGATATCTCCAGCTATCGCCCTGAACCTGTGAGCATCTGGATTCTTGGAAAAGCAGAGTCCCACATGACTAAACTCAATGCAAGGAGAGAGAACCATTTCACGGGAATGGAAAAGTCCCTCAAACTATGAGGATTCCAGAACTGAGATAAGATCAGTGGATCCCAGCCCAGCAGCTGAAGCTTAAAAGCTAGCGGCCTGCCCTGTAGGCAGGTCAGTCTGATTCCCTTCCTCAATGGGCCCTCTGCAGTTGCTCAAGCTGGAATTCTTTCCTATTTTTCTTATGCTCCTTTGTTAAGGGCCAGTCTGATCTTGAAACAAAAACTCCATATTATTTTCTCATTAAATCTTTTTCCTATAAATTTGTGCTTTAATTTCTGTCATTGCTAAAAGTAAAAGGCCCTCACTAGGCAGCAACAGTGAGAGAGACTACATATAAACAAGTACCTGGCTTGTCAGCAGAGCAGGTGTTGGGAAGGTAAAGCAAGGATGGGGCCCAGGGGGAGTGTTATTCCCAACAGGTGGAGGGGCAAGGCTTACAACGATGGAAATCTCAGGCTAAGGGAGCTCAGGAAGCCATCGATGCAGTCATCTCATAGAAGTACATTTCAGGCAGAGGACACACCCTATGCCAAAGACTGGAAATGCTCAGTACGATTCAGAAGAGATGAAGAGGGCAGTGTGGCTGCAGCTGAATGGGGGAAGGTAATGTAGCTGGGCTGGGCTTGGAAGGGCTCTGTGGCTCCAGACCCTGGATCTCATTCCATGTGACTTGAGAAGTCAGTTGTGGAAGGATATAGAGAAGTTGCTGCTTCTGTTTAAAGCATTGTGCCTGTAAGGAAAGGAGTTGGCTGTGGAAACAAGAGACCAGCTAATAAGTCTAGGGCAGTAGTCTCTGTCATTGATTACTGTGGGGTGACTTGGGCCAGGCAGTCAGCAGCAGGGAGGAAGCAGTAAGATGACTGCTTTGGAAAGGAAAGCTTCTAACGAGACTGGATCTGCTGATGGGTAAGATGTGGATTGCAAGGCAAAGGGTTATTCAGGATGAAGCCAAGGAAACTGGCTGATGTGGTGAAGAATGCAGTTGATAAAGTTCAAAGTTTATCACTTAAAAACATATGGCTTCTTGCAAAACAAAAATAAGTCATGACTTGACCTAGAAATTTAGGAAACCACAAAGCAAGGCTTCTTTCTTTACCTTATATTTGAGTTATAGCTAGTTTTATTTGGACAGCTTGAATTTTCTCTTTACAGTGTCTTTAAAGGTGATACAACTTTGATCTGCAGTAAATAACTATCTGCAGGAGATAAAAGAACTATTCAGAGTGATGTAAGTGTTCAAGGAGAGAGCTGTTAAGAGTGACATTTAGAAATTCGTGCAAGAATATTATGTTCAGAGTTTTCCAAATGAGAAACAGAAAAGCAGGGCATGCTGAGCCCACAGAGCAAAAGAGAAAAAGACTTCACTTGAATTTCTACTTTTCAGTAACTATTTAAAATTTTTTAATAACTTTTACTAAGTGCATTCAGTGTCACTGACACAAACTGTCAACCTCATACAGCTGGATGGGTAAATAGTTAGAATTACTTGAACTAGCATGTGACAACTGAAGACCAATGTATCATAACTAGGAAAAGCTGCTATTAGGTAGTGGCTTATTTGCATCTACTTTCAACTAACACCTTTCTCAAAGGTATAAAGAAAGCAGCAGAGCTAACTGAAATGAGTTCAGGCATTCCCTCCACAAAGCTCAAGACTAGCGTGTTAGCTCCACCAGCCAGCAGAAGGCAGCAAGGAATAACCAGGGGGAGGATACTGAGTGCTGGACAAGGAAAGAAAGGAAGGCCATTCTCTCCACATTGCCTTTCCTGGTCCTACTTAGAAAGCCAAGGCTGTGCCATTTCTTGGCACACAGAACACCCTTGGGAGAAGGTGGGGTAGCCGCAGGTTAGAACAGAGGACAGGAATTTTTATGCTTTCTTCCATGAATGCCTCTCATTCACAAAGGCCACATCCACCCCATGATGGAAGTTGAGAACAAAGTCCTATGGCAGTGTAGAGGATGAAAGGATTAAGTGACAATGACCTGCAAAATTACTTTGTCTGAAGAGTATACAAAAAGGCTATTTTTATATCCACACTCCACAACTCTTGGTAGCTCTGAGTATAGTAATAAAACTGCACTGGAGACCCCAAAGAGTGTGAGGGAAAAAGAACACTAATGGGAGCATGAATCCAGCCTTAGTTTGTGCTAACTAATCCTCCATGATTTAGTTTCCTGGTTTCCCTGCTTATAGGGTTGGGTTTTCTCAAATGCCCACCACACAGGGCAATTTTAAGGATCAAATAAATCATATACTTGTCTGAAAGCATAAAGTAATCTACAAACCTAGTACTTAATTGTGATTAAGAAACTCTGAACAAGGAATATTTTCTTTGGTTTCTGACCATGGGTAGCTTTGATACTGTGTTTCTAGGTTTTTTAGATGAGAAACAACAGAGAAGCAAGATACTGTGTAGCTGAACTCTGAAAGCAGCAGCTACTTCATTTCCTGGGACACTTACCACCTGCAACATTCATATATCCTCAGACTTAGAGGCCCGGTTGTAGCTCAGTGGCACAGCCCCTGCCTGACAAGTGCAAGGTCCTGAGTTCAGTCCCCAGTAATAAAAACAAACAAACAAAAAGCACTAAAGCCCTCAAACTAGAGTGAGACACTCCTAGGACAAGGGGGAGAGCACTGTCACTTTCAAGACTCCGTTATCTAGAAAACCCAGAACATTGTGCCACGTTGTGTCTCCCAGGTCCTTCAGATTATTTTTGAGATAAGATTTTAATCAATGTCTTTCTTAGGATAGAATTGAATGAAAAATATTAATTTGGGGCCCCTCCATTTATTACATTAGTGTTTCAGAATCTTGTACCCTTAGCTCCCTCCTCCCCTTCCTTCTCTTTCTTCTTTTATCTTTTATTTGCAGTACTTGAGATTGAGCCCAGAGCCTCTGCAGTGAGCTACATCCCTTTTTATTTTGAGACAGGGTCTTGCTAAATCGTTGAGTTGCCCAGGCTGGGTTCGAACTTGTCATCCTTCTGCCTCAACCTCCCAGACTGCTGGGATTACAGGCATGCGCCATCATGCCCAGCACTACTCTTTCCTTATGCCTCTGCATCCTGATTGTCTGCCATCGTTTGGGGCTATTTTGGGCCTTTTTTTTTCTTCACAAGAGTGAGTATAATACCATGGCAACAAAATTACATTTTCTTTCCATTTTAAGTTCAGTATTTAAATAGCCCAGTTGAATTTGAATCAGACAGATGATCTTATCCCCTTAACTACTAGTTTAACCCCTCACCTCCCTAGTACAAGTCAGTATTCATTTTCTTATTTTAGCTCCTAACTGGGAAGCTACTGACAATATGCTTTGAGATTATTGTGTATTCATTTTTCTTTGAGTTCCAGAGAATGCTGCTCGTTATTTACAGTTAACTCTCTTGGTCATATCACTCTTCTCTTCTGAACTTCATAAGGCAGATCCAAAGAGAAAGAGGGCAGCAGGACAACTGCAAGGGAAGGAATATTTTGGCAATCCATGCTTCTTCTCTCTCCTCTAAGAATTGGGAGGAGAGAAATGTAGCTAATCAATGATGTTTAGTGGCCATCAAGATGACACTTTGGGATATACTGAAGATGAACGTGGTCCTTTGCTGCTACATAAAATGAGGAAGGGTTATTGTTTTACTTTCTGATTGTGTGCACTCCAACTGCGATTATTCCTCATCAGGTACACTTTCCACATTCCCAACATTCCACTGTTGCACATCTGCTGACATGCGTTGGCAATGCCAGAAAACACACATAGAACATTTACAATTCATGTCTCAACTGTCTCATGTCTTGTCTAATCATCACAAAGGCATGTGAAGCACATATAGTGATCATCACCCCTATGTTAAAGAGGAACCTATAGCATAGAGAAGCTAAGTGACTTGCCCTGGGGTCTGCAGCTGTTATAAGATACAGCTGAGACTGAACATAGGTTGCTTAACTCTTGAACATTATCCTGTGCTCATTCTCATGTGGAAAGAGTCTCAGGCCCCATTTGTAGGAAGTATGTGTGTCCATCCACAATGCTTGGGATCCTTGCCAGGTTCCCTAGCGTCCCGCCCACTGCAGCATCTTAGTGCCCAGAATGGTGCCGCCCACAAGGTTTATATCCAAGAAAGAACTTGTTGATTGAATGAACACACAAATGAATAAATAAATACACAAAACTGAGAATGATGCATTGATGTGGTGCTGCCCATTCTGCTGAGCAATCAGGCTCTGGGATGACGGTGCCAATAGTTAGGGAGTTTCCAATCTCAGAGTGACAAATGGGACAAGCACTCCATGCTTAGAAAATTCTTTTTGCTCATGATTTTACAGAGAAAGGACTCTATTAATGCATGCAGTGAGAGCTCAGAATTATCTGCCACTTTTGTGGCCATGGGTAGTGGCTGGGTTTTTCAGTGAAAGGGAAATGGATGCCTGGCTTTATGTTTCGAAGCACTGTAATTATCTCAGTTGCTCAGAAGCCATTGAAAGAAGAGAGTATTTTAGAAGCACATTTAAAGGCAGGCATAAGTACCCCCACCACCAAAGAAGGTAGTACATATCCACCTGTTCTGCAAAAAACTGGAAGCCCTTGTCCTCTCGAACACACTCGTATGTTTCTCCAAGGACTGGATTAAATGGCTTGCTCCCAGCTCTGTAGTAGCTGGACGCATATGCGGATATGGCAAAGGCTGCCACATACACCTAAGAAGGAAAAGATAAGAACTTAATTACTTCTGGGCCATCAAGAAATTTTTTTTCACAAAGAAATGAAATAAAACTTTAATTTTTCTCTCTATGGTTTATTACAGGGAGCCAAAGATGTGTCTTTGGTTTAAAGACAACTGAATAGATGTTGGTTTAAAGTTGTAGGTTTATAGAATGTTCATTTTGGCCTAGAAACAAAACCAAACATTTTAAAACTCTCCACTTATATTGATGCCTAAAGGATGGGAGATGTGCTTAAAATGAAGGCATTTATAAAATGGACTGGGCTTGAGTCAGTACAAGCCTGACATTAACTGAGAATCCTGATATCATGGTTTCAGGGGAGACTGGGAAAGAGGATACAAAGAAGCCAAACCTCCCCCACAAATTCAGGAATAAGTATCATAAGTTTGGCTATTCACAATTTTAATACTGTTGAAACCTAAAAACTCATTTTGACCAACAAAAATCTGTGAGTATCATTTCCTAAATCTAGGAAACAACCATAGGATACAGTGATATTAAAATTCCGTTTTCCTGGAAGAAAAATGAACCATCAAAAGGAAAAAAAATCTACATGTGAACATGAAATGCATGAAATCCTGAGATTCCTAGATTTTTATTGTTCCCCCTTCAGCCATCAAAAAAACACATTACCTTTTCCTTTTCTTTTTTTTAAAGCCAGAAAGGTTAAATCTAAGTAGTAATAGCAAAATTTCCTTTCTAATGTTGAGTGGTAATGATCTCAACATTTCTTCTTCCCAATGCATTTCTTGAAGATTCTCACATTAAAGAAAGGCCAAGTGAATTTTATAAATGTTCACTAGCCACATCACTTTCTATATTGGACTTCTGAAAAATGTTTGGGTATTGTCTATAATGGGTCACCTTGCCACCTTACCACAGACTGATCTTGGATCATTAATAAAAATCAGTTCATGGACATGGATGTAGCTGAGTGGTAGAGTGCTTACCTAGCATGTGCAAGGTTCTGGGTTCTATCCCCAGCTCCTGGGGGGAATAAAAGGATATATATATATATATATATATATATATATATATATATATATATTCACTATGCTCATGTGGGTCTCATCTGTGACTGCCTGTGTGCTTGAACCCCAGGTTTGTGTTCTCTCTGCTTCCTCATATTTGTGACATGAGAAACAGTAAGGTCACATTGCATAGAGTAATGAACAACCATGAGTCACCTTCACAATTTAATAAAAGAACCTACTGCCATCCACATGCTACAAGAAGAGAGACTACGGGGACAAGAAAATGAAGCACCTCCTTGTAGGTTGGCAACACAGCAGAGAATCCACACCGGGATCCGGTGACCCTCAGAATAAAAAGGAAGCCTGGGGCAAGGCTCTGCTCAGTGGTGTGCTGGGGAGGTGAAACCTTTCCTCAAACTTCTGTTCAATGTCAAGTATATAGATCAAGCAGCAGAACATTCCAAGGGTCTCTAAATTCCCCTAAGAAACAACCGTTTTTAAGAATACTCTGATCATCAAAGCCAATCATTTTCTTTAAAGAAAAAAAAAGCTATCCACAAATGTTGACTTTTAACACTTGTCTTAATAACCATTTGCTTCCATTCTTACAGCAGAAATTCCCTAGAGAAAAGTAACAAAGATTTGAAACACACACACACACAGCCTTTTTTTTTTTTTCCTATGCTGCCCTTATTATCATTAACATCAAGGCAAAAAGAAAGTCTATTTGATGGGGGAAGCCCAGAGCGGAAGGAATAAGGTCGAACATCTTCTTTTGGGCAGTGATTTAGATTTCCCTTTAATCCTCATGCCACTGAAGTAATGAAGTTTTCATGAGAGCTAGAACTGATGAGAGCACTGAATTTAGAAAAGACCAAATTGTCTACTGGTGGGAAGGTGCTGGGGCACTAGGTCTGTGAGAAGGGAGGGCAATGTGCCCAATTCCAACTTAGTCATGAGCAAATGCCAGGAGAGTCTGCATTTGGGGGACACTGAAGTCCCAGCAACACACCCAGACAAGGCCCCTATCAGTCATGTATGGGACACCAAAAGAAAAGTTTTCAAGAATAACATTTTTTTAACAGTTTTAAGAAAGAGGTTTAAAAAAAAAAACTATAGAATATGAATGAGAAAAAAAGGGAATCTTTCCTATGTAAAAACCTCTTCTATGAAGAGTACTTTCTGAAAACCTAGGAAGTGACGGGACAATTCAAAAATAAACAAAAACATTCTCAAGGGACATTTACCCTGGATGAGAAAAACAGCTCAAGAAATTAAGTTTTGTCCACTCAGGGTAGTAAAAACAAACATGCTGAGAGCCCTAAAGCTATGTTTTCCAGGCAAGCCTGTGAGAATCATCAGATAGAAGGTTCTAGAGAGGGAAGCACAAAACCAGAGCAGAATCCCCACTGGCACAAGAGCACCAGGGCAGACCCTAAGGGCAACAGGCTGCCTCAGAGAGGGGAACCTCTCCAAGGAGCAGGTGCAGTTTAAAGCAGGCAGTGATATGGGAGCTCTATCCCTCTCAGAGGGACCTAGAAGAATGGTTCAGGGTAGGGACAAGCCAACAGGGAGGCTGCAGGCAGGCTGAGTCCTCACCATCCTTTCCAGGGGGCTAGGGATCCGTGCCGCTTTATCTAGCAGCTCGCTGTACTCCAGCTCCTCACAGAGCCGCTGCAGAGTGTTCAGAGGCTCGTTCAGCTCCACGGGCATGGCCACCTTGGACAGGTCCTTCCCGATGTTGTTGCGGAGGATGTTCCACAGGCTGATGTTGCTGGTGTTGGGACCCGGCGCGGGCAGGCACGTCCTTCTCTCAGACCTCACTTCCACACCATGCTCGAGAACAGGCCCTGAGGGGCAAAGACCTCACTGTCTCTATCAATCTTTTCATTTCATTCTATTACTTAAGTGACAACTCTTTGTATTAAACCTTACTTGGCAAGTCCTGATTTTACTGTGACTAAAAGCCAGGAAATAAGGGGAAAAAATTCTGGGCAATTAATTACCAAAAATTAGGGCTTAGCATGAAGCTCAGTGGTACAGCCTATGCGTAGGATGTGCAAGGCCGTGTTTCAATCCCTAGCACCACAAAATAAATGAAAATCCCAAAACTGCACACATTAAAATTCATGGAATTTATTCATAGGGAGGCTCTTAAATTCTTAAAAACTAGTTCCTTGTGGCTTATATACAGTTAGAATAAAACCAGAAATTGAGTTTCTATGCCTATAGCAGACATCATTTACAAAAACTTATGAACTTTTTTTTAAACAAATGACTACAAATTCTAATAAAAACAATTCTATTTATCACAGAATAATAACACAGGACATAATAGCCACTCATTATTTTGCCACCTCAAAATAGAATTATATTTTGGAATATCTTCACTTGTGTTTTCTCCATCCACACAATTTCACAATGTACATACAGTTCCATGTTCAGCTTATGTAGCCAACAGAAGTATTTTTCCACATTATTTAAAATTCTTCTAAAACATTTAAAATGATTATAAAAATATTCCATTTCTAGATATGCCATAATTTAACGGTTCATTTGTCTACTGTTAGACTATTAGATTTGTTTCACTGTTTTATTACAAAGCAAACAAAACAAAACCAACAAAAAAATCAGTAGTGAATGTTCACATACTTTGGTATCTTCTTGGCCCTCAGATTATTTTCTTTGCATATACAAAAGTGGGATCACTGTGGCAGAGATTGTAAATGCTTTCAGACTTCTGACTCAAGTGATCAGATTGCCTTTCAAAAAAGTTGTACAAATTTTCTTGTTCACTGGTCACAGATGTGAACATTCATTTTCTAGGATTACAGGAGTGCACCACCACATCTGGCTAATAGGAGCTTCTAAAAGCAGCTTTCCAGGGAATTTCATAGTATTTTCTTTGATTATACAATAGTCCTCCCAGGCTTCGCACTATTTGTTTTTAAGTTTTATCAAATTGTTAGGTAGACAATGTTATTCCCTTTTTTTAAGTTACATTTTAGAAATTTCTGGTATGGTTTGGAATGTTTTTATGAGCATTTATTCTTGGCTGATTTTTTGCCTTCTATTTACTTATTAAAGTCATGATCTTTTTTTATATTTGCTTTACAATTTAATTGTCATTTGATCCATGGAGGGTTTTGGAGAATGAAACTTTCATATTTTAGATACATAAATCTATCAATCTCTTTCTTTACCTCATGGCCTGAAATTTCATTCCCATCCTAACTGTTCAGATGTCCAAATAACATCTTTTTGCATTGGACCAGTGTGTCTCTTTGGTATATCTTTATTTATTAAACATAAATATATAATATTTACTCATTACAAAACCAATCACTCTGGATAAAGAAACTGCTTTGATGAACAGAAAATTATGAAATTTGGATATTTTGGATATTTGTTTAATTGCTTATGCGAAAAATATAACATAAGGAAGTAGCTGCAAATGGTAGAAATTTTTATTTTTTATTATTATTTTTTAATCTTTTTGAGACAGGGTCTCTCTATGAAGTTCAGGCTGGCCTTGAGCTTACTTTGTAGCCCAGGCTGGTCTCGAGGTTGCATTTATCCTCTTGCCTCAGCCTCTTGAGTTCTGGGATTACAGGAGTGCACCACCACATCCGGCTAATAGGAGCTTCTAAAAGAAGCTTTCCAGGCAATTTCATAGTATTTTCTTTGATTATACAAATTTAAATTTGGAATAATGTTACTCCTCATTATACCAAAACTACTAGTATGGATTACATATTTTCATTTTTACTATGTGATGGTAAGTCTAAGCATTTTACATGTACTATTCTCATTTATGTTTATAAGTACCTTTTGAAGTATACAGAGTATTATTGTCTCCATTTTGCAGATGAAGAAAATGAGGTGCAGAAGTAACTTATTCTAGCACACGCCATTAATGTTTGGCACAGCTAGAGTAGGTTAAGCAAAATAGTCCCTGAATCCATATCTTTAGCCATTTATCCTCCCCACATCAACCAGCACAGTAACAGATCCTAATATGTGCCAAGTAATTTTTGGGAGGAGAAAGAAACTAATACTGTAAATATCTCATGTTCACTATAAGCTCTGAGAAATTCTAGTGTAATAACAGACCAAGACCTTGATTCTATCCTATTTCCTTTTGCAGGTAAAATTTACAGGACATAATAATCATTTCTACATCCATCTCTTCGAAATATTGAGAAGTTGAATATACCTCAGCCAATATCTTCAGAGAACTGGGGAACAGCAATTTCTCAGATTCAAATACAGACAAAGAAGAAAATTTGATCCTGCCCAGTATTTGTTTTAGCTAAGGCAACACAGGTCGCATTCCAGCAAAAGAGCTTTGGATAAATTAGAACCAGCCCCAACATTTTTATGCTTTTTCTAGCTGCTGTTGAGTGAGCACAGCTGTGGTGTGGAGTTCTGGATTACACCCTCTCTGCCCAGCTTCAGAGTTTAAACCCTTCATTCACTCTCAGGTCCCTTAGGCTCCCTCTCTGAGGCTTCTAGGAGATGAAGTACTTCAGCATTTTTCTTTTTCCTTATCTACAAGTGGGAGCACCATATTAGTGTGTGTACTGTTGGCCAAAGGAGTAAGTGGTATTTCTTTATTTCTCTTTTTAATTTGCTTCCTTATTTTCCAAAGGAAGGAAGAATGAAAGAGAGAGAGAAAGAAAGAAAGAAAAAAGAACCCAAGAAGCACATGAACTTACTCCTGTATTATTAGCCTTCTACTTTAAACTCACTTGTCCTTAGACTTTTCCAGCAAGGGGTTCATCTCTGCAGAAATATTTCAAGCAGGATACAGACCATGACAAGCATCTACTGCTAGTAGGTGCAGCGCTGAAAAGATACTCACTCAGATGATGGGAAATTTATCTATTGTGGTCCCCAAAGAAATAGCTCTGTAGTGTCTCAATAATAATTCATCATCATCATAGTTCACACATACTCACTGAAGTATTAAGGAACATACCCAATACAGTCCCTATCTTCCATGTCGACGTGAAAATACGTGGTACTTTGGGTAGTACAAACTACAGACACCAGGGCAGACTGAGAATTAAGCCTGGGAACATTTGATGCTACAAGGACTCATGGAGAGAATTATCCCATTGGGCAGGTTCTTTTAAGGGCCTCTTCATAAATAGGCTTCAGTATGTTTACTGAAGCTCTAAATCAGGGCTCTTTGAAACTAGCTAGACACTCCAGGTACTCCACAGTTCTAGCTAGCATTATAGAAAACCTCTCTTAGTCACTGTTTTCCACCTTGGGGTCAAGCAATAATAAAGAGGCATCTTAGGATACTTGGAGGGGAGGCAGAAGTATACTATTTTTAATAATCTGAAGCTAAATTACCACATAGGACAGATCTTTTATTATATGTGCTCTGTCAAATTCTTAACCCTTAGATACCTAAAGGCAAACAATCATATTCTAATTTTCTTTAGAGAAAGGATATTTTCTGCCTAAAGGACAGCTGTTGCATTATTTTTGATATGTATATGAAAACTGGCATGTTCTCACTGTATAAAATAAAAAGTTTTACAAGCAAACAAATTGATCTGGATGTATATATCTTTTACATGTAGATGCTATTTCCTCATCTATAATGAATGTTTAGCAAAAAAACTTTTTTTTTTTTTTTTTTTTTTTGTACCAGGGATTGAACTCATGATCTCATGCTTGCCAGACAGGTGCTTATGCCACTGAGCTAAATCCCAGCCCCTTCCTCATCTATATTATAAAATTCTAGAGGTGAGGACCATGTTAATTTTTCCATGTAGTACTTGCTATATATACTTATTAAGATTCTATGAAAATGAAAGCTTTCAGAGATCAAATAATGTAAATCTTACCCAAAGTCTGTCTTTCATTATCTAAATCATTACTAAGGTTGTCTAAGGAAAAGTTATCACTTATGTCACTGACGTATGAGTCGTCATCAGAAATCTAAGAGAAAAAAAGAAATAATATACATTAGAGTAAGAGTAAACAATAGCCAGATTTTCCTAAATCTATCACAAATGATCAAATGTGTTGAACTCCACTTTATGAAGCAATAGAATTTTGGTGCTATTAGAGAGGCCCACAGATCAATATGTCTAGGCAGTACTCATAGCAAAATAACTGTTACTATATTCTCATATTTCTTGGTTAGCTATAATGGTAAAATAGCAAATAAACAATATTTCTGTTATAAAAATTCTTATTAATTCCTATTGCAATTTCAGAATTTGTTAGTTTTTGAGTAGAGGAGTTACAATTCATCTTTGAACTGTTTATGAAAAAAAGAATTTTTCTATGGAAATTAATATATCAACAGTGTTACTATTTCTATATTGAAGGGTCACATTTATTAGTACACATTTACCCACTATGGTATTTGTGTGTTCCAGAAAGATGATTTTTATGTACCAATTTAAAGCAATACTATATTCTGTAAATTAATACTACATTAATCACATTGTGATAATAATATAACATTATATCATAAAATTAGCATGATTGAAAATACACAGCATGCTAATTGCTTTCTCTATAGTAGAAATATACTACGTCACTAAATAGAAGTCAGAATTATCAATCTGTAATGAAACTTTAACAAAACAACAGAAATGAAGAGGTATCAAATATTCTCTACATTTGCAACTTTTCTCTTCTAACCTATTGAATCATTCTGTGCTTTTTCGGTTTGACTCAACAGAGCACTGTCAGAATTCCATCATGGAAAAAGGTCTATGAGTTTTGTGTTTCTACATATAAGATTTTACTGAACAGATTAATCAACAAAGACACAAAAGCAATTGTCAAGGCATCTAAGGAAAAACAGTGCTCAAACCTCATTTTCTGAAGAGCTTGGAGACAACAGAACTTCCTGTGCATCAAAAAATTCTGAAAGAGAGTCAGTGATGGAGAGCCTGCTTTCATTGGAAAGCTGATGGACCAGAGCTCGGTTTTCATCTGTGGAGTTTTCCTGCGTTAAGAACAAAAGCAAAAATGCATATATTTAGAAACAGTCTCTAAGAGACACAACACAACACAACAAAACAAAACAAAACAAAACAGCGTTTTAGTTGCTTAATACACAGGGTCACAATCCCATGCAAACAAAGCAGAGGTCAGTGCCGAAGATGAGAATAAGCCTCACACAGAACAAAGTGAAAAGTAGACATTTCACTTACAGGCACTGCTCAAACACATGCCATGAATCTTAAGCCAAAAGCAGCTATCCAGGCCAGTGTTTGATTCAACTGAGGAGGAAAATTCCAACGTTCTGTGAATCTTATTCTCTATCACTGCATGATGCTTCTTTTCATCCTGAAATTTCCTCAGAATTGTGCTGAATGCCCCTCCTCACATGGCTGGTTCCATGCAGCACAGCTTTCTTCCTCCCCATGCACTCACAAAGGCCAACATGCTACTTTTGTGGCATCCCTTGACAAATAAACAGTGTGTTTTTGTCCAGAAGTGCCCCTGGTGGCAGCTCATTCATTATTCATGGATCAATGAGATTAATTCTCTTTGTCTGTCTCTTTCCACCTATAATGGCTCTTCAAGGGAAGGAAACTCTCAATCTGCAGTATAATTCTCTACACAAACAACAGGTCATCACTGTTTTCTCATCTCATATGGCTCTCCATTCCTGACCCCACTTGGTCTAGACTTGTGCTACAAATAGAAGGACCTGAAACTCAGGTAGTTTGCTTTCTATTCTACTTGCAAGTGAAAGTTCAACTCAACTCAGTACATTAGGCAACTGATTTGTATACAGTCCTCAGCTGGCCATAGAGAAATATGATATAGGATGAGAAGGTTTTGGTCTGAATGAGTGATGTGGATAATACAGCCCCCACACACAACAGACCAAGACTGTGAAGAGATAAAGGGCTGCAGAAGCTAAGATGAAGGTGAGATTGTATACAGTTTGGTGAACCTGACCCAGACCTTGAGGCAAAAAAACAGATTTAGGATGAAATGATTTGACTCCTGTGGCTCAGAGGAGAGAAATCATTCCTCTTTTGAGCACCTCAATAGCTCACTTCTTTTCACTGTGTTGATTAAGGAGCTGTTCTGTGTCATTTACATGTCTGATAAACAGATCCCAAATAACCTGGAGAACAGACACTAAGGCATACAATACCCAGAGATTTTAAAAGTTCAGGGTATTTTGCTCTCTCTCAAATACAAATTATGGCCAAGGAGGGGATGCTAGGACAGGAGGGCTTCAGCATACTTTCATAGTTAGTAAAAGGGTAAGGAGTCCTTGAAGAATTTATACTGGAAACACATGGAAATATCTATCCCTTTATCTTGAAGTTTTCCTAAATAAGGTATCTGTACAAGGTATTAGTTTAGAGATCCTACTCATTTTAACATCCATGGCATTTTCTGAGAAGCCAGCTTCTCTTCTCTAACAAAGAGATCACTCTAGACTATAAATAACTATCACAACTGTCATCTTAAAGGAATAGTATCTATCTTCCAAAGAGCCAGGCACGAAGCTACTGAGTTTGAACACACAGTAATGACTAGCTGAGCTCCTTTAACTTTCCTTAGAGATAATGGAATCTTCCTGGGTCTCCAGTGTGCTCTGCCACGTGAGATGCTAATGACTTATTTATTTGTGCTGTTCATTAATTCATCATGATGTGCTCTTGCTCTCTATCTTCTTCCTCCTTAGAATGATGGGTCAGGAGAATTTCCTGGCCGATTAACATTGAAAATAACACAGCTAAGTACCCTTTTTCTGAACTGCTTTGGGATCAGATGTGTTTCGTATTTCTGATTTTGGGGAGATTTGGAATATCTGAATGTACACAATGGTACTAAAGTCTAAACATGAAATTCATTTATGTTCCACATATACTGTACCTTATACACATAGCCTGAAGATAATTTTATACAATATTTTTAGTGCACTTGAATTTATACTGAGACTACTCAGTTTAGGTCAAATGTGGAATTTTCCACTTGTGGTATCATGATGGTATGCAAAGAGTTTTGGATTCCAGAACATTTTGGATTTTGAGTTTTTGGTTAGAGATTCTCAACCCATTATCCTACCTCTTACCCTCTTCTGGTGTCCCTCCCCTCTGTCAACTTCCTACAAATCAGTACTAAACATTCCCCTGGACTGCCGCAGTCCCAGCCCTTAGCGGTTCTTGAACATTTCAGGATTATTTATTAAAATATTAACACAGTTCAATTCAACTTTTCCCCTCACTGTTTGTAACTTGGGTTATCAAATGTTTGTTTATACTTCAAAAAGTCAAACAGTGTGAAGGAAGAGAATTAAATCCCACTCATCACAGAACACAACTGTTAAAGGCACTTGGACACATTTCTCCCCAATCTCCTTTTTTGTTTGTTTTTTAATACTATTTGTAGAGCATAATGATTACATTTATTGTGGGGAGTTGGTACATGTAGTTGTGCCTTGTTTTGAAATAACTGTAATCATACTATTTATATCTATTTATGAACTTTTTCAAAGACTGGGCCCAAAGTATTTTTTCAATATTAACATGGCTTCTCAGACTAAAACTACAGTATATTCAAAACAGAAAATACATAAAAATGAAGTAAATATCACTTTAAGTCCCATCACCTATATGTGGCCCCTTATTAATCTATTGAAATAATTACTTTTGTTAAAATATTACACATAGTTTTGGAGACTTTAGCATTTTTTTCCCTAAAAAAAATGATTAAAGTATGTACAACTTGTAGATTACTACATTAATGTAACATACTGCAGATATGTTCTCAGGCCATTAAAATTTCTCTGAGACAATAAAATTCAATCAATAGATATTTTATTGTATGTATGTATCCTCAAATAATGAAGTTAAAGGTGTTTCCAGGTTTGCAGATGATATGTTTGTAAATATGTCTCTGTATCTTGTTATTTCTTAGGATCAATTTTCAGAAGTAGAATTATTAAAAATGTTTAAGGCCATATATAATTAACTATATATCACTATATATTAATGTTAATTACATTAGCAAGAAAAGTATTTTCTTTACATCCCTTTATTAAGAGCAATGAATACCATAATTTAAAAGAACTTTTTTGCTGACCTAATTGTTTTAATTTTTATTAGGCTGAATAATTCTTTCTTTTTAAAAAACAAGCCATAGAGTTGTAATGTTGAGAGAAGTTGGGTCAGGAGACATGGGACTTCTTCCATTTGCATTGCTTTGTACCTTCCTGTGAATTTGTAAGTATAATTATGTATCATATAATGATATCTCTGTCAAAGGGTCCCATAAAAGTGTAACAAAAGACCTGAAAAATTCTCATCCCTTACTGATGTCATAGATGTAAAAAAAAAAAAAAAAAGACACAGTAAAAGGCCTGACTCATGTCTGTGGTGATGCTGGTATAAAAGTACAGCCACATATAATCATTTATAGAATATAATGCCTAATAACAGTAATATGTGTGGTTATGTTACTGGGTCATGTATGTCCTATATCATTATTTTAGAGTGTAGTCTTACTTATCTACTAAAAGTAAGTAATCAACTATGAAACAGTGACATGCTAAGGGATTCAGAAAAAGCACTATTGTCACAGGCGGTGAAATCCATTTGTTTTTTTGCCCGAGGACTGTCTAGTGGGACAAGATGCAAGCATGGAAGACAGTGCTAATGATAATCCTGACTCTGTGTAGGCCTAACTTAACAAGTGTGTGTCTTAGTTTTTATCAAGAAAGTATAAAAATAAAAACAAAACCATAAAACATTGTACAAATAGGTTACAGGACATAGCCTAGGTGTGTGTTCCACTTAGCCTAGATGTATAGCAGTTTATACTATCTAGCTTTGTATACACACATTATATGTCATACAACAATGAAGTATTGCTGAAAATATATCTACTGGCTAAAATGATGTAGACCTGAATGGAAAAACAAGAAATAAAAAACAAAGTCCCACAATTATCTGCATGTGTAAATTATATGCTTTCCATTTACTTGGGAAGGTCTTACATTATTTGTTTGTTGCTGAAATTCTAAAAACATTGCCACTAATTTTGCATTATCTAAGCTTGTTGTTTTCAATGACAATATTTTTCTTAGTCTATTATTTGCTTCAGTTTTTGATGCATACCATTTTTACCCTAAAAGAACAATCAGATTTAGTCAATATTTTTAAGCAATTTTTTTTATTGCTGTCCAATTTAGGAAATCCTCTCTACTCTAGGAGCTTGATAAATATTCAATATTTTTAGTCTGCGCTTTGTGTATTTAACTCAAATTGACTGATGATTCATTTTGGCATGCAATGGAAAGATTGAAACTTTTCTCCAAATTGTTTTGAGCTGCACTGATCTAATTCTTTCCCATTGGTTTTTGATGCTGTTCTCATCTATGTACTTATTTCTTTTGTATATAAAATGGTGTTTATGCCTCAGAAAGTTACACTGCCTCATATCTACAGCATCCCCACCTTATTTTAACTAGTGGAACTTCAGTGACTTATTTTCTGACTCAGCAAGTCTTTCCTCCTTACATAGCACTAGGCAGCACATGAGAAAACATACACTTTGGCTTTACTAGATATGGATTTAAATCTCAGCTTTCTCTCTTGTAAACTGTATGTCTGGGAGAAGTTAGTTATTTAACCACTCTGGCCTTTACTTTTCTTTTTTCTAAGATGAAAGTACCATCACTAATTTCATAAAGCGAATGTTAGGAGCTTGTGACAATGCATTCCAATGTTAAGAATACAGCAAGCAAGTAAGCAATTAAGAGAATTAAATTTCCTTCTCTCTTAGACCCTTAAAAAGGTTTTGCCTTTTTAGTCTCTTAAATTAATTTTAGATGTAGAAGGATGTTAACTCCAAAAGTCACCTGGCCTTCTGTGTGGAATCTAAAACAATATAAAATAAAGAATGATGTAAAATAATATAAAATAAAGAGCACCTAATAATATTAAATTTTCACATTTGGGAATATGAAATAGGGAAGGACTGATAGGTTGTGTGAGAAATCTAGACAGAAAAGGGGCGATTTTGGAATTCACGTCTTCAAATCCAACATCAAAGATGTACAGATAAAAGGAACAGAAAGTAACAAAGACAGTGTAAGGTTCTAAAAACAGAACCCCTAGGCTGACTCCACTGTTGGGGAGCTGCCATCTCTCAATAGTAGTATTTCAGGTGCCTGAGAGAGAGTTATCTATGAAAACTAAACTGGACTTAAATTTTCAGTCAGGATGGCCATTTCCACTTTTGTACTTATTTTCAGAAGACAATAAAGGCGTTTGCCTTGCTGGGAAAGTTGCCTGAGTCACTCGGAGAAAAAAAGGATAAATCATGGGAACAGAAAAATATCTGGAAGAGGAAGTAAATGAGACATGATTAGAGACTCAAGAAGGCTGTTTTGGAAGATGTGAGTTTGAGGTTGTTACTCTGCAAGGACAATTTATAGCATTTAAGCTTTCTGTTATATTAATTTTGAGATCAGTCTAAAAATACCATTTTTTAAATACCTGGGATTTTGGGTTCTATCCCAAAATACAAATGGGCCCAAGTATACACATTAAGCACAGACTCACAAAGGCATACGTAAAAATTACCTAACTACTCATTAAATGCATCAATGTAATTTATAGCATATGCAATGTATAAAGTAAGTACTTTCTGGAAATAAGAATGTAACCAGAGAGTGCCATGGTACTTGGCAGCAGAAAACCCTGAGTGATGGCCATTTATGACTACCCCTGTGCCCTGTTTTAAGTGAGTGTGCAGATTCAAAAGAGAGCCTGCTAAGCCATGCTTTTGGTCCAGGCCAAAAAGAAGACCACCATAAGGAACAGTAAGGTGCTATATTCTGCAGGTGACAGTTTGGATCTGGTGGAGTTTATTGATCAAGAGATTTCAATTGTAATGCAACATCTTTCCCCCTCAAATTGTAACACTGTATTCCGTAAAAAGAAAAAGTGGCACAATTTTTATGGAGTGAGCAAAGAAAGCTGGAAAGGGACTGGATATGACAGGTCATCAAAATTTAGGTTTCTCAAGAAATGACAAGAAAAAATGATGTCTCTCTATGTAGTCCCTACTCCAACAATACCTAGTAAAAGGAGTAAACGCAGAGGAGAATAAGGTAAAGAAATACAAAAGGAAGAAGCTGAGGAAAAAAGCAGCTTGAAGCTGTGCACAGCACATACTCTCATAAAAGCGCTTTAAATACTGAAAGCCCAGTCCATGCAGCAGCTGTGGCAACACCCAGCTGTGCCCAGCACACAGGAAAGACAGTGGAAAGGAAAACACCACTCAGGAAGGTGAGGGAGGGAGACCGTGCAACTGGACAGAGGACACCACAGGAGGCAGTGGCAGTCACGGAGATGTCACCAGATGAGAAACCTACCCACCTCTGCTAGATTGTCACCCAACTTGGCAACAGCAGGCGGGTCGAGGAGCAGAGATTCGGCATGGATTCTGCGTAAGCGCTCTTTAAGGTCTGTGTTTTGTGCTATGGCCTGGAACATGTTAAAAATAGTGGTGCTCTGTTAATAAGTGGATGTTTCAGGGAAGGACAGCAGGGGGCCTGGCAAAAGAGCACTCTGAGAGCTGAGAAAGCTCTGGTATTGGAGGCCCAAGCGGTACTTTCGAGGTTGCTCCAGGAGCTCTCCAGCTGGAGGCACATCTGAGACCAGGGGAGATAACACACAGGGGACTCTGGAAATAATGCTGCATTGCTAATCTCATCTTCATAGGTAGGAGGGTTGGTAAGGGTGACAGAAGAAAGTCACAGACACCACCTGCATCATTAACATTAGTGGCCCCATAGCATCTCCCTCTCTTGACCAAGGGTCTTTGGTTTCCTTGGCCAGCCACTCCCCAAGCAAAAATTCACTCATTCTTGAAAAGATGTTGCTCTCACCTTGTGATCAAGCCTATTAAAAAAAAACTATTTAAATGTAATTTTATTATCACACCAGATAAACTGGATCTTAGGAAGGGTGCTGGGAAGCAGAACTTTGAGGAAGGTTAATTTTACTCTTTTCCAATATATTATACTTTAGGACTAAGACAATTTCTTTTCTTTTTCTTTTTTTTATTTATTTAAATAAGCCAATCTCACTTACCTGCTTAAGGGCTTAAAGATGGTGGCCTTGGGAATGGGTGGATGTGCACTGTGAGCATATCCAAGACCAACCAGACCTCTTATTGCCCCCTAAGCAGGCCTTATCTCTTAACTAGGACAAACCTGCTCAAAGCTGCCTTCTTGCTGATATTCCTTTGCCCTGCGTGACCAATTCTCCTCCAAACAGTCTGGCTTTAGAAGGAGACAAGCTCTCCTGATTACCCCCAAACACTCCAACAATCTGTTTCAGAGGTAACTGAATGTGGATACATCCTGTCTGCCTTCCTGACACTCTTCTAAGAAGCTCAGAGCCCTTCCCATCCACCAGAGTCTGTAGGGCCTGCCTTCTGAGAGCCCAGAGGGATATGGCACTGCCTTACCCTGTGTCTGGATCATCATAAAGGATTCTGCCATGGAAGGTACTGGGCTATGCAAAAAGCTTTGAGGGTCATTTACAAAACACTGAATTCACACAGTCATATACTCTCTTTTGGGCACTCATCTCATCCTGGCTACTATCTCACTGGTATGGTAACTAGGATCTTAGCCCAGACTACAAATTGTTATTTCAGAAGGTTCTTTTATAAGTCTCAAGTAAAAATAAGAAAGAGACATACCAAGATGTTAACACATAGCCCCAGCATATCTATTCTGACAGCTCTGAGGTGATCCTTAAAATTTATTTTTAAAGAAACAAAGCTTGGACTGAATCAGGAATCCAAACTAAAAAGAAAAGAAAAGATCCTTTTGCTTTAAGTTTCTGAAATCCTGATTATGAGTGAGAGTGAATTCCTACAGCAAAGGTGAAGACCACTTTGGCCCAAGATACCATTGCCAGATGAGTCTCCATGGCCACAAGCAAACTAATGAGATGAGGCCAGACCTCTGTGAGCAGCATGGGGCAGGGAGAGGGAAAGCATGAGGAAGAGACTTTGCAGAGCCCAACAGAGGAACCTCCCAAACACACTGGAAGCTCCCCTAATGGAAACAAGAATGGTTGTTCCACTGAGTAAAAAACAAAAAACCACTTTGCTAAGTAGCAACTCACTATATGGTTGGCTCTTTACCATAAATCCAAAAGGGTGTCTGTCAATCTCTGACATTTCTAAAGACTCTACATAGGAGGGAAGCCAATGTTTTCACTTTTTCTTTCAAAAACAATATATACTTCAAGTTGTCAACTGAGTGAATATACTTTAAAAATTGTAAAGTATATGTCATCAATATTCTACCACAAGCATGACTTCTCTTAGAAACATGATGAGTAAGAATTTCATGCCCATAGTGGCTTCTGGTAGTAACAAGATCCTAAAATTCACCTACTTTACCTGACCTAAAATAAAAAATTCAATACTTCTTCAGATGGTAGTTTCATATGTGCACATTTCACACACAGAAAAACCAGAATTCCAAGCAAAGAGCAAAGGCAAAACAAGCATGCTATTTCAAAAGTTTCTAGCTTCTTTCTAGATAAAGCATGAATTTCCAGACAACGTCAGCTGTTTAGACAGGGTTAGGACATGAGACATTAATCACACAGTGTGACTAGTGACTATTCTGAGGAATGAACTGAACAAAAGAAGGGTAAGTGAGTGATGGGATGGTTTATAGAAAAAACATCTGAGGCCCTAACAGTGATTTCTGTGTTGTTGTGAAGGCACAATGATTATCTGACAGAAACTTCTGTATGAAGCATCTTTTTGTGCCCACAGAGGCAAAAAGCTATTTTGTGCTATTTAATAAAATAAAATAAAATAACTTCCATGTCTTTGAAAGGGTGGTTAAGAAGGATCAGGGCTTTGCAGGAGAGAAGATAAGAGGGTAAACTAGAATTTCTCTCTGCCACCTGTCATTTGCTGAGTCAATCTAAGCTTGTAGTCTTCCACATCTAAAAAAATCTCTGGCAGACTGTCAGATTTCATAAGCATTAACAAACACATGTCTATAGGGCACATGCAGACATACAGTAAAGAAACAGAAAACTTCAGATAAATTGGAGGAAACCAAACTTGAAGAATCTGACACTTAATAAAATATTAAAACTTGGGCCGAAGATTTAGCTCAGTGGCATAAGCGCCTGCCTGGCAAGTGCAAGGTCGTGAGTTCAATCCCCGGTACCAAAAACAAAACAAAAACCAAAAACCAAAACCAAAAACAAAAACAAAAAATATATGTATATATTAAAACTTGGGGTAAGCTAAGTTTTCTTATTTAGAATAAGCAAATCTGATGAAAGTTTATTTAATTTGGATAGTTTCATTTTCTCTTTAATTTTCAACACAACCATGAAAATCATGACAATGGAAAAGATAAGCAGTGAACACATTTGCAGTCATCTCTCCAACACAGACACATAACTTACGGACGACAGAGCATGCTTCAGACCAATGGCCTGAGCAGAAGGGGAGGAGGAGGCATCCTGTTCCATCAGCTGCTTCAGTCTCTCTCTCTCTGTTGATATGGTATTAAAAGCCGACCTTAAAGCGAAGTAAACTATAAAGATATAATCATTGTAAGTGGGATCGAAAGAAGAGGTATAATGAAAAACAAAATACAGAAAACTGTATTTCTCATGAAAGGATTTAACAAAGTAATATTTTGAACTCAGCCAATATGTGTTCTACATTGACTTTTAAAAAACACATTTGTGATACCCAACATCGAGTGGATCAGAATATAAACTATAAGCTCTGGATGATAATGACATTTTAGTGCTGTTTTCTCAGTTGAATGTGGACCACTCTGGTGTGGGATGCTCATGGTGAGGGAAGCGGTGCCTCGAAGACAGGGTATTTACTTTCTGCTCTGTTTTGCTGGGGACCTAGAGGTGCTTTTGAAGTCTATTAAAATTTATATACATACACACACATTTGCCAATTGTAAGGGCCCTTCCCACTATAACATCCCACAATTTTATGTTGTATGGATTCTCAACAATTAGCATTTAGTTTTGTTTGGTTCCCAAGACAGTATGATATTAGAGGGAAAGTGGTAATGCCACAGAAAAACTAGATAGCTCCTTAATCAGCTGATCAAAATTAATTATAATTGAGAGGCAGGTGGATGCTGTGCCTCTGGGTTCAATTCCCTGGAAAAAGACACACCATCTTCCTGATTGAATGCCAGCCAGGGATGGACATCTGGATTTGATCATGAGGAAACAACAGACAACCAAACATCCTGTTTTTAAAAATGGCCTGTAGTCTTCAAAAGTATTAATTTCATAAAGGAAGAAAGGCTTAGGAACTGTTCCCAATTAAGGGTGGCTAAAGAGGCAGAAAAAATGAAGTGCATTATATGACCATACACTAGATCCTGGTATTAAAAGATATTCTTAAGGAAGTGACATTAGAATTTGGAAGGAGAGATAACACATTGTTTCAATGCCACATTTTCTAAATTAGATAACTACACTGTGATCATTTAACAGGTTATATCTATTTCAAGGAACACACACTTCAGGGCCGGGGATTTAACTCAGTGGCATAAGCACCTGCCTGGCAAGTGCGAGGTCATGAGTTTAATCCCTGGTACCGCAAATAATAATAATAATAATAATAATAATAATAATAATAATAAATAAATAAATACACTGCCACAAAATATAAAGCCATAAAGAACTATAGGATGTGTGACTCTTACTTTCAAGTGAAAAAATAAAAGTGTTCGTGTGCACGTGTGTGCACTTGCATGTGTGTGTGGATAAGACGGTGGTGATAAGGCAAAATATTAGAAATGGGGAACTAATAAAGGGTATATGGGAACTCTGTAGTATTCTCACAACTTTTATGTAAGTTTGAAACTTTCAAAATCAGGTGTTGCCTCCCCTCTTCCTTGTTAACCCTCTGATCTGCAGGACCAGAATCCCCGACCTCCAGTCTTGGCCTTCAGCTATGCTGCTCACTTCACTGAGCACACAGCACTAGTGAGAGCTTAGCATCTGCAGGCACTCACACACCTGAACTGAAGCTTTTTTTTTCTTTTTTTTATGGGGATTGAACGCATGACTTCGTGCTTGCCAGGCAGGTACTTCTGCTGCTGAGCTAAATCCCCAGCCTTGAATTGAAGCTTTAAAACAACATTAACACATGTGAAGAAAAATCTGTGCAGTTTTGATCACATAATACTGTATACAAGTTACTTCTAAGGCATGAGAAAGTAATGCTTGTGGATGCCACATTTGAATATTATTTTTCAATCTCCCTTCTGCTTCAGAATTGCAGAAAGAGGGAAGTGGCCGAGATATCTTCTCAAATGACTTGGCATATTACTGAATTCCAGAGGCTTGCATTTGCAGAGATATTGTTATCCAGGAGTGACCTTTTTAGTGACACAGAAACTAAATATGCAGCATTGACTTACTTCCTTCAGGGAGGACAACTGAACTTCTCTACATGTTGTCACTGAACTTGACTGAGTTTGTGGCAATTAGTAATGTATTTAGAGCATTTTCACAAAGTCATAGCACAAATAAGCTGTTTGTACACGCACGCACATGCACACACACACACCATTGTTGCTTCTGTCAAGAGAAAAAAGGGTCCACCGCTTATGTACTCTGTGACACTGGGCAAGTACATGAAAGCCTGAATCCTAGTTTCCTCACAGCACTTAATTTGTAGATTGTTATAAGGATTAAGAGAGATGGTGCAGGTAAAGTGCTTAACCCGATGCATGGCCTGTAATGAGTATTTAATGTTACTGCAATAGTAACAGTGATGATGATGAAGGAGATATGTTGAGGATAAAAGTGATGGTGACTGAAATCTCTTGAAATTGGCAGCAGCTCTAGAAGGACGCTTTAGTCTCTTGCCAAGACAAGAAACAAAAAGGACTTGTAAATAGCTGTACACAGCAAAGAGTCTGTGAATGAGGGACTGGCTACATTCTGCTGAGCCACAAAAGAGCTTCTTCGGGAAGAAAGCAATGAATCGTGCAGTGAGTCCACTGCATTTCATGACCCATTGGAAATGTGCCCACCACACAGGATACCCACAACCATCTCCATGGGTCCCTGGGGGAACTACCACTGTACCGTCATATTTATTCTTCCAAATAAAATAAACATGGCTGTCAGCTGGCTACCACTTTCCCTAATTGATTCCTCTGGCTTTCAAATTCTATGCTGTAAGGCAAGGCTTTCAACCAAACTAGATTACCACTTAAACTTTTAAATTGGCAAAATTTACCCTATTTGATTTAAAATCTACAGCTAAGACTGGTGGGGATAAAATAAACAGAAATATATAGTCAGTACTTTATGGTAAGATGCAAAACTCTTCCTCAATCATCTGACAAAGCGGTTCAGAAGATCACTTCGTTTTGCATTAAATTCCTCAAATGACAGTTCAGGCCCACTCAGATGACATTAAAGTAATTATTCATAGCCCACTAATGACCCAGCACATCCAAAATGGTGACAAGAGGCTGTTTATGGATCACATTTATATTAATTGTTAAACACACAGGATCCCAAAGTTCAGGAATATTTTCTGTGACAGAGTATCTTACTTATTTCTATCTTGATTCTAAGTTTATCAGAGACAGAAAGTTTTAAAAACAGAAAATCCAAATGGCAGTACTACTGTATGCATGGATTCCACATAAGACGTCATTCAAATAATCTGGGATGCACAGAACTACGAAGAACCTGAAAAACTGTCAAATCCACCCACCCCAAAGTTTGACCAACTCTTCTACATCTCCAGTATCACCCCAAAGTGTCATTTCATCCACAGGTTTCCATTTTCTGGCTATTCCCTATTTTCTCTTTCATGCATTCAAATGTGAGAAGGTCATTATGGGATCTCTGTTTACTCATCTCTTTCGCAGAATGTTACTAGCTATTTCTCGGATGCCCCTGCAAAAGGTGAGCTTTTGAGTTTAAAAACCATTAAGCTGAAACCACAGAATGAAAAACCAAAAACACACAACTAACTCTTGATGATCACTGCCTTTCCTGCAGCTCCCATGTTCTGCTTGTATTGAGTTAGGATGAATACTCAGCAGGTTTAGATAGCAGAACACAATGTTGAAGAATAACTGCACCTGAGATTTACTTAATCTTCTCTTTCTTGAGCAGTTTCTCAGCATCAAGAAGGAATAAGAGCTTGAGGAAGGTAGTTATGAATGTCATGGGTGCCATCTCTCCAAAGACTGTGCGGCACTGAGAAAGTTACCCTGTAATAAGGCAATTGTGAACTTAAACCCTACCTCTATCGTTTAGTTGCTATTTACACTGGGAATGTAGGTTTTTACACCTGTGTATGAAGGATGCCTGCATCTCAGTGCTTTATGGAGAAAATGAGAAAACTTACTACTTTGTAGCACTGCACTCATAGGATTCATCTTTTCCTTCTTTTTTTAATGGAAATTATATCTTGTGTGAATTATTTTTGCAGTATTAACATACCTAAAATATCTGGGATGTTGTGACTTTTATGTAATCTGCTTCCTTTAAGTTTCAAACTTTACCAAATACCCTGATTTTAAAATATTTTGAACCCATGTACTATCCAAATTTATTTAGACACATTAGGTAATCGTACTAAATGTTCTTACTTATTCATTGATAATGTATATCAGCTTTACTGCTCAGCATACTTACACTGAATTGTAATTTATGAAAAATACATGATGTGCCTTTTCCTTAGGTCACATGTCTTTTAGTTTTTAATATATGAAAATGATATCATTGTGACACAATTGGCTTTTGATTCAATACTTCTATAAGCTCAAAACAGTTTAGAAAATGACCACTCAACATTATAACTCGAGAAAACAACCCCAGGAACAAAGTAACTTAACATAGGATTTGATTTTATTCTACTTTTAGCTTTTATATTTACAAATAATGATTTCTCTTGCTATTTATAAGTATTTTCCAAAGCCTTCTTTGTTTCCCCCTAAGGCAGAATGTGAATTTGGCAATGTTGACCATTTCCGTCCCTGATGCTGCTCCCATCCTATTGCTTTCCCACCCTAAATCTTCTCACCAGCATTAATCATTTCTATTTATGTCCTCTTGCAACAATAGGCCACAGTACAAATTTTCTGTTTAGTATGAAACAATCATAGAAGATAATGACAGAATTTGAGAACAAAAGGAGTCAGGACAGACAGTTTAGGATATATACTAGAGGAGGCAACTGAGGGATAGAGGGTTGGTCAGAGAAGTCAAAGTTCTAGCAAGTCAGTATCAGAGGGGTTGGCTCCAGAGAAGGCTTATTATTTACACTGTTTCCTGAAGAATGTTTCCTGGGGACTTCAGTCCTAAGATGTTACTAGCTGGTGGGGTTGAGGGGCAGTGGGCAGCTTCCCAAATAACACTGAAAACTAACTCAAGTATAGCTAACAGGTTAATCTGCTGTGGGACTTCTCAGGGGTGTTACTGTCTACAATCCTTTGCATAAATCCAAAGGTACCACAGCCAGAAGTTTTCCAAACATGTTTAATAATGAAATTCTTATTTTGATTTTTAAGTATTTTATGGATGAACTGCTCTATAAAATACATTTTGAGAAATTTAAAAGCTAATATATAAAATAGATATTATGACTTTGAGGATTAGTATATTTTGTTCTGTTTGCTTATATGTGTGTCAACAGACACACATGCAAAGCCAGAAACATGAACCATGAGAATCAGTTCAATTTGGCCTAAAAAAAATCAAGTTCTATCATATAGAACAAGTATTTTTAAAACTAGCATAGCTATATGTTGGTTGCTTACCACTTGATCTGCAAAATGAAGACAATTCAGGTGCATTTAACAAGTATAAGGTCACACTGAACATATTACGTCAATGGAGTTCTTGCCTTTAGTTCAGCTGCTTTGAAATTATAGTTAACAGAATAATGATGCAGTCAAAACAGTACCATAGGCACTGCCAGTAACAAAGCCAGGCTTACATAAAAGCAAAGGTCAAAATGCTTTGCATTCCAAGTGTGCCAGTGTGAAATCACACAAGGTCATCGGACTTGGGCAAACCTGAGAGCTGTCATTATTCCACAGGGCCCCTGTGTAAGACAGACCCTGTGGAATAGTGTCTGTGTAAGAGAGACTTCTTGAAGGGGTGACAAGGAGCTCTTTCAGTCTCTGCAAGATGAATTTAAATGCATCAGAAGCACAACACAGCTCCTTAGTCTCCCTGGGCAAGTCACTGTCCATAAGCCCAGGGAGCTCAGTCTGCTCTTGTACAAACAAGCTCACTTGAACCTTCCTTGGAGCACTGACCGTGGCCTTACCCAGATATGTGGCAGTGCTGCAGCCAGCTGATTTCACAGAGTCCCAAAGACAGAGGAGCTGGCTGGGAGCCCTTTGGCAAGGTAGAAACCTCTGCAGGAGGACTGGAGTGATGGGTCCATTCAATAGGGCAACCACTGTCCCACTCAGGAAGCAATTGCAATGTGGGGGAAAGCCAGTACTTCTCCCTTTGGCAGGGTGGCACTGTCTTCTCATTGATGTTTTTAAAAAGTACATATTATTAAAAAGTAATGGAGTTTCATAGGAATGTCTTCCCCTAAAACCTAAAATGCTTTAATTGTAACTGATTCTTTGAACTCTAAAGAATACCCAAAGGGGTATTTCAACAGTTTTCAAGGAGTGGGTCAGGTAGTGTCTCTCATTAAACACACAATTACACTACTGAATTCCAAACCACTGAGAAATTCTAATGGTGACTAAGATAAAAGTGAGAGGGAGAAATCTGTCCAAACCATGAAATACTTTCCTTATAACCAATCTCATAACCAACATACTTTAGATTTGCCTGCTAAGAGAAGAGAGAACTGAAGGAATCAATAATATGAAGGGAGGAAAATATGGCACGAGGAAAAGAAGGCAATAGTGGAAATATCATTTTTCTTCCCACCTCAAGCACTACCTTTCCACTTAAAGCCTTTTAATTCATTTCCTCTTTAAGAAAAGTAATATATAAAAATTTTTTAAAGTTAAAGATGGTAAGTATTGACAGCTCCAGCCTCCATCACTAAAATATTAGTGTACATTTTCCTAGACTTTTTAGTATGCCTATATCTGCCAGAAGTATATTTATTGTTCCCAAAATATGGGATTATACCTGTATAACTTTAAACCTTACATTGTACTTAATGTGATGTTTTCTATATCCATGAATAAGAATCCAGGCCACCTCATCTATAAGGGCAGTGTAATAACAGGGAAGGAGGGTGGCCACGGAGTCGAGCAGGTCAGTACTCAGTCTCAGGCTAGCTGCTTTGGAACCACATAGCCCTTAAGTCCTCCTGCTTCTCGAAACCTCACTTTTTATATATGAAACATATTACCATATTATCTATTCTAGATTACCATATTATCTATTCTATAAGTTTCTGCTAGAGTTAAATGAATATATAATGCATATAAAGTACTTAACAATACCCGACATGATGGCTGTTTGTTCAGTATAAGGTAGCTATTATTATTTATTATTATTATTATTATTTTGAGTATTCTATGACATGATTATACTGCATTTAAAAATAACTGCAATCCCTTTTCTTAGACAAGTAGGTTATTTCTGATTTGCATTTTGGACTTGCTTTACACTCAGGAAACCGGGAAAGCAGTACAAAAGCTAGGAGTGGGATTGCAAGTCTCTAACTCTTGTACTCAGGAGGCTAAAGCAGGAGGCCTGAAAGTTGGAGACCAGATTTTCAAGTTGGTGTGGACTACATCACAAGACCCTATCTCAAAATAAAAACAATAAAAAACCCCAAAAAAGTATAAAAAATTCTCACAAACCTATTCCTATGCCCACTTTCTTCACATGGTAATAGCCTGAATAAGCAGTATACAATACAAACCCAGGACACGATTTCACCATGCTCATTTATATAATGTGTAGATAGGATGTCAGTACAACCATCGCACATGCAGATTCTTGTGACCAGCACCACAATCAGGGTATAAAACTTTTCATTACCACCAAAATCTCCATAATCACACCCACATTCCTCCCCTTCATTTTTCCTTCTATAACCTCAGGTAACCACTAAATTCCCTCTCTCTATACTATTTCCAAAGTGATAAGTGGAAACACATACTGTGTAAATATTAGAGGTTGGCTATTTTCACTCAGCATAGCATCCTCGAGACACATTCACATCGTTGCATATAACAACAGATTGTCCCATTTTATTGCTGACTAATAGCATGAATCGACCACAGGCTGTTTAACCATTCATCTGTAGAAGGACAGTGAATTGTTTCTAATTCTTCAGTTGATACAAATAAAGCCACTCTAAACATTTGTGAGGAGGTTTTTGCATGGACACAAAATTTCACTTCTCCAGGACAAATAGTAATGTGCTGAGCAGATATTTAGCTTTACACAACACTGCCAAATTTCTTTCCAGGCTGCTACATTATTTTATACGGTCACCAGCATGTGACAGTATGAGAGATTCAGTTTCTGTATATCCTCTCCAGCATTTGGTACCTTTTTTTTTTTTTTAAGGTTTTAGTTGTTCTAATAGGTATATAATGATAAGCTTGCATTTCCAAAATAGCTAACGATGTTGAATACCTATGTCTAATTTTTGGAATAATGAACAATGGATATATTTGAAAAGTTTTAAATTAATTTTTACAAATAGATGCTTCAAAGTAGAAATTCTGGGTAGGCAGATTAAAAATAGTTGGAACATAACGTCATATTACTCTCCAGAAAAATACCATTTTATGCTCCACTGACATCAAATAAATTGTTCAGCCTTTAAACTATAGTTACCATTCAGTATTACTTTCTTCCATATGAGGAAAAAAAACATGTAAAGGGTAGAGATAATACAGAATTTCAAAAAAAAAGATAAACAGTAAGAAATCACTAGTTGATAAATTACATATTGTCCTCTTAGAAATAGTTGTTCAAGTTACAAAATTAAAGCATACAAAGTAGACATTCAAACAGTGAGATTGTAAACAGCTATGCATGCATGAGTCTCTACATGTACTTCTATCCTTTCTATATTAGAGGGAAAAACAAAACATAGCAAGACAAAACAAAACAAATTCCTATAAGAACATGAAACCAAAAAGTTGTATAAAACCACACAGTACAAAGTGATCTACAATGATTACTGTGTTGTTTCTTATTATCTTCAATAGGATTGTCTATATCATCAGGCATAATTGAATATAGCAGTATAATTGAATATAGCAGTACATAACAATATTAGTAAAAATAAAACATTGTAGACAGTATAAAACTTCAAAGGCAGGTAATAATCAAACCATAGTGGATATTCTAGTGACTCTTGTCATCTTCAATGCAGTTGCCTATACTCTCAGACTTGATACTATCAATCATAACAGCTTTGAATAAAATCTATCAATACAAAAGAGCAATCTAACAAACCAGATTCAATTACGATCAGTCATGGTAAAACAGTGTAGGTTTTACAGAGATGTAGATTAACTTAATAGGAAATTAAGGATGATTACTGTACTATCTCCTGTTATTTTTGGGATAACTGTGTGCCCTCAAATCTAGTACAGGTAGAATGACTGGGACAGAATATAATACATCTAAGCAGAGTAGTGTGAGTAACGTGGGTTTTAAATCCTGGTGCACTATTAACAATATAGTGTATCAAGACCATCTATGTTAGAGATTCTAGCCATCCTTCTCTGCCTCATTTCTGCTATGCTATTTTTCTGCCTTTGTTTGTCTATTTCCTCCTTCATTCTACTGCCTGCCCCACTCATTGAGGCTTTTCTGCCACTGTTCCTAAAATCCTGGTATTTTTTTTTTTTCTCTCTCTCTCTAGAATGTCCTTCAGTATTCTCTGTAGGGTTGGATTGCTGGTCACAAACTCCCCCAGTTCCTCTTTGTCATGGAAGCATCTTGTTTCTCCATTAATTTCTAGTGACAGTTTTGCACTAGAAATTAAGTTTTGTACTTAAATTATAGATTCTCTTGTTATCTTCTAGCCTTTGTATTGTTACTACCTGTTTGCACTAGAAATTAAGTTTTGTACTTAAATTATAGATTCTCTTGTTATCTTCTAGCCTTTGTATTGTTACTACCTGTTTCCTTGTTATTTTTAAGAGATCTTTCCTTTCATGATCACACATTGCAAACTTGTCTTCAAGTTTTGATAATCTATCCTTAGTTTCTTTTAAGGAGTTTTGCCAGCTTTTAATTTCCTGGTAGTCTCTTTGAATCTGCTTCATGTATTCTAAGTATTCTTTATATTCTTTATCAAATGTTTCTCTCCCTTTTTTGTGTTCCTCCCTTCTTCCGTCTGTCTTCCTGAGAGATGCTTAGCATTTCTTTCATTACTCTACTCATATCTTGCTTTACCTGATTTAATATTTCAGTTTTGAGCTCGTCTACAAGGTGCCAAAGACATCTCTTAATGTCTATTGAAGCCATGTCTGATGTTGCATATTTGCCACCCTCAGTGTCTCCCTTGTTTTTCCTTCTTCTGGATCAGTGCTCTCAGGGTTCTGGGCTGGGGTTCTGGGCTGGGGTCCTCCTCTTGCCTCTTTCTTCTGTCATGGTCTCAGGGTTCTGGGCTGGGGTCCTCCTCTTGCCTCTTTCTTCTGTCATGGTCCCGGTCTCCTCCACAGTGTACAGTGGAGGTCCCAGCTCCCTTCCCTGTTGGCCACAGCTCCTCCAAAGCAGGCTGGCAAGGGACCTCCACCCTCTCCTGCTTGCTCTTGTCACTGAGGTGTAAGCAAGTGCTGCATATGCTGGCCCCTCCCCTCCGGGCCAGTCAAACTTCAGAGGCCTTCACCAGGTCAGTGCATGCTAGGCACAGGGAATCAATTTGGGATGGCTTATTGGGTCCCAGCCAAGGGTGTGACCCAGTCCAAGCAAATCCCATGAATCTGCTCGGGGGAGGGAGCAAATGTAAAACTGAAGTCACTGTTGCTCCCAGTTCAGGCTCCTCATGCCCGATTCCAACATGTCACCCATTTGGTTGTGCCCTTCCCACGGGGGGGGGGGGGGGTCTCATTCCCAACACTGACCATGGATTAATGAAGGTCCCTTCACTGGCTCCACTCTCTGTTGGGCTCACCAACCCCTGACTTCAGCGTGGCTGTGGCTCCTGTGAGTGGCGGCAAGAATGAGTTTGGGCAGCTCTGCCATCCGGCACGGATTTGTGAATTCAGGCTGGTGCAAACTTGGCAGGTCACAGCGGAAAACACCATGTCTAGTAACTCCAGCTGTTCCAATTGTAGGCCGGAGACTGCATGTTTGATGAGCTTTTTTTATGTTTTAATTTCTTCCTGTGTCAAGAGGATCCATCTCCATCTGGCTCTCTCCAGGATGTTTTATTCTGGCATACGAGTTGTTTCTCCCGGGAGGTTTTGTATTTTGTTGCTCACTGATGGGCTATCTTTAGCTCCTCTCCATTTCCATATGTTTTAAATAAGATATAGATTATTTACAATAACTAATAAAATGTAAACACTTTAGTTACTATGCTGTATTGTCTAAAAATAACAAGAAAAAAGTATATGTATGTTCAGTACAGATACAGTTTACTTAAAAAGTTTTAATCTACAACTGGTTGGATCCAAGGGTTCTGCCAACTGTGTACCAGTGTACCAGTGTTACTATTTCCCTAGGATGTTAAAAAGAAAACTCATATATCTCTGCTACCAGGGAAATAAATAAAAATTAGTTTTCTTAAACCATTAATGGAACAGAAAATAAATCATCTAAGCACTTTCTCCAAGTTCATCCCAAATTCAAGCATGCATTGTACATTTTATCAAACATCAGGAAGAAGAAAGAAAACCATTTACCTTTATGAGCAATATGACATAGGTCTTCCTGAATTTTAGAAAATTCTGATGAGGTTTCAGAGCCATCAGAATAATTTTTCTCTTCTCCGAAATCTAGTGTTGACAAATTAGGATTGGAAGAATGTAGTCTTACAGGGCCAGAGAAAGGTTTAGGGACCTAAAGTGACACCAAAGAGAGATTTCTGTTTAGATATAGACTGTTCAGAGTATTTACTTGATTCTAAGATTGGAACTTACTAAGGAAGACCATTGTATGAGTCTTCCTACTGAATGGCAGAAGAAAAATAAATAAAAACTCAGAAAAATACTTTCCACAAATACTTGCTTCTTGCGAAATAAAAATGGGTGAGAAATCACATATTCTTTTGGAAATGAAGGAGGTATTAAAGCTATAGTTGAAAATGATAGCTAAAATTTCTGGACTTTCTCGTGTACACTCATCCTTTCTTCTGGCAATCACCACCCAGTAACTAGGTTGTTAGCAATCAGTAGGTTAAAAAATGCTTTTCTTTATGTGCATAGCTTCTACAAAGCTATCTAACTACTCACATTTGTACTTGGGAAATTCTTTATTTTAAAAGTACTTGAGTTTAGCCCATAAAGTGCTTTGGGCCAAAGCATATGCAAGACTATGTCAGTTGACTTTTTAAAAGTTAGGGACCAATTTTGATTTTAACAGTGTTGCAATTTAATGTGCATCCTGTAAATCTTGGCCTGTGGTTTCACTGTGCTTGGTTGGGAAAGGGAGCTTCTAGCATGACATAGTGAGCCGCCGGTGGGAAAATGGGAGTTTGGAGGAAAATAGCAAGAGTCTGCATAGTATCTCATGACCGGAGACTTAAGTCTATGGGCTCAGAGTAATGGATGATAAATCCACTGAGCTTCAGCAGGGTAAGGGGTCAGAGCACTGGGTCTCTGCAGTCACAAATAAGGAACACACTCAAGCAGGAAAGAAGGAAGGCAGGCTAAACATTACAGAAGGGGAAGCTGAAAGCCCTAGAATGGTGGTAATTCCTCTAATTCCATGACATTTTCTTTAGAAAACATTCTTTCTCTTCCTCAATATCCATTAGAACCTTATATTTATATCCAGACGATCTAAGTGATTGAACTCCTCCCCTTGCATAGGGGATTGGAGAGAACAACTCCAGGACATGCACTTGTCTGTTCCATTTAAATAAATGTAGCCCTAGCATGTAGCATGCAGAGCAAAGCCAAGGAGAAAAGCGGTTTGTTACAGGGGGAAGCAATGGTTACCTGGAGTGTTCCTTTAGTATCTTTGCCAATAGCTCTGGACCGCCACCTCCTGTGCGATCTTTTTTCCTTTTTGGGACTTTCAAAAGCTCCACCCTTTTTTTCAAAACAGGAAAGAGAGCACAGACAATAAGGTCCACCAAACCACAGAGATAAATGCACAGCAAAGTGACCACTTCCATCCCCTTGAGTTTGGCTGAAACAACTGGCCAGACAACATCCCACTGTTAGTCAAAGGCTGGGAGGAGAAAGGAAAGCAGAAGCCAGAAGGTGAACAGAAGAGGGTCAGGCGAACCTGTATGGCATTGATGGCTGGCGCTGAGTACGTCCGATGTAGGACATCCATGTTCTGTAGGAGTTGGCTCATCTCCACCAGATAGGCATGGCAGTGCGACAGGTCTGTGAGAGAAAGAAGAGAAGGCTCACAACTTTCCATAGCAAGAGGGATCACTGTGTTGGCACCAGTGACTTTTTTTTCCTCTTTTTCTACATTTGACTTTCCATCTGGAGAGGCAGAAATTTTTACTTTGTTTTACAAGAATGGCTTCAGACTGTGAGGGTTAAGGTAATGGATCTGGATAACTAGGATACCTCTGTATGAATCTACTCAATGAACTCTAGGGTAAATGGCATAACTTCTCTATGCCTCAGCTTCGTAATTTGGAAAGACAGACAATTACACAACTAGCTCACAGAATTAAGAGAATTAAATGAGTTGATATGTGAAGAGCACTTAGGAAAGTGTCTGGACTACTGTAAGAACTCCATAAATCAGCCATTATCATCATTATCAACAGCAGCAGTGGCATTGTTATTCCTCATCCAGCAACAGTAGGCTGCTGCTACCCACTTGCAAGAACCAAATTCATATCAAAAGGATAAGGATAAAACTGAAATGAAGCTGCACCAGTCTCTAAAAATAACTGTTGGTCATGGACCTGTATGAGGACTGTGATGAGCCTCTGCAGATGAACCTGAGATGACTAAAGAGTAAGCTCACAGACCTAGTTACCAACCAAAAGATAGCCCACAATTGGTGACTCACTAGATGTTGATGGATGCTTCTCCTGAGGAATCAAGACCCAAAGGCCTTAGGATGATGGCTTCAAATATTCCTACCACCAGAATCACCTGGAGTATTTACATCATAGATCTTTAGGCTCCAACCCCAGTTTCAAATTCAGCACATCATAGTTGAGCTTCAGAATATGCATTTCTAGTAAGTCTCCAGGCAGGACCAATGCTGCTGGTCCAGATACAGTACTTCAAGGGCCACTTTACCAAGATGTGAATCAATAAAGCCCATGAATTTATTTACTGGAAGGGCTAAGGATACATAGCCCCAGTGTACATATATGCATTAAACAAGAGAAATTCTCAAGGTTACCACCTTGCATCATGCCCTAATGGTGGTTCTCAAGCTTGACTATACTTTAAAATCAGCTGGAGAAATCTAAAAGAACCCACATATGCCCATACTCTACCTTAGACACTCTCACTCCCATTGATGAGCTTTCTTTTAGTTTTTTGGATGAGTCTTAGCTAATTAAGTTTGTGAACACTGACCTTCATTTTGGCTAGTGTGCTCAATCCTGGCTCCTTTGCAAAATCTTCTGGGGAACCATAGTTGCAACCAGAAAACCATTAATGCAACCAGGGCCCTACCTCAGACCAATTTAAAGAGGATGTCTGAGGAAAAGGCCTTGGCATGAGTATTCCTGCATGTTAAAGGTTCTCATGGTAATCTGAATGTGAAGCCAGAATAAGGAACACATACATAGTGGAGCTCTCCATTTGGCCAGCCATTCCCTTCTAGAATAGAGTCCTAATCCAGGATGTACATCAGAATCATTTCTAGTGCTTAAGAAAAATTGAGCTATACAGTTCCCATCCCTAGGGACTGATTTATGGCCCTGGGTAGAAATCAAATACTTCTGGACTAGAAAAAGAAGCCTGTCTGCAGACAAACCTAGGCAAAGATGTAAAACTCTACAATGAAAGAGTCTTCTGTTGCTGAGTGTGACCTTAATTAGCAAAGTATGGGAAGGAATATATATAGAGAGAAGGGAAGGACACAAAGTCAGCTAAGGGACAGATGCAAAACCAGTTCATTTCAGAGCTATGTCAGGAAAAAGCAAAGATTTCAAGTTACTCTACCTTTTGAGCATTTTTCCATATCGTCTGAAGATTGTAGCCATAATGGAACTCGCGCTTCACCACCACAAGAAAATGATAAATTGCTTCCCATTTGAAATGAATTCTGCTTTGATATACTGCTACGCTGTTCCACAGAGAATGAGACCACATTATAAATGAAAACATAGACCAGCATGGACAATTTGGGGTAAAATAGGGCTGGTTAGTTGTTAATGTATGCCTTCTGTTTGTAATGGGAAGAAGCTTCTAATAAAGCACCCAGAGAAGACCCTAATCCTTCTGGCTGTCATCCCAGCTTGTCCACGCCATACTGTATTGCCTCAGATGACAGCTCTTAAATTTCTTTTTATCTATCTGTCAGATGATATAAACATTTGGAACTATTCTGCAATCCTGTATGGCTATACACATACTTACTATATTTTACAGCTAGGTAAGAGAACCAAAGTCAAACTCTTCAAGAGAAAGCCACAGCATTCAGAGATACTAAATTGTTCTTTATATGCTCTTATTGTCTGTCTCACTGTTAACAGATGCTCATCTGGTCCTGCTTCTGACTCAGTGGGTCTTCAGCCCAACTTCCTAGCTCCTCCTCGCACTTTTCCTCACACTTAGCTCTCAAAGTGCACCTCCCTTCTTACAAAGCTTCCCCCTTCTTTTAGATTAATTATTGGTAAATGCTCATTACCTTTCTACTGGAAATGGAGTCAAATGCCCCAGACTCAGAATCTGTCATGGTGGACCCTGTGTAAAAGTGATTCACTTCCCGTGGAAACATAGCAATTTCATTCTGACGATACATTCTGTGGTGACGGAGTTTGGCTACCCACTCATCAAAGACTTCTTCTGACTTCACCTAATATATTTTAAGTTGAAAGAAGGAAATATAAGAGTCACTTGCTGAAATGAACAATTATTCATTAAGTTGAGGTTCCTGAATACTTTTTAGCTGGCACAAGTAAAAATGTAGAAATAGCCTCTATTGACTTACTTTACATTTATGTGCCCTACAGGAAAGTTTGTAGAGGAAAATATGGAGTAAAAATGGTCTTCATGAAGTATGAATTTAGGTTTTATCTGAGAATGTTTAACCATTATGCTACATTTAAGAAAGGAAAATAGTACCAGTTACATAAAAACATGAAATTTATATTAATTTGTCTCATGAAGTATTTTCCAATTCTCCAGTCCTAGATTCTTCTAGATCTACTGAATACATCAGCACCATTTTTCTTTCTGAACTCTTTTATAATTCATAGCTTTCAAATCAATCTTCCCTTGACTGGAATGAATTAGTAAACTCTTCTTAAAATATTTAACCTTGTTCATGTACTCTGTCAAAGGATATATCATTGAGAAGTGTATGTTAATGAGTATGAAGGTTATTTAAAAGAACATTTTTCCTAGTCATAAACAGAGGAATCTAATAAAGCATTATAAAGCACCATCATCACTACTGTATCTACATTTAGCAATTTTCTCCCGGAGTGACTATCAATTTATAATTTTCATGAAGAATGCTTATTAGTTTTATAAGAAAACACTGTTCATAAAAATACTAAAAAAAAAGATACAACAAAAACCTATGTAACCCTGGTATTTCTTAAAAGTATTTTTTGTATGTATGAGAGCATATTAACATTTTAAAAGTGAAAAATGTAGATATCTATATATCAGGACACACAGACTCACGAAGCTGCCATTTAAAATAACCCAAAAGGAGGTCTGATAGGTTAACTGCCCACATGGAAACACTAAACCAACCCACAAAAATCTTCACGGCTGAGGAGGAGGATGTGTAAATAAACATCAGCAGCACCCTTCACTGAGAAACTGAGGCTGGCCTTTCTGTTGATTAGGAGACGTGCCCACAAGACAGGAGACTCCCCCAGGTGCTATTTGTCAATTACATGAAGAAGCAAAGCAAACAGAAGCACTTATCTGTTTCTCCTCCACACAATGATGTTCCTGAAATGCGTTTCATTGCCCAAATGGAGAATTTTACCAAAGTCTTGTGTCATCCTCACATTGATCTACTTTCAGAAGCCCTTAAAAGTCAGTGCTCAAAACATTCATCTTGACTGATTTTATGAGTTAAACAAGGTAGAAAAAGAAAACAACTGACTCAGTTTTATTAAACAACTGACCCAGATTCTGTTCCAGCCACTCTAGTAATTCAAGGACTAGGACTTTGGATGGACTGTCACTTACCCTCTCTGCTGCCCAGACCCCTCATCTATAAAAACAAAAGAATGGGCCTGCCTGAAGGGCCTGACTGTGAGGCTGCTGATTAGGACCCTCAGATAAGGTTTATCACACTACAGTCATTCATGTGAATCACCAAGAAACTAAAAAGAACTTAGAGTGAATCACACAGAAATTTAAACTCTGTATATTACTGCATTATCTTGAGACATTCTAAATTGTTAAAAATTAGGAATCAATAATGATTTTTATTCCATTAATTAGAATAGATAAACAAGAACCTATTTCCTGACAATGTCAAAACTCAAAAAGCAGTCACTGGAAATACATTAAAAAATAACCTTAACTATTCTGAAAGAGACTGGCCATCAAAAATGGCTTGAGGGTAGGGTTAATAGTCTTTTTCATTTTTTTTTTTAAAGGTATCAGGTTTTTCCCTTCTTTACATCACAGCAGTCATTTGCAACTAGAAGAGATTTTATCCCAATGGGTAACAAGATATTTTTGGTTGTCAGAACACAATGCTTTTGGTACCCAGTGAGTAGAGAGGATAGCGGTGCTATGTGATGTCCCTCCACCCAAGACAGCCCACAGCAGAGAATTATCCAGCTCACAAGGTCCATGATGCCAAGGTTGAGAGAACTTGCTTTACACAGTGAACTAGCTCTGGTGTTCAGGGTTACAGTAAGCCTATTTCTGACTGTCTCCCCCAGATGTGGACATCAGGCCCGTGTTGATCAATACCACACACATGCTGCAGAGATAGGCTCTACACAGGCTCTCTCATGCTTTCTTTGTCTAACCCATCAGCCCCTGTTTTCCAAATCCCAAGTAATTTTCTCAAGTAAATAAAATGTCTTAGCATTTTCTCAATTAATTTCTATCATCCAGGTGCCACCTAATAATCATAAACAGCAACTAAATTTATTGAGCTTATGTGATCCAGCATTAGGCCAAGTGCCTTATTTGCAGCTGTACAAGATGAGCACTATAATAATTTTCTTTCTTTTCTTTTCTTTTCTTTTCTTTTCTTTTCTTTTCTTTTCTTTTCTTTTCTTTTCTTCCATGAGAAACCTGAGACTTTCAGCAATTCAGTAATTGACCAATGTTCAAAAACTAGTAAGTAGCTGTGTCAAGACCTGAAAGAGGTCTAGATCTCATGCTTCATGATTTTAACTATCTCTACCACCTGCAAGAGACATACAAAAACAGGGTAAAAAGGTTTGAGGTATACTATTTGCAGACACATGCTTTAAGGGGGAAATTCCTAATACTTTATTATGAGAATTTTCATGAAATCCTTATAAAATTAGCTGAAACTATAAGGTAGGTATCTACAAGCTAGATATTGTTTCCAGAAACACATTTTCACCTATGATAAATGGCTCTTTACTAAAGATGATACTGTATGGTACAGGGTAATTTGGAAACATAAAGATATTTCTGTTATCATTCACAGTCATAGAGGAGGAGGGATGGTACTAGGGGAACAAGGCAACAAGGTGCCAAACCTTCAAGTGAAGTGAGAGATAGCCCTGCACTATGAAGATCTGCCCCATCCCAGTATCTAGTATCCATTAGGAAAACTTTGGTGATGAAGATCTGCGTGCTAGCTTCCTGTTCAAAAAGCATCACTAAAGGCATAGAATCAACATAAAGGGGCTCTGAACAACTAAATGCAGTGGTACAAGTCTATACCACAGCTACTCAGGAGGGTGAGGCAGCAGGATCTCTTGAGCCCAAGAGGTGAGGTGAAGCTCACAGGGTAACACAGTCAGATTACATCTCAAACAAAAAAATAAGACAGAAACTAGAACAAAAAGCCCAAAGGGGATCTGCATGACAGGAAGCACACCTGAGAAGCAGCCTCACCTTCAGATGGTAGATGTGTTCCTCAGTGTCAAGGTCAATGCACTTGCACGACTTCTTTACAGACATCACTGACAGCCCCACATCAATGCAGCCGTGTAGCTTCTCTCTCTCGATCTGCAGAGCCATGAAGAAGGCCACTTGAGAACCACATCCTCTAATGCCCACCATCTCCACATCCACTGACAGTAAAGACAAACACTATGATGGATGGAGCACTCCATGTGAGCCAGTATTGTGTGCTGTCTTCTGCCCTCTGTGAGGTATGAAGCATGCTCCCCGTTTCAAAGATGAGGTGCAGAAGACTTAAGTAACAAGACATTTACATAGCCAGAATGTGAAGAAACAAGATAGCAATCCCCATGGGCTGACTCCTGAAAATTAACCTGCTAACAGCACTGCCTCCCACTGAATTAGTATCTGGTGTCAACTCATTGAGAAGTGACTTAATAGGAGGCTAAGAGGAGAGAAATATGTACCAGTCACTCACAGCCCTCGCAGACCAACTGCCTGATCCAAGAATAACTTCTTAGCCAAGGCCTTCTCTTCTAAGCCCTTATGTCACCCCAAGAATGGAATGCCACTGTGCTCTGCTTTGCTCTTGTTATTGATCTCAAGGATGACTTCTCTCACTCAGGGAACCCTTCAACACAACCCAAAGACCAGAAAAGACCCATGGATATCCAATGAGGCGTTAGAGGGGCCTTTGTCTTTCCATCTGACAGGTGAACTGTGCCCACCTATGACCAGAACTGAGACAGCAAGGGAACAGGCATCTCTCTGTTCTGGAAAACTTGACCCTCAGAGCACTGAGACCCTCGACTGTACAGTCTCTCCCCTGAGCTGGTAGCAAGCACCCCTGCAGAACCCTCCAGTAGCATGCTGGACCAACCAGAAGACTTACATCAGTTTGGCTCTTAGCATATTTCAAGATTCCTTTGTCCAAGTAGAAGAATCTCTGCAGGGAAGACAGTATAATTGATTAAGATGTTCCACTGAAACATCCCTTCCCTGGTCTCAAATTTCAATGTCAAATAAAATATAAGTGCACAAAAACTGGGTCCTAAGTGGAGTAGTATAGGGGTGCATAAGGGGAAACCAAGGCCAGTGTCTTACCTTGTGCCAGCCTTTTAAGGGCCATTTCCGCTTTTTCAGCAAAAATCCTTTCTGAATAGGGGGCTCTTGGGTGTAATTCATGTCCCCTCTCAGTCCTTCTACCACTTCCCAGCTGTCCTGTTCCAACAAAAGAGTCCATGCTAAATGTTTATCTTAAACAGTAATAATGTTAAGAGACACTTCATAGTATCAAAAAAATTTCATCCAAGATGATGCACCTTGGTGGGTTTGTTGGGAAGAGTGGTTCAAATTTAATTTATGTGTGCAGGCCACTGCAGAAATGGGGACAGCCATACTCAAGCCTCTCTCTGAGTCAGCACCATGAATGGACTGCTGGGGATGGGGGGACCAGGCCTCACAAGGAGGTGGAAACCATATTATTTTCTTTGTTTTCTTGGGTTGGGTTTTATTCTCTTTTGTTTTGTTTAATTATGTTAAATCTGATGGCATGAGCAGCTATTTGAAAGATAGCAAGACATATTATGGTAGCCATTTTGGATTTACTATTAGCTTATTTTGAAGTCCTTTACTGCATTCATTGTTTTGTTTTTATTGCTTCTGCTTTATTCTTTTTGGTTCAATTTTTACTATGTCCGAAGGTATCTGCAGCTATCTTGAAGACAAGAAACATTATGGTAACTATTGCTGATCTCATAAGGTTTTGAAGTCCTGTATCACTTATACTAGTTTATCTTGATTGGTTTTATTTTCCCTGATTTTATCCTCTTTAAAATAAAAAAAAAATTTAATTATGTTTAGTTTCTGGGCTTTGTAGATTATTCTGTAATTTAGTGACATCAAATTTGATTTTTTAAACTCTCTTTCTAAAACAATATTTCCCTCTTTGAATGTTTGAACCTTGAAAGCCACAACTGCAAGGAAAGATTTTACTGTAAGTTCTATTTTTGTTCACTTTGACATCATCACATGGTGACTGTTCACTCAACAGAATTCAGTCTGAATGTCAACCTAAACCTCCAGACATCAGGATGGAAGCTGCAATGGATGTGTGTGTGTGTGTGTGTGTGTGTGTGTGTGTGTGTGTGTGTACTCGGGGCTGGCTTAACAATTGGATCCAAAATATAAAACTGGATGACAGTTAGTAAATATGACAACTTCAAATAATGATTCAGTGTATAATTATCTTTGAACTGCAGATATTTAAACAGCGGAAGTATTAAAGAATCAAAAAAATCATTTGGCAGCAAGCATTTTCATCCTTTTTTCAGAAACATAGCTTTTTCTCTCTTTCTTTAATTTCAAAAACATATTTTGGCCAATTCTACAGAGTTGTTTGTAATTTTGAAGAGGTACAAAGAGTTGCTATAATTAATCATCCAGTGTTGGCTATTTAACTAATTGACAAATCTAAGAAAGAATTAACACTAAAATTCTAAAAATTTATTTTGAAATGCACAAGTCATTACTTAACTACAAGATAAACCAACACTGTCAATACTCTAGTGATTGGGCCAGTTGCCTTTTATTGTTATCACTTATACTTTTCATTGGGATATAATATATATGAAATGCACAAATATTAACAGTACAATTTATAAATTTATATACACATACAGTCATTAACTACCAGTCAGATCAGATGTAAGTTGTTTCTAGCATGGGGTAACTAAGTTTTGCAAACATATTCTGGCCAAACTTTGATGTTGATCCCCTGCACTGAGTCAAATCTCCTGCCTACAAGCAGGTGATAAGGCAGAAAGGGCAGTTGGGAGAAAGACAGTAAGTCTGGATCAGTACCGAGGCAAGAGGCATTAAGATACAGCACCCAGGACAAAGATAGTACAAAGACAACAGCACGGAAGTCATTTCTCTGTTGCCCTCAGGTTCCTTTGGTAACAAGAATCTTTCCTACATTAGCAACTGAAATCTTCCCACAGTGATCCTGACCATTTAACTGCCTCCTGTCTGACCCCCTTTCACTGTGAATGGAGATAAAGGCATATGCCTGAGTTTTGAAATACCATGGTGGCTTCACGGAGTCTGCAGTTGTAGAAATGAATTTATTCAGTGGAAAAAAGAAAAACACATTCAGTTTTTAATTAAAAGAACCTTTTCTTTCTGGACAGGTAACAACACTGAATGAAATTTTTTTCTAGCCATTATTATTGATTATTCAAAGTCACTTAATTACACCCTGACAACAACTGGAGAATATAAGAAGCCTTACTTCCTGACATTTGAAAACAGAAAAAAGTACTGCTTGCATTTATGTTAGGTCAGAAAACCAACCCTCAAAATTTCACGTGTTTTACCTGTTTAAACGTTAATGAATCTGTAAGGTCCTCAAGTTAAAATTCTACCCCATCAGTATTCCATCTTATTTTCTAATGGCTCTCTATTTATAAGGTTTGTGGTTTTATCATCCCAACTATACAATGGGACCCTTGAGGCTATAAAATGTCTAGTTTACCTCTGATTTTCTCAGAATGCTTAACCTGCTTTCTTATGAATAGCAGGCATCTGATGGCAAATGAATAATCTTAGTCCCGGAATGAAGATGCAAACAGATTTATGTTCTTGAACTATTAAAATTTGGCAGGCATTTGAAGTATGCCCAGTATTTATGGGATAAATGACTATTTACAAATTAGACACACTACATCAATATCTGTGAAAGAGTGGGTGACCCATGTGTATGCGTGTTATTGTCATTAAATGAAAATACAAGCTCCAAATCCTTGGCAAAGTACCCTAAGTGTATCAAGCCCTTTGAATTTGTTTGTCTTCAACACAGAAGCAGAAGGCAATCTGCAGAGTGCTAATACTAAACAACCAGGCACATCTGCTCACTACCTTTACTGTGCACAGTGCAAATACCACAGGGATTAGCCATTATTATATACTTCACAAAACCGGGGGAAAGTGGCTGAGGTCATTCTCATAGTTTAAAGGAAAACATTAAATGAATTTCAAACTGGTTTTAAAGATTCATGTTACAACTAGATTGCTCCTATTTTTTTGAAACACAGTGTTTTCCTCCCAGTAAGCCAATGTGGAGGGCAGGGAATTAAACTGAGTTTGTTGGCCTCTAACCTAAATAAATTAAAAAGGGTTTGTATTTCTTTTTCTACTAAATACCGTATGTTTTCCTCATTAAAATGAGGATAAATCTCCTACCTGGGCTTAGAACTTGCCAAGTTGTAAAAGCCAGCTTAGCATAATTTAAAAAGTTGCAAGCTCTCCTCGGCTGGGAAAGAAAGCACTGTGGCCAACTTCATTTCTGGGCTCCACATCGCAATCCTGCCCTCCTAGTCCCCTTGTATGCTACCATCTTTGAGCTAGCATCCAGACCAGTGGTACTTAGTTGGCTGGGCTGTTCCTTCTGAGGATATAGAATTCTGGGACCATTTGTGGTTGTTACAGTGATGGACAGATATCTGGCATCTAATGGTTGGGAGCCAGGAGACAATGTAAGATGTCCTGCAACACCAAAGTACTATTATATGGACATTTTTATAATCACTTGAGCCTAGTGCTGGACTCTGTATCTCACATATACCTGATGTACTTTGGCATAGTTCTTATACACTGGATTATTAGGGCTGCAAGTACTGAATAATTGAAGGTATAGTATACATACTTCATTCTTTCTAGAATTTTACCAAGCACTGCCCACCATTTACACAACCATATCACTAAAGACCACTCTATTTGAGTTATGAACACCACACATTTGTACTGTCTGCACTTGCAGTCATTGACATATAAAGGTATCTGACACTTCATTTTGTCTTCTAGGATGTCGTGTTAGGGCTTTTACATATAGAAAAATATATTTTAAAATTAATCATGTGGTTCAAATTTTCCTTTATATGACAGAAAAATGTGATGTTGATCTGTTAAAAAATATGTGTGCAAATAAATCAATAATGAGTTTCATTTGAGGAGAGTAAAGGAGCCATTTGTTCATAAGAAGGAGTCACGGGTTAAAGGTATCATGGGGATAAGAACCACTATAAACTTGGCAAAGGTTCTGTGTACTATTGTGAGAAGGCATACTAGGCCAGGGCACAATGTATACGAAATCACTTCTTTAATATTTCATAAATCCTGCTGGTCCCATCTTCAAATTATGTTTCCTATATTGCTTTTTCTCAAAAAGGCATCACCATGACCCGGACTTTCAGTGACTGATTCCTTACATCTATTGAAGTCAACAACCATTTTCAGGTCCCACTGTAGCCTATCCTTCAGGTCATATGAAAATGAATGTGACATTATTATAGTTTAGATGTCCCCTCAAAGCCTCATGTGATCACAGATGAGGCTTTTTTAGAGGTGGCTGGATCTAGAGTACATGATACTGGGATCAAGCATATGTGATTACTAAATTAAGTTCACTGATTGGGTTGGTACCCGCCTAATTCCAGCAGGCTAGACACATTATAAAAGGACAGAAAGATGCTGTTAAGGTCCCTTGTTGCTTCTGCTACCTTCTGTCTGCAAGGAACTGTTGCTCCTCTGACATGTACCACCCTGCCTTGGAACCAGCCAATTATAGACTTAAACATCTACAAACCATAAATCAAATAAACCTTTCCTCCTTAACTTTGGGTGTCAGGTATTTTGTTTCAGTAATAAGAGAAAAGTAACTAATGTACACAGTCTTTATTTCTAGTTATCTGATTTACTTATATCACTCCAGTCGTTCAGAATTTTCTCGATTTTTTTTCTACCCATGTAAATTTTTCAAGATTTTAGTTCAGTTCCTAATTCTTTCTATGAAACTTCTAAATTATCCAAACCACATTAGTCACATATTAGTCACCTATCCCTATATGTTATAGTCCTATGGCTGCCATTAGCAAATAATTTAACACTTAATTAATGTATGAATTTTTTTTTACATGTCTACCTATCTTTTGGTCTCTTCCTCCCAAGCTACCATAGAGGTAATCTTTTCAACTTTTTTTTAAAATATTTTTTTAAAATTATTTTATTTATACCCATGTATGAAAAAATGACTATCCTATCATGTTTACATACATCCTTACATTGGAAACAACTATCATGTTTACATACATCCTTACATTGGAAACAATTATCATGTTTACATACATCCTTACATTGGAAACAACACAGTAACAAATCATTTAAACTTTATAAATAACACATAAACATTAAAATACTGACAGGTTATACAAAGGAAAACAGGAAGAGAAGCCATAAGATATAATTTTTTTTATTAAAGAGCAGCATCCTGAGAAGAATCATAATCAATTAGTAATATTTACGTACACTGCAAAATAATATGTACAAAAGAAAATTAGTGATTGTACTGATTTTACTACTTTTACTAAGCCACTTTATCTTCCTCATACTCAATCCAAAGAAATAAAAGCATAATTTGAAGAAAATATGTCATTTGTCCTTGCCATGCAAAAACCTGGGAGCACTATACAAAGTGAGCATGGCAGCCCACATAGATAACATGCCACTGTGATTCCGAACCATGGGTAGAATCTCACCCTAACCAGGAGGCTGGGCTAACTAACTCCATGGGAGCTGTGTAGTCGGCTAGTTCTGTGGTTTCTGCCAATCTCACTAAACAAGAAAAGAGCTTTTATACAAGAAAATGCAACCATCCATCTGGAGGCTCTTTCTTTAGTAGAAGGTGGAAAGAGGGCCCTTTCTTGAGTACCTGGATAAAAAGATTACATGTTCTAAAGATTACTGGATTGATATTGTGTTGGTATAAGGAGAACAAGGTGCACATTGAAATCACAGTCAGATTAAGAAACTTCCACCACTTTTACCAGTTCTTCAAATAATGGAGCAAGTTCCTTTTCTAAGCTGACAATCAGTCCTGTATTGGCACTGCTGCTGGCTGTGAAACTCACCACCAAAGGTAAACAATTGAACTGAACCACCTGGTAGGTATTGTAGTAGCAGATGATGCTTTTATTTTTTGACAGTCCCAGTTTGCTCCCTTGGTCTGTTGCCAGAGCAAAAGTAGACAAGAAGCCAGGCCTCAAAGCATGCCCTGGGGCATTGTCATTGGCCACTTTAATAACAGGTACTTCATCTCTATCTGATACAACAATAGCATGAAGCCCTTTGACACTTGGTAACTTCTTATACAGGAATTACTTAAGTTCTGAAAGAGAATATTAAAAAACCATAAAACACCTTCCACTGCTTTTCTAGATCTGTCCTTCCAACCTTCTAGGGACCTCAAGTCCTCATGCATAACCTTTCTTGCTGGTGTTTTATCTCTGCATTTGTGATTTTGATGCTAGCCCTACAGCTGGAGCGAGGTAACCTTCTCTGAGTTTTCGCTTCACTGTCTATTGAGTAGGAATAATCACAGGGCTGCGTGGTTCACTTCTGTGCGTCCAACATGCTGCGCAGCTCTGGCCTTGGTGCCTGGCTTTCTCGGTTGTCTGTCTCCCACAAGCCTCCAGCAACAGCTTCAAATACAACTTCCTTGGCCAGCCACAGTCATACAGCTCCCAACCAGATCTGTGTTTCCAGAAGCAGTTGCTAAACCTACAACAGCTGCTCTCAACTTCCTTGAACCCCAAAAAAGTATTATGTATAGTATTTAGTAGGAACTGAGGGAATTCTCCTGGCTTCTTACTTTTTGGGGTCTCCAACCAAGAAAATAGATTAAGCAGTCAAACTAAATAAACAGCACTAGGTAACTGACTTAGAGGTGGTAAGCTGTATTCATAATTGTGTATAGCATACAATTTAATACACAAAACAACTGCAGCTCAGGAAATGATATTTCCAAGTTTTTTGAAATAATATTATAAACAATAATACAAAATGATAGAACACTTTCTAGCTCATAAAAGCAAAAACCTTTTCTGTTGTTGACCACCTAAAAATGTATAATTGATATCAATGCATTGAAAGAATTAATGAAACAATTACAATGCTTTGCATTTAACATCTACTATATGTCAGATTGTGTGCTAACAGCATGCTTATATCATCACGGATAGTCTTTGCATAACACTTTGAGGTAAATTTATTAGTATTCTTATTGTTTTGAATGCAGAAACTGAAGAAAAGAATTAGATAACTTTCTCTGTTGTAATAAAGCTAGCAATTGTGCAACCACCTGCTATAGACACTGCATTTTTAATCATTCTGTTCCATATTATAGCATGTTGCATTTTTACTACAGTTTAAATTTATAAATTCTGGTGATGAACAAAGCGTGAACCCTATAAGCCAGGGGAATACCAGTAGGCAGATCCAGGAAGTGGTGAAGATTTTGAAACAAACAAGGGGAGCTAAGTAGTAGCGTCCTATAGAGAGAGACAAAGTGTTGGGTCCTCCCACTGTCCCACCAAACATGAGTGGGAAATTAGCCCACACATTTTAACACTAGCAAGCCTTCACTCATTCACTCTGTGATATCTATAATGCCTGCCCCTCTCTCCTTCTCAGCTTGCTGAATTAGTATTTTGTCCAATTAGTATTTTGCAGTGTCTATAGCTCCTTCCTCCCAACAGAAATTCTCTTGCTCCTCTGATGACAGTGAGCACTAACACATACCTCAATTTCTCTGTCTGATTCCCTAGTCAGCACATAAGTTCCATGTCTTATTTGTTATAAATCTTAGTCATTATAATTTCTCTAATTCATTATAGTCTTATTACCTGGAAAACAGAGGCTCTAAGTAAATATTTACTGTCTGAGGACAGGGGAGTATAGAAAGGACCTCACATAGCTCTCAGGAGACAGGACTCCAACAAAGTGTGCTGATTTTAGGATACCTGATTCTCAGAACAGAAAAAAGTAAGAGACACTGGTGTTTACTGGCTAAATAAGCCAGGTTTGATGGGGGTGGCTCCCACTGTTTCCCCTCTACCTAGTGACATGCACCTTAAACTGAATACCCTGAAAGGCTACAGAGTGAACATGGGCCATGATGAGGTCAAGGCCCTGCTGACTTAGCTCAACAGTCTAGGCTGATGTCCATGCTATGGTGTCAAGCTGAAGGGTCATCATGAATATCAATCAGGTAGAGAGAGAAGGAAAAAATATGAAGAGGCTGAGGGAAGGAGCTTCTTGAGGTTTTTGCTTGGGTTTAAATGGAGAGAGTTTGGCACTGTCATCTGGCATTAAATTCAGTCTTTTTTACTGAGTGTCTAAAAAGTGCCACAGATAGAACGATGCTTTGTGGTTGGAAAGGCAGCTAAGCCTTTATTCATACTCATGAGCTAGTCAGGTTCATTTCCATACTGCTGAGTGTGCAAACTGTAAGCTCTTCCCTCCAGCACAGCTGTGTCCTCAGTGAACATCCCCCAGGCCCCTCCAAATGCTGAATTCTCAGTTGTTGCCCTTGCAGTGATGTCAGAAATAGAAAAATGATTTTGACTTTCCTTCTTCTTGCAGCTCAAAAGTACTAGAAGGGAAATTTTGTGGCTGCCTCTACTCAGCGTGACGGCAGAGAGCTGTTCTAACACTTATCTAGTATATCAGGTTTTTAAAAATCAAGAGGCAACCTTGAGAACATAATTTTAACTGAAATAAATTGGACAGACATGTTTAAATATTGTATTATTTCTCTTGTGGGAGAAACCCAAAGGGTAAGTAAGGACCTAAATAGAGGATAGATATTGCAAAGTCAGAAGAAAATGTTCAAATGGGAAGAGGAACAAGGGAGGGAGTCAGAGGAGGGGAATGAAGAGATTAGGGATTAAAAATAAAGAAGAATAGAAGGACAACAATAGAAACACAGTTTAGTAAGTGGGGAGGGGATGAAGGATTGAAGGGAAGGGAGAGAAGTGGGAAAAAAAGAATTAAGATATATTATGTACAGGTACAAATTTTGTATATTAAGTGTATCAATAAAATTAATTTAAAAAAATCATAAGGCAAGACCCAGCACTAAATCACATGCAGCCTAATTTAATGCCTTCAATGATTTCAAAGGCATTTGTAATCTTATAAGCCTATCAAGAAAGATTAACAATCATCAACATTACTTTTTATGATTGTACTAGGCACATATGGAAATAGTTGCCAATAGATTTCAATGAGTAGAATGGCAATTTTAACTGATGTCAGAACAATTTCGTACTTTTTGTACTTGGATTTCACTTACTCAGAATTGGACTTGTTGCCTTGTTAAATTTTTTTTTCTCAGCTGAGATTTTTTTTTTTTTGAGCACCAGTAAGCCTGATAGCAATAGCATTTTTTTTTTAAAGTTAGTTGTAGTAGACCAATATATGAGATTGAATTCAGTGCCTCTCAAACTGTAATGTGCATGCAGATCACCTGGACAATATACAGGTCATGATATATACTGCAGTGCAAAAGTGAGTGATAAGACTGAGATTCTGCACCTGCTACTGGACACAAATCCACTGAGAGTGAGCATGTTCTAAAAAGCAGTCTATTTTGAAGAACTGAGATTTGACTTAGACTCCAAGGACAAACCAGGATTAACAACCTGGAGTAAGAAAGCCCTGGGTTCTGGTTCTGCATAAAGGACAGACTATCTGATTACCTAATAATCAGTGCTGTTTCAAAATAATAAGAATGATGTAGCTACTCTATGAAAAATCCAATTCCCCAGCTGCTGGATTTGCTCTGTCAGAAGCTGAAGACCACCCTGCAGACACCACAGAAGGATCTCCAAGATTGGGAGCACACCACAAGGGGATGAGGACTCTCCCATCCAGTCACTGTGTGAATGAAACTAGGACCAGTGGTGGGAAGGTAGCAACATTTTTGCTCCTGATATCATCTAGCACTGTTTTATTGTTTTATTCTCTACTACCTTTTAAAGAAACTTTCAGAGGCATATTGCAGGATCTGCCCTTTGACATCTGAGCCTTGTGAGAATCACTGTCTCCACTCAGATAAAATACTTTCACACTCTTAATTACAGAGCACTCAGGACACCTCCAGAAAATCCTCTCCTTTGCTGGTCATCGCTAGTTGATAAGTGTTCTCTGTTACAGAGTGCCAAACTACTTTTCCAGATCTATTTGAAATTTGCAAAGTAGAGGCACCCTCTGGGTAAAAATGAATATATGATTAGAACTCAGGCATAAGTAGCAGAAGTTTAGTACTCTAAATTTTAGCACTTTCCTTATCTTTGATTCAAGACAGTAGTGATATACTTTAGCCTACTATTCAAGAATAGCTTGTTCTCATATTGAAAACCTAGTAACAGATTAAGGTCCACAGAACCCTAAGAATCAAAAATATTAACACAAACCAATCTTGCCTTCAATAAGCCTGTCCCTACTCAAAGGTCTAAACCTCAACACCAGAACTGGAGATACATAGATGAAAAACTAGTCCTGACTCTTAAGAAGTTAGCACACATTAAAAATGAAAAGATGTCACAGGTTGAAAAACTGTAGGCATCAAATAGGCGAGTATATCCAAAGCAGGTGCAGGAACTCGGCACCAATCTCCAAAGCTGGATCCCCCTTAGGACTAAGGGCTAGAGATGGGAGTTAGAAAAATTGACCTATAGAGAGAAGCAGAGAATGTTAGTTTCATAAGACTACCCTGACACAAGATCACAAAGTTGGTAGTTTAGGACAGTAATTTATTCTCTAGTAGTTATGGAGGCCAAAAATCCAAACTCAAGGTGTCAGCAGGGCTATGTTTCTTTTAGTCTCTTTCAGCTTGTGGCAGCTACTGACATGTCATGATGTTTCCTAACTGCATCCTTCCAGATAATCTTTGCTTCCGTTTTCACATCAGCACTGTATACATTTTCTCTTCTGTGCATTTTTTTTTTTTTTTTGATATGGGGAATCCATCTCAGAACCTCACGCTTGCCAGGCAGGCACTGTGCTGTTGAGCTATATCCCTGGCCCTCTTCTATGTATTTCTCACAAAGACATCTGTTGGTGAATATACACCCCATTTAGGTAATCCAAAGTGTTCTTCTTACCCCCAAGATATTTACATTAATTACATCTGCAAAAGACTTTTTTGCAAATAAGGTAATATTCACAGGTCCTGGGGGTCAGGGTATGGACATATCTTTTGGGGGCTACCATTCAGCCCGCTGCACAGGGCAAAAAAGGCCAAAAATGTGTCAGGACTTGCCTGGGCTTTGTACAGATACAGAGGAAGACAGGTAGACTTAGTGACAGGGCCACATTGTAGGCCTTAGAGGGATGTTCAATTTATTCCAGGAGTCCTCTGTTTTGCTCTGTCCTACTTTCCAGATTGTTACTTCTGGGCTGTTAGCATTTTATTATCATTAAACTCTTGAAGTAGACTTTCTCCTCCCAGGCAAAGAACTGTTGAGTCAGTTCAGCTCATATTTGCATCTGTAGTTTCTCAAGAACATTCTAACAACTGCACAGCTGGTGAGCTGTGCTGTCAACCAGAACATCTGGGTCAGGGCTCAGCCTCCCTATGCCCTACACCATGCCACTGCCAACCATGAAGAAATATATTTATTTTCTTAAGTACCACATATAGTTTTTATCAAGTCACATTTCAGCAACTTTCAGAAACACTTCAATTCAATTTTTCCTGCTCTTCTAAGCGGGAAATAGAGCTGAGTCTGTCATTTGTGGACATGGACAAGAACAAAGACACTTTGACAACTCAAATATGGCACTTCAGTACTTTGACAACTCAAATATGGCACTTCAGAGGCTTTAACCTCTTCTGACAGCAAATGCTTATTTTCTTCTTTACAAGACGTGTGCATATGGAAGTATATTAAGAACTGAGTCACTCCTTTGCCATTCCTACCTCTAGGCACAATGTTACAACTATAGGTGTGGCCAAATATCAGCAATAAAGAGAAGCAAAAGGCCCAAAAGATAAGAATTTGTAAAACTGAGACATATATAGGTAATTATTTTTCTCTGTTGGGCCCACCAGAAAAGAAAAAAATAAGACAGCTCCAGGGAACAGGCTGCTTCACTTTCCCGCCTTATCCTCAGCCCTGCACTCATCAAGGTGTTGGCTGACTGGGGCCGATTTAAATACTCATTTATACAGGACACATGCAACTTGAATTAACTTTTGACAAAGTTTTGTAACATCTAAAGAAACTTGGGTTCTCACAGACTATATCTTGTTTCTCTATTACTTTTTAGCCTTGTGACACAGATCAATAAAATCTCTGGACCATATTTTTTCTCCATAGTGTGGAAAACAATGTAGACTTTGCTGTTTTGAGACTCTGAAAGGCAGTGTAAAAGGGATATTAAGAGCTGTAAAGATGCTATGGGATAGTTTTAATGTCCAGTGTCGCTTGCTGACTTTCCCTCTAAGCACAGTCTAGATACCTGCCAAGCCGTCTGCCTCTGGACTGTGCCAGCTGGAACAGCTGGAAGGGTGAGGCAGACAGATGGTCAATTGTGGGGATGTTTAGGGGCTCCTGGGACTCCCTTGCTTATGGGAAGTGGTTTGTTAGTCACTTCCACAGCACATCCTACACACACACTTTATTATAACTAAACAATTTGTACAACACAGACAGGGTATGTAACCTGTTCAACGTCAAATAGCTGATAAATAGCCTGGGATTCAAACACATATCATTTGGCTCCAGAGGTCATGCTTATTGCCCTTCATCTTCTATGGTCCCCTGCTATATGGTTTTCCCTCTGTGAAACTCAGGTTGGAATTTGATCATTATTAAAGTATCACTGGGAGATGGAGCCTCTAAGGGGAGATCAGGTTAAGAAGGATGAATGCCTTTCTTGTGGGATGAGTTCTCACCTCTTGCTCTCCTGGGACTAGATTAGTCACGAGAGAAGGCTGTGATAAAGTGAGGTTGCCCCTTGTGTTTTGTCCCTTCTGTTTTAGCCACAAGTGGACACAATACAATATCCTCATGAGAGGATAAGGAGATGTCAACAACACGTGCCTGGACTTCACAACCTCCAAAATCATATGCTAAATAAACTATTTTTTTTTAATAAATCACCCAGTTTCAGGAATTCTATTATTACAGAAAGCAAACTAAGACACCATTATAGAACAATGTGGTAATTAGGACTGTCTCAAGGTTGTTCCTCCTCAGGTGGTCTTGTAGTTATTTAGGCCCTACATACAAAAGACAGTTGGCAAACTTTCAGTATCTTTAAAAGATATGACAAATTAAAAGCAATGACCAGGACTACACATTTTCAAGACTCAACTGAATATATAAACACTTAAACATTATAGCTTTAATTCGGTTTGCAAAATTTGGCAACTTCTCCCCTCTTCAACTCACCTGCCCTATGGATTCTGGCCCTGAACTCAGCCTGGCTCTCTGGAGTGCAGTATAATCTAATAGTCTGCATAAATAAACTTTCATCACATGACTGCAAAGGAGCTCAAATGCTACCTCAGATTAGCCCAGGGACAGCACGGTGACAAAAGCTAACTGCACAATTGTACGGAGACTCAACAAGCCAATAGATCTCTCTATTCAAATTCCCTGAAATGGAGAGTGAAGCACCATTCAAGTATTTTGGCAGGACTCACTTTCTGATTTCTGACTTTCCTGCCAAATACTAACACATAAAATAATGCCCTCTTTAAAACTCAGTCTTTGCAATCAAAGTTGATTTCTTATTTGTAATGGTCTGTTCAGCTGCCTGGTACTCTATAGCTTCACACTTCCCCACTCATGGCCTTTTAGTCATAGATTCGCAATAGATACGGACTGAAGAAATAAAACTCAGGGCTATAACACTCTTTCAGCAAAGACAAACTGTATTCAATCATCTTTATTTAGCCTAATCTGGCTTGAAATGTTACTTTGAAAATTCTAGGAAGGAAATGTAAGAGGGCAGTGGGAAAAATATAAAAGGAAATTGCAATTACTCATATTTTAAAGGTTTTTAAATAGCAATTCTCCCTCCCGCTTAGATATCTCTTAACCCACTTCATCTATCTACAGAGCTTCATGAATAGTAATCTTTCTACCTAGAAACTGCATGCTTATTCATTCACTTAATCCACACTTACTGTCTACCACATGCTAGCTTAGGCTTACTATTCATTTAGGTCTCATTTTTTCCTCCAAAAAAGCAAGCTCTTTTAACACAGACATATGCTTAGGGGAATAGCTACACAGAGCAGGTCTGGGGTATTTACATTCAAGTTCAGTTCTAGGGACAAGGACAAGAGCAAATGCAATTCAAGGAATTTTAATAGAAAGCTAATGTGACTAAAATTTGAGGCTCTCACCTGGCTGCACTGGATAAGAAATTAAGCAAAAAAAAAAAAAAGAAAGAAAAAAAGAAAAGAAAAGAAAATGAAACAAACCAAACCAAAATAAAAACCTTAAAAAGATATAGTCTTTCAACCAACATGGTATAGTATACATTGTAGTACATAATGTTTACACTCATTTCAGGAAACAGGTACATGCCTCTAAACAACAAACTATGTTGTATTTACCTCATTGACATTATTTTAGGTACTGTAAGTAATTCTAGAGATGATTTTAAATACACAAGAGAATGTATATTTGCTATATGCAAATATTATGCCATTTTACTCAAGGGACTTGAGTACCCTCAGGTTTTGGTATGTATTGGGTTCCTAGAACCAATACCTCAGTTAATACCAAGGGAAAACTCTACTTGACAATTTCTACCAGAATAGATCTCAAATGTTTTTTGCCACATGTACTCAAGTATAACTGTATGAGGTGAAACATATATTAATTAGGTTGACTGTGGTTACCATCACACAATATACACATAAATCAAAACAGTATATACTATAAATATACACAATTTTTGTCAATTATACCTCAATAGAGTTGATCAAAAAAAGTCTATGGTAAGGAAAAAAAGCTGAAATACCTCCATTGATTAAAAACAAAATGTAGAGTAGAAATGCAAAATATACTTCAGCAGAGGTATTCACTAACCTACTTCTCTTGGACATCAGGGCTAAAAGTGACCTCAGAAAAAGGCTCACAGTTAGAAAGAGAACATGCAGAGAGACACCTCCACACCATGATGAAAATGGGGCTTTTAAAATGTGCTTGCCCAGGGAAGAAAGAGGAGGCAGTTGCACTCTTTCAACTGGACATGGGCTGTACTATCTGTTGGCCTGGTAGCAGACCTTAGATACTCCATCGCCATCACTGAAGTGAAACTCCTAGCTGCAAACATACAACTTGACTGAATAACGGTCCCTGGAGAAGGAAGTAGCCAACACTAAATCACTAAAGGAGTCAGAGTTATGCAGAGAAAGAACCCCTGAAACCACTGCAAGATGAGTCTCTATAATTCCAAAGCACAGAAGAAAAACTAGTACCTCAGACAATGGCCAATAAAGTCAGCATCACAGGAATTTTCTTTAGGAGAAAAGAAAAAACAGAACAACCTTAAAATTTGCTAAACTGGGGTTTTCAAAACAAGGAGGTGATTGCACAGATTATCTTATAATTTAAGATTCCTCAAATTAAATTTCTTACTATAGAAATTTTGAATTTCTAAATATTTAACTCATACTTTCCAGTGATGTGGTCAAAATGCCATGTCATCAGCAACTGATAGATCACCAAGTACAGCCGTGTCTCCCAAGAGGCAGTGACAGGCAAGTGTCCTGCCCCATCACAGTCTTTGGAAAGACTGGAGCTTGATTTGGGCCAGTTTGCAAAGGCAGAATGGACATGGACTATCAAGATAAACAACACAAATGGGGATGCTCTAGTTATCCTTGGTCAGAGCACTTGTTTTGCACAGTACCAGATATGGAACCCTGGGCCTTTGTACTGACCTATAATCCCCAGTCCTTATTTATTTTGAGACAGGGTGTTGATTAGAAGCTAAGTTGGCTGGACTGGGCTTGAACTTGTATCCTTCTGCCTTAACTCCCAGAGTGCTGGAATTATAGTAATGTACTACTGTGCCCAGCTTAGATCACTTTTATTGAGAAAGGATATAACAGCAGATAGACTAAGGAAATGGACCCTGAAAATTAAACATGAGCAGTCTGATTAAAATCACACTAAGAGAAATAAAGGGATTACATTTTGTATCTCTGTTACCAAGGAAACACATGTATTTACTTTTATAAACAACATTATATGTATATGAAATGAGAAATCCTAAACATAAAAGATGACCAATGTGATGATGAAGTGATTGAGCGACTCAATATTCAAAGTCTGAAGAAAATTAAGGCTTTAAGCACTCTCTTTGCCTTTATGCTATAACCAAAAAACAAAAACAAAAAAACAAACAAAAAAAAACCACTAAACCAAATCAATTGAAAGCAAAACATTGAAAAAAGTTTCTGTAATATTGAACTCGAGGATTTCATTGAGCTGCTCCAACTCCTCCCAATGTTATCAACATTTGGAATTTCAATGAATCAAGTTTTTTCCCTTCTTCAAAGGAGCAAGTAACAATAGCTGCTACTGGGAACAAAAGCAGGGTGGGGCAGCAGAAAGGAAAATACACATTCCACTAAAATCCCTGCTAGAATTTTGGCTTAAGGAGAGAAAAACCCCTGGAAAAGTGGAAAGTTGGCAAAGCAAGAAAGCACAATTACCTTTATGAAAATAGAATTCCAATTATTAGCCAATGATGAATTGTAGTCATTTTATTTAAATTGCAAGCAAATGGAGACAAAATGCTCCTTCCTAACCCCTTCAAGGAGACCCTAGAGGGCTCTCCAAATGTCAGGCCCATGGAAAGTTCTAGAATCACAGATTCTAGGATAGTCAGTTCTCTGATCCAGACAACGTTCAAATGGAGACTCCATGGCAAACCAACATAAATATGTGGAAAGTTGCTCAGCTGTTGCTTATAAATCTGGAACCAAGGCCAGAACTTCCCATGGTGCAAAGGCAATGCCAACACAGCCAGCAAGTACTGAAAAGCTCAGAGGTCGCTCAGATTATAAATCTGACTTTTTGGTAGCCCCCTCCAAAGTGGGAAGAATCATAATGATCAATGTGCATTTATTGCCGTTGATTGAAAACCTACAAACCTTGCCAACAGAGATTTATTAGAAAGGAAATCAAGAAGCAACATACAATTACCTGACAGTTACTTAGAAGTTACTCAAGTCCTGTTTTCACTTTTTATCTTCCTCCTACTTAATTTCTTTAGGCCATTTCTTTCTATTGACTAAGTTCCTTCAACCCATTACAGAAATGAAGCAGAGGAGACTTAAAGTTACTCTGAGGTTGCAAACTGCCATTAAAGGTTTGGTGAAGGGAAGGAAGTATGCATGGGGCAGTGGATATTAAAATTACTGGAAAAGTGACTGCTGTTCATTTTCCTTAGCAGGGTATAAATTATGGGTCCTAGAGCCAAACAGAGTTTTGGTTTCTCATCTGCTACTGATAAGCTGTGTGTCCTTGGGCAAGTAACCTGATCTGTCTGAGTCAGTTTCCTTATGGAGAAAAATGGGAATATTAATACCTACTTTGGAGAGCAGTTGTAAAAATAAAAAAATAAAATAAAATAAATAATAGAACTAAATACAGTTCATCATATCTGGTAGACATGCAAGGTAAATCATATCTGGTAGGCATGCAAACTAAATCATTAAAAATTGTGAGTAACTGACTCTCCTCACATAGTTAAGATGAAAGAAAATACTCCTTACTAGAGAAGAAGGCTTTCCCAAGTAACTGTGCACATTTTAACCTACAAACTTCGTGATGATTTCAACTTGTATTGTCAAATTTGCATGAGTTAAACTTTACCTGTCGACTTCCCTGCTTGGAGGAACAGCTACTTGTGCTCCTGGAAGGCGAGACCAATTTTTGGGACACACCCAGGTTCCTCTCATCACTCATCCTGAACAGCTGGTCACTTGGCCTTGATGCAGTCAAAATGCCATCCGAAGACAGTGGAGCAGAGAATACGGAGTCCCACACAGGATGGTAATTCAGCTCTTATCCATTATATTTAAAAGCATTTTGGATTACCCAAAGGAAATCCCTAAACCAAAAGAAAAGGAATTTAGAGAGAAGGTCAGAGGTATCAAACATCATCCCCAGGCACAAATCATCTGCAAGTGGCTTAATAACTATACTACAGATTACAGGGCCCTTGTACTAAGCTGTAGTAGAAGCTGTGAAGAAAAGAATGCTTTACAACTTCCTCCTATTGGAAATTTTGTATTGATGGCTATTAATGTAGCTTTGCAATATCATGGTTTAAGAACATTAATATGGAAATTTAAATTGATACACATACAAAATCAGTACCACAAAAAATCCAAAGTCATAATGAGGTACCATGTTACATTCCCTATGACAGCTAAAATAAAAACAATATTGACAACAAAAAATAAAGACAATAGTTGGGTATGGTGACACATGCCTGTAATCCTAGCACTTGGGAGGCTGAGGCAAGATAGTTGTGAGTTCGAGACCAGCCTAGGCTACAAAGTGAGTTCAAGGCCAGCCTGAACTGCCTAGTGAGACCCTGTCACAGAAAGACAAAAAAAAAAAAAAAAAGACAGTAACTAATGTTGGGAAGAGTATGAAGATGTTGAAGCCCTCAGACATTGATAGTTAGAACCAACAATGGGGCCTGGCATGGTGGCACACACCTGTAATTCCAGCACTGGAAAGGCTGAGGCAGGAGGAATGCTGTGAGTTCAAAGCCAGCCTGAACTATATAGTGAGCCTTTTAATTTAAAAATAAAAATAATAATAATGGTACAAGTACGAACAGCTGGGCAGTTTCTCAAAAATGCAAACATAGCCAGGTAAAGGATCTATGTGGCAAGTACACATTCCTGAGTTTGACTGCTGGTACAAAAAAAAAGGCAAAGATAGGGACCAGGAATATAGCTCAGCAGCACAGCACCTGCCTGACAAGTACAAAGTCCTTAGTTTGATTCCTGGTACCAAAATAACAAAAACAAAACAAAAAAACTGAATTACTATACGATCCAGGAATGTTCAAAAGTGGAAATAATCAAAATGTCCATTAATTGATGAATGAAGAGACTGAATCTTAGAAAGTCATATAATAGAACATTACTCAGATATTAAAAGGGATGAAGTATTGATACACACTGTAACTTGGGTAAACCCTGAAAACATTACCCTAAGCAAAGAAGTCAGACATAAAAGACCACATGTTATTTTATAAGTCTCTATTTATATAGATCCCAAAGTCAGCAAATCCACAGAGACAAGAGGCCAATTAGTGGTTGCCAGGGATTGAAGGGAGAGAGAGGAAAGAGGTTTAACTGCTTAAAGGCTGTGTGGTTTCCTTTCAGGTTGATGAAAATATTCTGAAACAAGATATTGGCTATGCTTGCCCAACACTGTAGAAGTTCCAAAAGTCACTGAACTGTATATTTCAGTAATTTAAAAATGATTTAAAAGGTGTATTTAATATTGTGGGCAATACAATATAATTTTTAAAAAACCTCTTTCTGTTTCTTTGGAGAGGGATAGATTTGTTCTCCCCAAGATTTTTGGAAACATCTTCTTTAAAAAACCCTATAAGGCAACATGACAAAAACTGAAGGGAAAGCAGGATTTCACATATTTGCATATTAATGATTAAAATGATAATTTATTAAGTACATACCTATTTACTGTCAAGTAAATGCTGTTTCCTTTAATCAACAATATGACAGAGCATAAAACTTATTTTATGGGAGAAAAAAATTAAGCATCTCAGAAGTTAGGTCACTTTTCCAGTCACACAGCTGGCAAGAGACTGAATCAGGGCACTCTTCAAGCCCTTTGATCATCGTGTTGAAAACCCACTCCCAGAGTCCAGCTATGCAGGTAACAGCTGTGGCTTCATACTGGAGAGCTGGGGAGCTCAACTAGAAAGACTGGCGGTAACTGCAGAGATAACACCCCATACCTTTCTAGACACAATACAAATCTCCTAAATGGCAAAGTATCTGGGGTGAGGAAAGACATAGATGGATCAGGGTAGAGACAGGGATACCCCTAAAGCTAGCTAGCTGGGCTGCTTCCCAATACCTCTGCAGCTCTTTGGGAGGGTGGTCTTGATGGACAGCTTCCCAGTTTCCAGGGAGGAGAAGCCCTGCAATCATAAATCTTTATCCACACCCCTGGGTTAAGGGTAATGAATATACTTGTTTTTGAGCTTCAGGAAGTTAAGAATTTTATTTCAAGTAAATTATACAACTTCCTCATCCATGTTAACCACAATAGAAAAAATTATATCCAGTCTATCCGGTTACTAGTATTCACGGTCTAATTTCAATTGAAGAATGTTAAATAATTATCTGGAAACTGGCTAGTTAGGATATCAAACTTTTAGCTAATTATTAAATAGTCAAATCTCATGTTTTCACTGATACTTAGCTCTTTAAACTAAAATCAAACCAATGAAGGAAAATGTCTATATTTTAGAAAATAAATTAAGGTACCCCTAGCTAAAGAAGTCCACTACAATGTTACAACCATATAAGCCACAACACACACACACACACACACACACACACACACACACACTCCTTGAGGGGGGTGAGGAATCAAACTCAGGAAAAACTCTTTTTCATAATAGAGTGAAGCCTACAATAAATAAGACCAAAAGCAAATCAACATCAGCCTCTTCATAGCATTAACTCTTCTTGCTGTGACATGATTAAGTGTATCTAAATTAGGAGCAAACTGATGTAGTTACAAACTGCCAAGAGAAGCTGGAAAGGTATATTACTAGTTTGTTTAATAACCATGTCAGATGCTGCTGTTTGAGAAAGGGAAAAACAACTAACCTGATGGGAACCGGAAAAGACTGAGTGTGTGTGTGTGTGTGTCTGCGGCTATGTGCATTGTATGCACCTGTGTGAATGTGTATGGACTGCATTGCTATGGCAACATATCCACAATAGATTACAAATACAAAAAAGAACTGCTTATGTGTGCATTATTTGTTTAGTTAGTTTTTTAGGGCTAAGGTCCTGATAAATCAGAGTATGAAACAGTATGAAATGTGAAGAAAGAAGAAAAGTTAGGGCAATAAAATGAGAGTCACAGGAATTCTGAAACTGTGCCAAAACAGAAAGAATGTCATAACCTTGTCTTAAGGCAACTGCTAAAAAAGGTCATCTTTATCTCTTGACCTTGCCAATCTTGCCTTAAAGGAGACAACCACTTGGGCCAAGACTGTTAGAAGGCCAAGTGTAATTCTCATTGAAGTTGGTAATTATGGTTAAGGTTTCTGCCAGCACCCCATTCCTGCCTGTCTCCCTCTTCAGGGGAAACAGAATCCATAGCTTTTCCCATATCCACTTCCACAACAAAGTCTGGGGTTACTGCCCAGGGAAATACATCTACTTCCTCTTCTAGAACCCACCTTCATGCTGGTGTCCGCAGGAATTTAGCTAAAATGACCAAGGGTGGCTTAGCAAGCCAAAGAAGCTAAGTTCTGGGAAGAGGATATGCTTAGATGGAGCAGAATAACAAATGAAGGCAGCAATATTCCAAGACTAAGCAGCCCAAGGTGTCAGGCTGGTCACTTGGACAGAGGCAGCTATTATGTTCACCCTAAAGGACTCTGTGGGGATGGGCTAGATCTCTCCAGAGGGAAAGAATTGGCAGGAACCCCCAAGAAATCTCAGTGGAGGGGCATATTCTGCTCTAAGTAGCTGTCTTCATTGTGCTGACCTACATGGATGAGGAATTCGCTAAGAAGAAAGTAGGGCCAGGATCCTAGCCTGCTGATTCAGAGCTCCATGAAAGGATAAGGCGGATATCTGTGAAGTGCTTTGAGTACTTTCACCCCATCCAGTGACCCTCCAAGGAAAGACGCCTAACTCAAGAAATTCATTGGTTAGGAAAAAAATGTAATAGCTTCCTGATCAGATTGCAAACAGCTTAAGGATGGTAATTTATTTCCACCTAATTTTTAATGAAGCATAACTTCCATACAGTAAAATTAACATATCTTAAGAGCACATATAGAAATTTACATTTACAAGTACATAATCTCCACCCAGATCAAGAAACAGAACATTCTGCAGCCTTCCCAGAAGAGTCCTGGGGCTGGGGGCTGATCCCTGAAAAGGGTTGTGAGCATTGCATCCTTGCCAATGTGCTGGAGGGATCAAACAGGTTCCAGAGATGCTTTTTTGTTTCCTGCCTACAAAAAGTGTTTAATGTGTGGCAGAACTCAGTTTGAGATCACCTTTCTCATCAATAAACCACCAGTTTGAGGAGGAAAAACTCCTAACTCCCTTTTCCCTAAATCATGGAGGCCATCAAATCAACGAGGTGTGAAAAGCAGATGCACTTAAGCCAACTGAAAACTGTCCTTCTGGGACCTCTGGGATGATTAGGTTCCTCTCTCACCACTGCCACCCACTTATGAGAAGTTAATGGGCCACACCCTGGGTGAAAACCAGTGTTGTGGTTAAAAATCAAATGGTGATGTTACACAAACATGTGGCAACCTGGCACTTCCACAGGTGAAAAGAGAATAAATTTCTACCAAAAATGGTGAAGAACTGGTAACTATTGTTTTGCCAAGGCTGATTTATACCTTACTTTTAAAATAAATGTCATTTAGAAAAGCAGTTACCATTTGGGAAAAAGAACAAACATTGGACCTTGGTAAATGAACTATAGTCTTTGGCTTTTATGTACAAAAATGGGGAATAATAATATCCACCTCTCAGAGAATTGTGAGTTAAATGAGAAAATGAGTACAAAGGGTTTAGCTTGAATAGAATGGATGGATACTCAACAGACCTGAATTCTACTTCTCTTTTTCCTGGTATATGCAACACAAGATAAGAACCTACACTCCTCCCCCAATCAAAAACAAATAGAGAGACCATAGAATTTTAAAACATTTGTGTCTTCTAACATATTAACATTTCCCTGAATCTGGAGCACAAGTGTGAAAGACTATTTTTAAATCATTAAAGCAACATGCTTAGTTTGGAAAAAGACAAATGCAGGATAAAAGTCACATAATTCAACACCATTGACTGTCCAAAAAAACAATTTACTGTTAACTAGTAGATTGAAAACAGTGACATTTAATATAGCTTCTTATTAATCTGTTAGCCTGAGGTTCTGTATGTATATACTCAGGTAGGTTAGACTTGAGAAACAGATTTGTTTCCACAGTTGGAAATAACTCTCATGAGGAACACAGGCATGAAGTTCCAGCAAATTTGAAATTTCCCAATAAAACAGACAAATAAATTACATCCTAGATTAATGCCAGAAATTTTAATAGGGTACTCATTTCTCATCTCTGGTAAAAGGAACTATTCTAATCCTGGATACTCACTTTTTTAGAAATGCCTCCCCTCTAAAGCAGCCTGATTTTTAAAAATACACATTAATAGTCAGAAATAGGCCTTCGGTTATTTGGCTATAGGAGTCCCAGACCAGAGATTCAAGACCAACAGTTTCTGGAAACCAGTTCTAATCACTATAATCTCAGATACTGATAAATGGTCCAGGACTCCAGGTAAAGCTCTGGCCAATCAGTCTTAAATATGGTCTGGTCAGGGAGCAAATATTTGACTGTGCTTGGGGCATGAACACTGAGGCTGAGGGTCTGAGCAAATCTGCACTCCCATATCTCAACAGCAAACAACTCACAACAGGACTTTTTGCACTGCAATTTCTTCTCAGAAGACACGGTTCAAGAGACTAATGATTCAAGTGCTTACTTGTCTAGCAGGTCCCCACAGAATGCAAACTTTTACCCCCTGCTCCTTTCTAGCTTGGCAGTTACCAGGAGACCATGCTTGATGGTAGTACAATGCTAGTTTATGTGTAAAATACTTATTTGCCACCACTGAGCAAACAGAACAAAAAGTACAAAAATAGCAATCATTCTATAGAATTAGGAAACCCAAGAGGGAATTCTAGCCCCACTTCTTAAGCAAAGAAAACACTTCCTCACTAACACCACCAGACTATCACTGCTTGACCACATGCTAGGATAGAAACACAGTACTCCATTTTACTTGTTTAAAAAAAAAAAAAATCAACCCTAGACATTTAACCTTTACCATTCTCACCTCCCACTCAGCAAGTATTTCATTCTCCAGACCAAAGAGGTCTATTTTTATCAGTCATTTCTCATGTGACAGGGACTCTCATGTGTAATTCTCATCACCAGACAGCTAATAACTCTACCCAGATTTAAAGACAAGAAGTGGTGTTAACCAGCCAGGTAGAAAGAAAGACACAATTAGAGTCAACCTTTGAAACTCATGTAATTTGGTACTCAACACATGCTGATGTGAAATTTTGTTTTCACTACTTGTTTAGTACTCAATGCATGAGTTACAACATGTCAGTGTCAATTGCCTCCATCAAAACAAGTTTGATACTTGTAGTTTTTGGTACTTGCTGGGCCTCACAGAAACAATTAGTGAAAGTACTGAGGCACCACCATACCTCTCTTTCCTTGTGTACACTGCAACTGTTAACACTATGTCCACCCTGGCCATGGAGGGCCCTCATGTCTCTTTCTGACCTCCAGCGTCTTCACAACTCACTAAGACTGTCAGGTCACAGGGACTGCTGAGAAACTAGCTTTCCTTCTCAACTCCTTTGTGTGGGAGACCTAAACCTGGCCTCCATTCTAAGATAATAAGCCATCCTCACATTTCCAAGTTAAACACTAGGGTTAAGCTTCTGTTTAGAGATAAATTCCTATTTCTCAGCCTTCCCTGGCCACTGCCCCCTACACACACTGCCTGGTTCGGGACCTCCCACCGTTGCTTGGTAACCAGCTGACTTCAAGGGCTCTGGTTTCCCGAACTTCCCTAACAAACAATTCCCGCGCTCCCGAACCATATATATTGGCGCGCCTCCCCTTAATAAACGAGACTTGATCAGAACATTTGACTTGTCTCCATTTCTCGTCTTTCTTGTTCCTTTATTATCCCCACACCCCCTCTAGGGCCTTCGTTGACTTACCTGCTGGTCGGGACACCTTTGTTGTTTTGTTTTGTTTTGTTTTTGACTGAGTTCCAAGATTTGACATGTTTTAAGGCTTAGAACATTGGTCTTGACACATTTTTATTATTATTAAATTACCTGTTTTTTCTTTTTTGTACTAAGGATGAACCCAGGGCCTTCACATTAAGCTACATTTCCAGCCTTTTTTATACATATATTTTTGGAGACACTAAGACACCTAGGCTGTGATCCTTCTGCCTCAACCACCTCAAGAATGCTAGGATTACAGGGGTGCCACCGCATATGGCTTATTTGTGTTAATTATGAGCCATATCAGAAGCAATGTTCATCAGCTGACATTTCCTTAGTTGCAACAGCTCTAGGCTGCACAGACAAGTGACCCTATCTTTGCTAAGGCAGTCATACTTGGAAATGGTTTACTCTCCAGTCATACATGATATGCTTGGACAAAAGTATATCACGGGCACCGAAGGCTTCTCCACAGCCTGACATTAATGCAATCATGGACTCAACTGAATCTAGCATTTGTGATTGGCTTGTTGTCTAGAGCTGGGATTGGCGATGTGAGTGCTGCACCCACACAGAGGGAGAGCTGACATACAGTGTAAGGGCGAGGTGTGTCTTTCCTCTTTTGCTCCATTTTCTCTTGCAAATGGCCATGAATGGCTGCCCCACCATGCCAGCCTGCCTTGTAGTCAGTTGAGGATGGACTGAAACTCCCAAAAGTGTAAGAAATAAACCCTCCCTTGCTTCACTCTGGGCATCAGGTATTTTGTCTCAACAAGAGAAAATAACCAAGACAGTGTTCATTAATTACCAATTCTGCACACATATTCTCCAACCCCCTTTAAGTTCCCATAACTGCACAGCCATGACCAGTCTCAGAGTATCCAGCTACAGCTACTTCAAAGTCTTCTGGACTTCTATTTAAAATGCAGATTTTGGGGGGCTGAGGAAGATGGTGGATCAATAAGCAGCAAAGTAAAGAGCCTCTCAGAGAAACATTCAGATGCTGGAATAAAACATCCTGGAGAAGACCAGATGGAAGGAGATGGATCCTCTTGACCCAGGAAGAAACTAAAGGGCAAAAAGAAAAAAAAAAAAAAAAAAGAAAAGACAAACATGGACAGAAGGCTGTAGCCAGGCACACTCTCACCGGAGCAAGTCCCATTGTGTTCAAAATGTCCCTGGAATCTGAAGAGGTGAGGTCACAGTAAAGTTGAGAGTTGGCCAGCCCAAGGGCTTTGGTGGCAGGATGCAGTTGCAGAGCAGAAGGGCAGAGCAGAGAACAGTACTGGCTCAGAGATCTGCACTGGCTCGGTTCACAGTGAGCGTGGGGGAACTCAGTCCTTCCACAGGAGTTTGTGATTAGCCAGGCAACACTTTGGAGTCAGACAGGATAAGCCCGGAAACAGAACTGCAGCGGCTTCAGTCAGCCACTCCTAGTGCAGAGCAGATTGGTGAGAATTGGTTGGACTGAGGCCTGCCCCTGTGTGTGATCCAATAACCAAGGACGAGGTCTCCCTAAACCGGCCCCATCTGTGCAGCACACACTAATGTGGTGAAGACTCTCAGTGGTTGACCAGCTCAGAAGGGAAGGGCCAGGCTGCCCCACCCCTGCCTATACTTCAGTGGTCACCAGCAGACTGGGGAGGGCAGTAATACCTAGCCAGCACACTTCAGAGTAATCATAGCCAATACAGAAAGTGCCAGGGACCCCCATTGTCCACTCATCTGGAGGAAACCAGAAACATCACAAGAGGAAGAAACAAGAAAGTTTCCAACCTCCAACCCAAACAGTACTGGCCCAGGAGAGGTAAACACAGAAGAGATCAGAGGTTGCAGAACTACAGTGTTGGGAAAAGCAGCATCTGACATAAAGAATTATCTTTGTGACATTATAGAAGAACTAAAAACAGAAATACTAATACAAGTAAAGGGAGACACAAGAAAAATAATAAAAGAAATGCTAAGTACCTCTCAAGAGGACACAGATAGAAGAATGGAGGAACATAGAAAAAGGACAGAAACCTTCAATGAAGAATATAAAAAAATCTAGAATACATGAAACAGATTCAAAGAATTAAGACAAAATTAAAAACTCCATTGAAAGCTGGCAAAACTGCTTGAAAGAAACTAAAGATAGACTATCAAACCTTAAAGACAGGTTTGCAATGTGTGATCGCAAAAGGAAAGAACCAGGAAGTAACAATACAAAACCTAGAATATGACAAGAGAATCTATAACTTAGGAATAAAAAATGTGAGTGAAGAAGCAGGAGTAAACACAAATGAAATACAAAGGCTATTTACAGAAATAATTAAATAAAACTTCCCAAGCATAGGAAAAGAAAACGATATTCAGATGTATGAAGCATACAGAACTCCAGCCAGCTATAACCAAAATAGATCTACACCCAGACATATTAATAATCAATATCCCAGAAATTCAACACAAGAACAGAATATTAAAGGCTGTCAGAGAAAACAAACAGATCACCTATAAAGGAAAGCCCATCAGAATCATGACAGACTCCTCAACACAAACCACCAAAGCAAGAAGAGCTTGGAGCCAAGTATTCCAAGTCCTGAAAAAAAATAACCTCCAACCCAGATTGATGCACCCTACAAAACTATCTCTCAAAATTAATGGAGAAACAAGATGCTTCCATGACAAAGAGGAACTGGGGGAGTTTGTGACCACCAATCCAACCCTACAAAAAAAAAAACTCAAGGCCATTCTAGAGAGAGAGAAAAAAAGACCATGGTTTCAAGAATAGCGACAGAGGAGGCTCACTGAATGGGGCAGACAGTGGAATGAAGGGGAAAAGTACACAAACAATGACAGAAAAATAGCATGACAGAGATGAGCCAGAGAAGGTTGGCCATAATCGCTAACATGGATGGCCTTGATACACTAATAAAAAGAAACAGGCAGAGTGGATCAGGAGATAGGGTTCCTCAAGATGCTCTATGTAAGCAATATATTTAACCTGAAAGAGGGTTTATGAATGAAAGTCAAATATGAGAAAATGATGCTCTATGTGACAGGGAACCAGAAAAAAGTAGGGGTAGCTCACCCTTCAGCAGCAGATTGCTTGCAAAGACATAACACTTTTTATACAATGGAGAACTAAGCAGATATAATGAAGCAAAACCTTGAGGCTCTTGTACGTAAATGGATACAACTTGAGACCAAGCTCAGGGGTAAAAAGGTTCAGAACCACTTAGGTAGATAGCGGGTTGCCTCCCTAATCTAAAAACTAAAGGAGTAGGTGGAATACAAAATGTACAATGTACCCTGGGAAAGTGAAAGGGGAGGAATTGTCTAAATAGGGAAGGCAGAGGAAATTGTTATTCTTATATCATGATATGAAACCCATATTCCTTTCATCTCTCTTTTTAGTTTGGTCATATTCTGTTCCAGTTTGTCTACTTGTACGATTTGAGAACACAGACAGCTATTTCACTATGATACCCATTCTGGTTTGATTATTACCCTCTTTTGAAGTCCTATAATGTCTCCAATGTTTTGTTTTTATTGCTTTTGTTCTGAACTGCTATGTCCTGATGATAGGAGCAATTCTATTGAAGATAACAAGAGACATCATGGTAACCACTGTAGATCACCTTGTGCTGTAGTTTTAAATCATGTACTATGTCCATCTTTTTATTTTGAATGACCCCATTTTGGTTTTTTTCTCATTTGGTTTTATTCTTTCCAAAATAAAAATTAAATAATAATAAAATGTAGATTTTTCTCTACTTTACATGAATTGGATCAGAATATCTAGGGGTAGACCTATATGCATGTTAAAGTTTGAGAAATTCTGATGTAACCAGTAATGTTTAACCCTTTTTATCCTGAACCAATCATTCTAGTTGTATCTGCAATGGCAGATGGCAGGAAGTCAAAAATCCTCTTTCATTATCCTAGACGTGTGTTTTTCAAAGAGCGGTCCTCAGACCAGGAGCAGCAGCAGCACTTGTTAAAAGGCAAAGTCTCAGAATTCACCCCAGACTGAGAACCAGGAACACAAGAAGGTGCTCAGGGCCTGTTTCCAACAAGTTATCTAAGGAATTTCAATGTACCCAAGCCTAACTACCACTTTACATACTAACATTTTACCCGTAGTAGAGAATCTTGACACCTCTGGTACCTATTTGCCAGGGGAATGGAAGATACCCTGACTCATTTCTGAGGCAAATTCTGTCTGGCTTCCACTTATGTAGGGTATGGAAAAAGTCAGATACATTTGCTGCCATGCCCCCTCCCACACTTAATCATTATGGCAAGTTTTCTCAAACAGCTTTCCAGAAAACTAAGAGGCAGAATTTGTGAGGCATTATGGGAGACAACTCCACTGTCTCCCCTTAAATGCAAAACAATTACTGTGACTTTGGTTATTTGGAGACTTATTTACTTATACTGATATGCAGAGAGCTGGCTGGGGTATTTTTTTTTTTTCTCTTCAATTGGCTCTAAGCATTACAGATAAGGCTAGCCAAGTGCTGGTATGTTAATTATAAAGCCAACAGACAGTCCTAGTTTCCTTGTACCTGATATGAGCACAGAGGGATATTTCGAGCCAGTCAGCTCTGAAAATGTCAATTGGGTATGAGCCTCAAGGTAAAGAGGCTGTGACTCCCCAGGGCACAAGAGTTTACATATCAGAAACTGAAGCAACAGGTTCCCAAAACAATTCAGTTGCCACCTTAAATAGATTGTGTAAATTGATCCTTCTGCATATCTTTATCTCTGCAATTTCTCTCACCTGGCCAACCAGCTCAAGTTACTCACAAATTTTCACCATCCTCACCCTCACTCATCCCTGAGCCACCCCTCTTCTTGACAAGATAATAAATTCTGGGAGAGGCCTAGGATCAGGGCCTTTGTCCGCACATCCTCACAAGGATTGGATTTAGGACCCCTTGGCTGTTCTTAACTTAGAATATGTCTTGGTGTTTTTACTCTCGCAGTGGGTTGCATTGGTGGTGGTAGATTGGAATTAACTTGCTGGGATTCCAATGACGTCTCAATGGGATTACAAATATAATTTTTTGTATTGTGAGGAAAACTAGAAAGAGGAGTACAATACTTGGATAACTGAACTCGATTTTGGGGTTTACAATAAGGCAGATCCTGTGCTTCTAAGATCCATTCTGGCATGATGGATGGGTGTCTATCCAGGAACTACCTTATCCTGACTAGGACCTTAACTTTCTAAGAGGGTCATGAGAGTTAACACTTATGATCTGTCTTTGATGCTCCATTAAGTATGTGCCTTCCAGGATCTTGCCAAATATAAATCATAACTTTGAGCTTTGTATAGTCCAGATTTAACTGAGCAGTGGCTCTGCATACTACATTATATAGGGAACTTTTAAAAATGCTGATAACTAAGCACTATCCCCAGTCTATACATTATTTTGGAATCTACAATGGAGAGGCTTTGTTATTCCTCTCCACATGTGATTCTCATGCAGAACCAGAGATAGAAGTCATTATTAAATGGTCTTAAAAAGTAAGATAATATGTGTACCTAGTCAAGGCAGATCATCCAATGACTGAGTTGGTAGAAGTACACTAATCTGATCTTTAAGAACTGCATTTCCTACACTGGCCTCTAGATTTATGTCCTTGGCCTATGATGAAAGAAATTATTTTAAAGAAAGAAATAACCAGATGCCAGCCTTTTCCCGAGTCAGCATCATTTGTGGACTTCAAGGGAAGAGAACAAAAAGTCAGCAAGAAGCAAGCTTTCCTTACAAATCGGCACCATGCATAGGCGGCTAGGGGAAGAGTGAGATGCCAGTTTTTTCCTGTGAGTCAGTGCCATTCACAGATTGCAGGGGAAGAGAACAAGGAGTCATCAAGAAGCAAGCCCTGCCTGAAAATTGGCCCCATGCATGGGCTGCTAGGGGGACAGCCAGATGCCAGCTACTTCTGGCGTGCAGGCAGGGAAAGAAGAACCAACCCCCCTCCATAGACACCCCTGCCATAAGTGACTGGCTGATCCAGAGAAGCTATTGAGATAAAATACAATTTAATGCTTGTAGTGTTTAGTGTTTCACTAACTTTGCAGGTCTAAAGCTGGTACTCTGATCATCTCTTCAGAGGATAACAATACACTGTGTAGCATATACGGGTATCTCCTTCTGAAGGTGGTAGCCATGTTAATTCCCTATCATCTTGTTTTGAAGTCCTGTATCATTTTTATTGTTCTGTTGGCTTGTATTTTATTCTATTTTGTTTTGTTTGATTTTATTATATCCGATGGCATGAGCAGCTATTTCAAAGCTAACAAGATATATTATGGTAGCCATTTTGTATTTACTCTTATCTTATTTTGAAGTCCTTTATTGCATTGTTTTGTTTTTATTGGCTCTATTTTGTTCTGTTTTGTTTGATTTTACTATATCTGAAGGTATCTGTAGCTATTTTGAAGACAACAAGAGGCATTATGGTAACTATTGCTGATTTCCTACTGTTTTGAAGTTCTGTGTCACTTATACTGATTTGTTTTGATGGGCTTTATTCTGTTTTATTTTGCTTGGTTTCATTCTCTTTAAAATAAAAAGAAAAAAAAAGAAATAACCAACCAACTCTGTGTTTTAGAAAATTGTTCCTTCCTGGACCTATATGAGACAAGTTCATAGGTTGGAGAATAGCTCTCCACAAACCTCAGGTATAAAGTTGAAAAAATAAGATACACTGCATCTGTGGTATTCTTGTGATCCACTAACCTAGACCACAAAAGGAAGCTAGTATAATTCTACATATTCTTAAGTTAACCCAATTTCCTTCCCTATATACAAACTGTTCACCTATTTAGCAATAATGTACTCAAGACTTCTGCAGTGGAGCAACAGAACTCCTCAGTGTAGAGTAGACCCACACATGCTGGTCAGAATGTCCTCTGAAGCTTACTTTATGGCAGTCCTAACTGTGAGGGTGCAACGTGAGCAGCAGGATCCTGTGAAAGCTCCTCCATAGATACCTGCAATGGAATAAGGGTGGGGAATAATTGGTCTAGAGTTTTCAGTGATTTCTTTTCTAATAATCTTTGGAGCATCCACCCACTTTCAGGTTTGTCATCACCACCTCAGTCACTTCTATCCTGCAGTTTACAGTTACAGGTCCAAGGCAAAATGAGGCAGTTTTGTCCCTTGTGGTGTGTTTGGATGAACTGACAGCAGCGTTCCTATCTCAGCTGGGGACATATCTTCGCTCCTTTAACTATCATGGGCTTCATGACCCTCTTCTCTTGATTTAGTAGATACTCTCCAGTTAGAAGCTTTCCTTTAGAAAATAGTTGAAAACAAGTTAGATGAAATAATTCTTTTGACTACTGATGTTTTGTGAAAATGTTCACCCAGGAAAATGTTATCTTTTATTTGTGCCTCTGGCTAGGATGCAGGTTTGTGAATCTGCTTTCTAGCTTTTAACCACTGTTTGAAGGCCTCATTCCTGATGTTAGCTCTACAGACATTATTCTAGCATGCTTCTTCAATTTTCTTGGGTATCTCCTTGATTATGATCCTGGCAGTGTACTGTTCCAGTTTCCCTTAAATACAGTATATTTATATTATGTATTAAATATGTATATGTTTTAAAATAAATATTATATATCTTAAATAAATATATATTTAAGAGGAACTAATACAAATATATGTAAATATTCTTAGTTTTATTTTATTGTCATAACAGTTAACATACGTAAAACTGACATATTTCAGGGGTACAGTATAGTCCTTATATATAGGCATAATGTGTAGAGCAGCTCTCTGCCACTTACTCATCTTACAAAACCAAAACTCTGCACCAATTAAATAACAGTCCATTCTCCCCTACACCCAGCCCCTGAAAACCACCAATATACTCTCTGCTTCTATGTGTGTGATTATTTTAGATATTTTATATAAGGAAAATCATGTATTATTTATTATTCTGTGACTAGATGATTTCACTTAACACAGTTCTCCAGGGTCATCCATGTTAATGCCTATTGCAAGATTTTCTTCTGTTTAAAGGCCAAACAACATTCCTTTGTATGTGCAGACCACATATGACAGTCATTATGCTTTTATCTGTCTACAGATACTTAGATTGCTTTTGCTATTGTGTCACTATGAACAACAAAAACAAAAACATTCTCTTAACTTTGAAGTGATGCTTACTGGTTCTTTTTCTTTCCCAGTTACACAGTTACTGAAGTTCTGTCCTCCACTTCTTTCCGTAAGATTTAGGTCTTGGAGATCTTATCCACGCTTATGGTTTCATAAGTGCAGCTCTCCACTATTCTGTCCTTTACCTTCCTCCAGTGCTCAGCCTGCTGGGGGGCCCTAGGTAAACACTGGGGCTCTAAGCCTATAAGGGCAAGGTGGTCATCCCTTCATCCTGATACCTGCTGCTGACTTCTTGGACCCTCTTGTAACACAGTTCTTATCCAACCATATTCCCTCTGCTGGATCCGTAAATACCACAGATTGTAGCTCTCACTGGCACTCATTTCATTGCCTCTGATTTGTTTTATATACTTTTCATTCTCAAAATTATTATCCATTTTAGACAACCATTAAACCTTGAGCTTATTCTACATTTCTTCTCTCATTACTACCACCCACCTTAAATTCCCTTGTCCAATTCATTTTCTAGGCTCTCTCCCCTGTTAGAAATTCCCAGTGATTATAGGAAAAATAAAAGTTGCATGGCATATTAAAAGCTTCAGTATATAATCATATTAAACTTATTTCAGACTCAGGTCTTCTGCTATTTACTATATATTACTAAATTGTTACCTCAGCTGAAAGTAGGCATAGATCAAAGTGCTAACTTCACAGGGTTCTGTGATGTTTGACTAGAATAATGCATGCAAAACACAGTGCAGTACTTGGCAGACATCACTCAATTACAGTTTAGCTGGTATCACTCAAACTGCATCTCCTGTCCTCTCCCACCACTGTGGTTCTTGCCTGTGTTCTAGATAGTCCTTCTTCACAGAGCACCCTCCTTCCTAACCCACATTACCTCTCCCTTCTGCGGAAACTTCCTCCATCTTCTTCATGAAACCTTTTCTCACCCCTTCCCCCATCCCAAATGGTTTTGTTTCTCTTTTGGACTTCTGCTTTGCTTAGGCACTATCTGAAAGTATTAGTCATGTTTCCTGTATTTTGAGTCATTCTTTGTATCCTGACTGCTAGATATTGAGTCTACAGTTCACTTAGGGACTAAATTTTACTTATCATTTCGTTCTGTGGAAAATTAGCTTACAAAAATTGGTTACAAGAATTGTTAATCCAGGACAAAGTTCTCCATGTAAGCACATTTATTTCCACAGAAGCCTTCCTCCTCCCAGTTCACTGGAATCATTTAGGATTACATATGTATTCCCAAAAACTTCAGACTGCTTTAAAGCAAAACATTCTCTTCCAGAATCACATTCTGGTCATGACGACCATTCTAACTTTGTGAGACAAATCCAATGATCCTATTAACATCCAAGTTTTAATGTTTCAAGTTTACTTTGCTTAGTCCCCAGAGGTTGTGCAGTGGCACATAGCTCCAGGTATTGTAACCAACCTGCTTCTTAAGTCATTCACTCATTTGCTTGTTTCTTAGCACTGGTGATTAAACCTGGGTCCTTTGCACTAAGTTACATTCCCAGCCCATTTTTATTTTTTTGAGACAGGGCCTTGTTAAATTGTTCAAGCTGGGGCTCCTGCTAGGTATTGTTGTTATGACTTACAAAGTTTTCCTCCTCTCTTACTAGTCTTGTCTTTCTTATGCCTAGTGGTCTCCATCTGATCAAGTTGTGATGTTTTTTCCTTCCCACCAAATTTTAGTGCAACTCTCTTGATCAGATTAGCAAATCTCTTGCAAAACACACTTGTCCTCAGAGGGGGACAAGAGCCTACCCTACAAACCTAACACTGCTTGTCAACCCATCTGTGCTGAGCTCTCCCAGCTCACAGTCTACTGTCCTCCACAAGTCCTTCCATTTCCTACCATGACTTAATGCTCATGATACATCCGAAGTTTCTTTTGACATTTAGTATGTTTTATCTATATCAGAGAATGGGGTAGATCTACTTAGTAGATCTGACATTTTGATAAGTTTTCATTCATGTCTTGGCTTTCTGTCATCAAGATCCATTCCCCCTTCTCTAACAATAAACTCTTAAGCTTCTAACAATAAACTCTTAGGCTTCAAGTGGTCTCATGGCTGTCTAATAAGTGGCTACATTTCCACCTTCTCTGCAGTTTGGCAGATACCTTCTTACCAAATACTGCCAATGAAAGATGAGTAAAAGTTAAGCTTCTTCCAGGTTATAATCCTGAAAAGAAAAAAACATGGGTTTGCTATGCTTTTCTCACTCCTTGGGCTGGGAGAAGGTGACAATGGACCCAGAAATGAAAACTGCTAGCTGAAGACAGAGTATCATGTCAGCACAGAGAAATAACCGTATCTGGACAGCTACATGAAAGAAAAATAAAATTTAATTTTTTTAAAGCCAGTTAATTTACTGGGTCTCAAAGTTTCATTGCGAATAATGAAGGCCCCAAGAAGGTAGCATGCCTTAAAATTAAGTCTCATGGGTCATCTCTCTGCCCCTCAATATAAAGTGGTCAACCATTCCTTTCCTGAGTGGGTTCCTGGGCCAAAAGCACAAATCCCTGTCAGTGATGTTTCTCTTTTATTTTATCTTATTTTATTCTATTTTATTTTATTTTACTTTTGGTACTTTTATTTTAATTTTGGTATTTTACTTTTTATTTTACTTTTGGTACTTTTGGCAGGTGTTTATGCCGCTGAGCTATATCCTCAGCCCCTTCAAATAGGACTAAAAATAGACATCCACTCTTCAAATCTTCTTTCTCTGAAGCTAGCAGGACAGCCTCTTCCACACTACATGTGTCACCCATGTGGTTGGGACAGATCAGGATGACTGAATGTTCTCACTGGAGGGGAAGAGTTCATGAGTGGAACGATATTTCCTCCACTCCTGAATAGAAAAATCAGAAACAGGCTGTTCTCTTTCTCCTGAAGCACAGCGACTTTTACCTGTCCCTCCATGTCTCAGATGAAACACACAGACAATGGAGACTAATTCAGGAAGCCATAGTGAAAGACAACACTGAAGGAGAGCAGCTACACTGAGAAAAAGTTAGTCCACTTTGGATCTCTAGAATACCTCCTACACCCACTGCGGTGTTTACTCCTCAGTAGAGGAAACTAAGTGGCAGAGGTTTAATTGAAAGAGGAAACCACTCTGACCAAGAAGATAAAATGTGCGTAAGTAAAACAAGGGTGGGCCTTCTCCTAGGAGTGGTGGGCAGTCACAAGGAAGAGGATGCAGTTGTGATCACAATGGTGGAGAGGCAGCCTGCAAGAGCTAAAGATGGGGTGGGCCCTGGTTAGGCAGAAAGAGGAATGCGAAGGTCAGAGTTTGGAGGTCAGGTAGGAAGGGTACTTGTTAATCCTGGGGAGCTTCTTTAAAATCCCAAAGCCCAGCCCCACTTCACCCCAAATCCTCTGGCCACCTGGGAATCTAAGGCTATGACAGCTCCTGGGTGAACCAGAGGAACAGCAAGCTTGAGCCATGGCCCACACATGATCTTGCATCCAGAAAGGGTAGATTTACCCTACAGAACAGCCTTCTTTCATTTTAGTGTTTAATTTCACTTGGATATCTAATGTCAGACCTGAGCCTGTTGCATCTAATTTACACCAAATTAAAATGCAAAGCAGGATGTGACTTAGCAGTTTAAAGGGTAAGAAGAGATAGCACCACCCAAGAACTTAAAATAACATCTGGTGGTTTGAATTTTATCAGTGGGTGGTGTTACTCTCCTTTAACTCACAACTGCTTGCGGAAGCAGAGTAGAGTTTTAACAATTGGCAACCACACACCCAGAATTTCATTACTTATCTAAAAAGACTATCAAATGATTCAGTAGGAAATGTGAAAGTGAATTCTTTAAAATTTCTCCATCTCCTAGAAAAGTCTATCTAGCATCTTTTCAGGAGTGTAAAAATTCAGCTAACAATGAACAATACTTCAAAAGCATGTTAATGAAACATTCTCAAATAACAAGAAACTAAATACCCTGGTAGTTCACATATCAGATTTACACTCTTCAAGTTTGTTGTCTACCTATGTAATAGTCACCCTGAACCTGAGAATATAAGCTCTGTAAAACCAAGATCAGGAGATCTGTTTGGGAGGTGATATTCATTAGAACTACAGAGGCAACAATAATAATGTCTTATAAAAGAATCACTAATTTAGCGAATGTAGGTAAAGAGATAAAGAGATACAGGAAGTTCTACTCCTGGAAGGATAGCTCTAAGAAGTAAACATGAACTGTCTTAAATATACAAGTTGGAAAAAATTGTAAGGAAAAGCAAAGGGAATGAGTTTTTAAAAACTGAGGTGGATTTTGGTAGAGTGGAGTTAAAAGGGCATGAAAGATTTAGAAGTGTCTGTTACTAATGCTAATAATGCGATGGCTATTTTATCTTCTATAGTAGAGTAAATGAATTAAACATAATTTGAATACTAAATTATTCTTTCTTGTTTTTTAAAAATTTTCCTATAACTAGCACATGACTTGGTAAGTAGAAGATTATTTATCAAAGTGATGACCTGTGTCTTGCTCTGCTCTCCCAACAACTTGCTAGAAAAAGATTTTTACTATAAATTGTTTGTCTCAGAAGTAAGAAAATATTCTAAAGTACTCATTTATCAAACTTAAAATTCTGTAAAGATGGATCCTAATTCCTAAGAAGTTTATATCTAATGTTGATGTTTAAAAAGAGTATTAAGTAATAGAAATTACAAATAAGAAAATCTATTACAAAGAAAATCTGAGTCAAAATTTCGGGAGTCAACCAAGTATTAAAATTCCAGCTAGGGTCTAGCAAATTAATTTTAGAAATAAAATTTGGTAATCAGGACCCTGAAGTTCACTTTGAATTTCCATATGTTGTACATTCTCTGCAGTCATCAGTTGAGTTAGGGAGTTTAGTAAGGTGAGGGCATTGCTTTGGACCATTTTGTACACACATAGCACCTTTTATTAAAGGACTCCGGTGCTACACAAAGGCAGCATGCTCACACTAATGGCAGGGCAGCCCATGGTAGAGCAGTGAGTGACAGGAAATGAAAAACTCCTAGTGTCCAAGTCTCAGCTTTTTTATAGGTAAGAGTGAGCAGATGTTACTTCTGAATCATCTTTACTGGGCATAGAAGATGTACTTTTTAAATTTGACCACACCAATTATATCTCATCCCACAAGCTCTTCTAACAAAGTGACATCAACATTTCTATGCAGATAGGTGGTTTTGTGTTTGCCTCCCTTAAACATGGGTAGCTTTGTGATTACAGAAAGGCTGATGCCATATGACAATCAAGCCTGTGTTAAAAATGGCCCTACAACATTTACTGAGTGCTCTCTTATCTCAGGATGCTTGTCTTCAACTTAGCCACCATGGTGTGAGGAAGCCAAAACTAGCCAATATAAAAGGAACATACAGAGAAGCCCATTCAGAAAAGAATCAAGATGTCCCCCACTAGGAGTCAGTATTATCTCCTGGACAAGCCAAGAAGCAAATCTTCCATCATTCCAGTCCCCTAGCCTTCTCATCATCCCAAGTGACAATGAATAGAAAAGAAACTGCCTCTTCTTAGAGGCCTGTCCTCCAAATTGCAGATCTAAAAGCTAAATAAAATGTTGTCTTAATCTCCCAAGTCGTAGAAAGTGAGCATAGAAATGAAAACATTCTTATCACACTCTTGTCAAAATGAAGAGGCCACTAGGAAAACCACTCAGCTCACAAATGACTACTGCAGAAACTGCTCTTGTAGGCACATCTAACCAAATAGGTTACTTTATATTTAAGACTATTTTTTTTTCTTAGCAACTGATAATGATACTATCAACTACAACTTTAGACTAACCTAAAACTGTTGAAGTTCACCAATCACACCCTGCCACCTTCCTCAAGCACTTTAAATGCCAATGAGCTTTCTTTCAAAACAATTTGCACAAATTTCTCTCTCTGTCATAATAAAACCCCTACTTTTTCCTTTGTGCTTGGGTCAGACCAGAAGCAACCTGGTCTCTTCATGTGTCCCTAGCTGCATCCAAATTTTTATATTACTACCAAATAAAATTTTTATTTGAAGATTCATCTCTACCTTTATTCAACTTTGTCAAAGTTTGAGTAAAGTTCATTAAACAGCATTAGATAGCTGAAACCTTAGACAGGAATTCCTAGCAGACCTCCAGGCAGGGAAGATGGGATGCATGAGAACATGGGGTCAAAAACGTCTGATACATAAATCTATAGGACAACTCACTTCTTCTGACCCTCAGGCCACAATCTCCTTCCCCAGAGATTCCCATACTTGCTATGTGGGTCAGACTCAGAAAAGGATTCCTTGGCCAGCAGACCTGGACTCCTCTTCAAAGCCCATGGATGAAGCAGACACAGTGTAATGCTGGACCATTAACTGACCAAGGTTGGTTTGTACCTGACAGGAATAGACCACAAATGCGACATCAGAAATCTAACATGAGACACAAAGATGAAATGACAAACAAACCCCTTACTAACACCTTAAGTATACCTTTACACCAGGCCTCAACATTTCCCACTTATTCAGCATCACCCTAATCTGCACCTGGGAGCAGATTCCCAAGTGGCAGAAGTGTAGTATCTTACTAAAAACATAGGTCAGTGGGGGTTCAACCAGGATGAGAACTCAGGGCTGTTCTCTCTCCAGCAAGAGTATATGTACAACCAAAAAGCAAAAGTTCTAGATAGATACATTCAAATATTTCTAAAGAGCAAATTTATCATGAAATTAGAGTAAAAAACCCCAGTCCCATTCAATTCTTTGATAAGAGCATGTGGATTCTTGGGCCTTGGCCAGAGAGTTGTCTAATGAATCCTGCAGTGCAAAGCTCTAGTCCCAACCCCTCACAGGATTCCTTGAAGGTTTTCAGTGCCCAGAAACCACAAAGGATGCCAAGAAGGTCACATGGAAAGCAGGGCTTCATTGTATCAGTGGAGGAGAAGTGATTGAGAGTAGAGGGAATGAGTGAAAAAGACAGGAGATCAAGTGATTAGGGAAGGAGCGAAACCTGAATGATAATAGAAAGAAAATTCAGCATGTGGACCAAGGTCACAAACAGAATTCTGGTGCTGGCAGTTCTATAGCCTCTAGACACCTGTGGCCACCAAGTACCTTAAATGGGGCCAGTGCAACTAGAAGATGAATTTCAAGTTCTATTTGATTTTAAACCACTTACATTTACTTAGCCACTATCCTCAATAGCACAGTTTTAGGCTATATCATTCTAAACTGCTTATTTTTTCCCTTTTTCCATTAACACAAATTAACCTAGGAACATTTATGCCTCCTGAAATCTCCTAGGGGTGCTTTTACCTCTGCCTCTTCTGACAAAAGTCAAAGGCTGGGGTACAGCTGAGTTACTACCAAGTATCATAACCAAAACATAAACATATTGAATGACAGGCAATTTTTTCATCATTAATTTTACTGTCTGGGTAAAACGAAATGAAGGGTAAAGCATGCTATACTGGTTTTCCACATGAGGTCAGTAGAAGTTTTTAGCAATGAGCTCAACTTAAACTTAAGGCACTTTAAACTGTTAATACAGAGATGAGCTGCCCTGGAAGGCTCAGATCCTCAGCTCATACAACTTCAATTGAAAACCATTTAGGAATGTTACCAAAAAATTGGGTGGCATTCTTGCGTCACTTAAGAATGGCTAATAAGAGCTGCCCAGTATTAAGAGCCTGCAACACAAAGCAAAAAATCATATTCTGAAAAAACAATAAAAATGCTATCAGTTTGAACAATTAATCAGTTGCCAATTTTTTTGGAAGATGAACATATTTACCATTTTCTAGTCTCTTCAGATGGCAAAAGAAATATACTCCCAGCCAGCTAGGTATCTTTTCACAGTGAGGAAGGAGGTGACAAGTCTTTCATGAAGGTCCTCAGGCTATTTATAAAGTCCCAGAGAGCCCCACAAAACTACCCAATAATTATCATTTTGATCTGCAGGAAAATTGCTAATTTGACAAAGAAATTCACCAAGAAAACAGCTAATTTCCCAACATTCAAGTTTTTTGACAATCTCATGTCTAATTTGCCAACTCAAACTCATTTTAGCCACTGTCCAATGTAGAAGGGGAGATAATGAAGATAGAGGCCTAACTGACCTTCTCTGAGGGCACAAAGGAGAAAAACACCAAGCTGTGTTCCTTTAGCAAATGAATCAGCATGCTGGCATGTTACAAGATCCAGGGAAGAATCAACAGAGCTGAGATCTGGTTGTTTACCTGGTCATATACTACAGATAACATGAAGCAGATGAAACTTATGCTACTCTAATTGCCTGCTCCTGCTTCTAAAGTGATAAAAGCGAGGTGAGACAAATGCTCAGAGTTCTTTGTCTACTACAGGCAAAAGCCCACTGGCCCCTCTTTCAAAATTATCTCTGTGTTTTGTCTTTAATCTCCATTTACCCACTCCAGTTAGGCACTCCTAGTAGGCTGGTTTCCTATAATTCAATATAATTCTACTATTTGAGGCAAATATTCTTAAAAGTTCCCCATTCAATACAGCAATTCTCATAAATTGTCAGCAGAGTATAAATTAAAACAACATCTTTAGAAAACAATTTGGCAAGAAAAAAGTTGTCTTTCAAAAATGAGAGCAATAGCAACAATCCCCAAACACGAAATATTCTCAAATTCAGAGAACAAGACAGCCAAATTATCTTTCAAAAAAAACTTATTGACCATGAAATCCAACAAAGGTTAAATTACCAAAATTATAAGCCATGGTTAAAAAAAAAAATCCCCAGCGGTTAAACAGTGCATCAGTTAAGTTTAAATAATTAGGAAAAAAGTCAGGGGGAAATTATAGTGATAGAGAATGTTAAAAATATACATCTTAATCAAAATAAATAAGCAATAAACATCTTCAAATGAGGTAAATATGGTGGGAGAAAGCATTTCATTGTTTCTCATATTGGCCCATTGTGTGCAATTCATTCAGATTCCTAACTTTTTGGTGATTTTCATCCCTTTTTGGAACCTAAGAGAGAACGCATTCTCTCAAGATAAAAGCATTACTTTTCATACAATTAATAATTTCTCTTCTTTTTGCTCAGCTCAAGTAAAATCAAATTGAATGAACTATTAAAACTATCTTTTTTAAACTCATGTCTCCCACAATTACTCTGCCCTTAGTTTATCTACTCAGTTTCTGTTCATCTCTCACTACTTGTACAGAGTCATGTCTGAAGTAAACATTAATATTGCTTTTTTCCTACTTGTGATTTTTGAGTAATATTTTACTTTTCTTCTAAAGATTTCTTTTCATAGATATTTTTCAAACTTAGCAATGCATCACTGAAATAAAAATAAAACAGTACTTCTTTTCTCATTTGTATTGTTTGTTTTACTCAGCAACCTCAGATTCCTATTGCAAGCACTTCATCGATCATCTTCATTCGCAAGCCCTCCTGTCTCTGGTTCTACCTCAGCTGTTGAGAAACATTTAAGGTGAGGAATCTGCCTAATATCACTCCTATAGACTGTTATCAAGTAAGTAATGCAGAAACTTCCCCCAAATGTAGATAAGAAAAATAGTGGTATTTGGCTCTTTTATCTAGAGGTTTGAATGGAAACTACCCATGCTGGGAACCCCAGCTGTACCGCTCTTACGCCACATTTTGTGACATCCACCACCAAAGACTGGGTGTACTGGAAGTGAGGCAGCTATTTGCATTTTTTTCCCCATTTCTCGCTCTCTCACTTTGTTTTGAAAAAAAAAAATTAACTGAATAACTCCTACAGGTGACTTAGAAGAAAGAAAGGTTACTGTGGGGGTAAAGGAAGAGAAGAAACAATTCTTAAAGAGTATTCAGCGGTCAGTTATCCACAATACTTGTCCATTCCACAGCAGAGGTCAGTGGTCTTGTTTTTCACAGGACCTGCTCTATCCACTTCTTGTCATCCTAAAGCAGGAGATTAAGGCTGACAAACTGATTAGGGAAGTGGGCATGACCTGTTAATTGCAAAGTCTCAGAGAACATTTCAAGAACAGTTTTCAAAGCCTTGAACATGGAACTAGAGAATGTTGTCTTCATTTCTCTCATGAGAACTCCAGCAAATTTTCAGTACAATCACCTACACCAGATGCTTTCTACTACTGTGTTCTATCACAGTAGTCTGCTCTCGGGCATAGAGTGTACTTTGTCTGCTTTTCTTGGCCCAAACTAGTTCTGTAGAGCATGTTTGTTTTACTACCATTAATAAATGTAAAATCTTGCTATTTTTTTGTGTTTGTCCTAACCAATTCTTTGTTCAGGACAGAAAGACCTAGAAACCACCTTCCAGAAGAAGACTCCAGCACCCCAAAATCTAGAAACACTGACTCTTAAGACACATCAGAGCAAAAGCTGCAGAAATGGAATTTTCAAGTATGTAAGATCAGGAATTATCAGGTACCACACAGATCAAGATATATTACTAATGAGTTAATAGCAACAAATATTTACATTCTGGAAGGCACAGCATTCTATAAATGGGATATACATATACAGTTCATCAGTTTATACCTTATAATTTAAGATCTCATTTCTGTTATACTGCTTAGTAAGACAATGGACACAGTCAATTTTGATGTTACATATCAGCAGACAGGACCCTCCCCAAAAAAAGTAACTCAAAAACTAAGAATTCAAATCCGAAAAATGGAGATGTTACCCTACATCCTAATTATATAACGTGTGCCCTGTTAACTACAGGTCCTCCAGGGCTCACTGCAGGGGGAAGTAAGACCACACTGAATCATCATGATAGGGAATTGCTGCTATTTATTATATTTCCTTTTGAAGATATTGTGCAAATACATATTGGCATACTGAAATTTTTCAGAACTCCTGCAGTTAAATAACAATAACAAAATACAAAATACAAATCTGTTAACTTTTAAAAACTCATTCCAAAGCTATTTAACAATAGAATCCATTCTGAGGCAACAATTACTCATTTAACAACATTCTTTCAGCTTGATGATCCAATCTAGCTTACAAAATCAATTATTCTGTGAGTTCAAGAAATGATCTGAACTCTTACCTTTAAAGGACGGTTTATCCATGAAGTACATAACTCAATAAACAGAGGCATTGTTATTTGGTTATGAGTCAGGCTCACATCAGCCAGCAATAATACCTGGATATTCTTTGTTTATAGTTCATGTCTAGACTTGGGAGACCCAGAAAGTCATAAGAAATCATGAGTATCACATAAAGAGCATAAGCAATGCTCAGAGACTTGAACACGCTTCTGTATTTGGCTCCATCCTCTCTAAAGTCCCCCTTTGGTGCCATATCTTCATCCTTACTTCCATACTCCCCTTGTTTTATTTTATTTTATTTTATTTTATTCTTTTATTTAAACAGAAAAAAACATAAAAAGGGCAGAAATAATACAGAATTTCAAAAAAAAAGATAAACAGTAAGAAATCACTAGTTGATAAATTACATATTGTCCTCTTAGAAATAGTTGTTCAAGTTACAAAATTAAAGCATACAAAGTAGACATTCAAACAATGAGATTGTAAACTGCTACACATGCATGAGTCTCTACACGTATTTCTATCCTTTCTGTATTAGAGGGAAAAACAAAACATAGCAAGACAAAACAAAACAAATTCCTATAAAAACATAAAACCAAAAAGTTGTATAAAACCACAGTACAAAGTGATCTACAATGATTACTGTGTTGTCTCTTATTATCTTCAATAGAATTGTCTATATCATCAGGCATAATTGAATATAGCAGTATAATTGAATATAGCAGTACATAACAATATTAGTAAAAATAAAACATTGTAGACATTGTAAAACTTCAAAGGCAGGAAATAATCAAACCAGAGTGGATATTCCAAAACAGTGGTTAGATGCCAGGAAGTAGGTGGCAATGTCTTTAAATGTATGTGTGTTGCCAGGCCCAAGGGCCTCTTCCATCCTTGTCAAGGGGAGTGCTAACCTTCTCTCCTTTCATACAACACTCCCCTTGTTTTCTACATTTACTCTTCATCTTTTTTATTTCAGTTTGACATTACTTAAAGAGGAAACACCAGATAGGGAAAAGAATATCATCATGTAGAGGAAAGATATGCCACCACTCAAGAGAGTTAAAACTCGAAGTTAGCTGATAAAAGATACACAAAAATCTTGCGGCAAATATCTCAGTGATTAAATATTCATACATCTGTTATGTGGGCTTACCTAGAAACATATATAGAAGCAATTAACATTATATTTCCCCAAGCAAACAAGAAAATAGTATCAACATTAGTATTCACTTAACAAATGTTTATTGAGCACTTGCTACTGGACTGGCTTGTTTCTAGACACTGTAGAAAAAGTAAACTAAATCTGAAACAGTATACTACAAACAATATCACAAAACAGACTAGATAATTTAGAAATACCAATCCATATGATGGACCTGAAGAAAATAGTTCCTGTATGGTAAAAAGCTAATTTTAAGGAAGACTTCAAACCCATACTATAAGGTTCAAGGAAAGCCTTTGTTACCATGGTGGAAGGAAAGAAAAGGAAACAGATATGTTTTTTGTACCTATCACTTCCCAGGCACAACAGTAGACACTCTGACATATGTTACATTATTTAGTTCCCACTATTATCTTTTGCTCTGTGTTTTAACCATTTTATAGTTAATAAACTAAGGGCTAGAGGTCAAGTTTATAGAATATCTCTAATTTCACCTGAATCCATACTATTTCCAAAAGAATAATGAGGTTAGGCCTGAAATTGATTTGATGGCTAGCTACTGCAAAGTAACATAATTCACAATGATAAAGAAAGCATATCTCAAATCACGTGGGGTTGAATGGTAGACATCATTGTCACATCAAGAAATAATATTTTCAAATTCAAAACTCTTATTTCTTGATTTTGAAAGTTGCAATAAAAGTGTAGAAACCAAGATTGTGAACTGGCATAAAGACAGACATATACATCGGCAGAATAAGACTGAGAGACTCTACATCCATGCCAATTCATTTTTTTAATTTTATTTAAAGAAAGGGGGAAAAAAAGCAAAACAGAAAAAAGGGTAGAAACAATACAGAATTTAAAAAAAACAAACAGCAAGAAATCACTAGTTGATACATTACATACTGTCTTCTTGGATACAGTTGTTCAAGTTACAAAATTAAAGCATACAAAGTGGACATTCAAACAGTGAGGCTGCAAACAGTGCTGCTCACCCATCCAACAAAAACTTAGCAACATGGTGATCAATCCTACACATTTAAATATACATGTAGTTATATCCCTTAGAGCACTTTCTTTTCCTCCTTTTGCTTTTTAAGTCCATCATCTGTTTACTTATATCATGTTTCAGGTTGCTCAGTACCTTACTGATCTGTTTTGTTGTTGTTATTTACTTTTTAAAATTTTTTTTCTTATTTATTATTATTTTTTATTTTGTTTATTTATTTACTTTGAAGGTAGTAAAATACAGCAGAACAAGACAGGACAAAGCCAATCAAGGCAGTGCAGTGAAACTGGTACAGAACCTCACAGCAAGTTACCGGGATAACAGCAGTAAGTACAATAGTATATCTGGTTTCCTTAACATTAGTTGTTCCTACAATCAGGTAGAACAATATCAAAGGAAATACCAAAATTATAAAAACAGAATATTAAATAGAGTAATACCATTGATCAGAACAGAACAAAACAGAGATAAAAATATTTGCCTTCAAAGAGATGGCAGAAGAAAATCCCCCTTATGTGCTGTATTGCATATAGTCAAACTCGCAAGAGATGCTCAGATCTCTGGCTCTCACTTTTTCACTTGTTGGGGTTGGAGAGGAATGGGATGACATGGATGTGCCCATAGGCTTACAGCCACCCACCAAAGTGGTGAGCTGGCTGTCTGTTTTAACAGCGCCCCAAGTTCCAACAAGGCGCAGATCTCAGGAAACGCTGCTATGGTTCTCACCCTGGGGCAGCCATGGCTTGGGAGGCCACAGCCACTTACCAGGGCGGCGTGCTGCCTGCTGCCTGTTTTCCCAGCGCCCCAAGTTCCAGCATGGTGCAAATCTCAGGAAACGCTGATATGGCCAATACATTTTTTAACAAAAACACTAACACAATTTAATGGGGGAAAGGATAGCCTTTTCAACAAATGGTACTAGAAAAACTCGTTATTTACATTCAAAAGGGTGAAGTTAGTATTGCAGTTTACCTATTATGCCTTATATAAAAGTTGACTCAAAATGGACCAAAGACCTAAATGTAAGAGCAAAAACTATAAAACTGTTATAAGAAAACAGGCACTTGTGATTTCTTAGATATGATACCTAAAACATAAGTGATAAAGGAGGGAGAAATGCTCCAAAAGATAACATCAAAAAACTAGACAATACACAAAATAGGAGAACATATTCATGTATCATATGTTTGGTAAGGATTTGGTATCCCAAATATATTACATTTCATCACTAAAAAAACCCCAATTTTAAAAATTGGCAAATAGTTACAATAGACATTTCTTCAAGGAAGATACAAAAATGCTGATAAGCACAAGAAAATAATGTGCACCATCATTACCCAAAAAAGGAAATGCAAATCAAAACCACATTGAAATACCTTCTAGGGTGGCTACAATTCATAAAATTACTTCAGTAATTAATTTAAAAACAATAACAAGTATTAAAAAGGATGTGTAAAAATTGAAAGTGTTATATATTTTAGTGGGATATATAATTTGGAAAACAGTTTGGGAGTTGTTCAAAATGTTAAACATGGAGGTACCATATGAACCAGCAATTCTACCCTTAAGTAGATACTCAAACATAAGAAAACATATGAACAGACAAAATTTTGTACAGGAATGTTCATAGCAACAAAATTTATAATAGCCAAAAAATGAAAAAATCCAAATGTCCCTAATCTGGTGAATGGATAAAGTAGAAAAATCAATAAAATGGGATATTGTTTCTATAAAAAGAGCTAAATACTGTATCATGCCACAATACATATATACCTTGAAAACATGCTAATTAAAAGAACCCAGGGAAACCCACATTACTCACACTACTCTGCTTAGAAGTATTATATTCTGTTCCAGTCATTTTACCTGTACTAGATTTGAGGGTACAGACAGCAATCCAGAAAATAACAGGATACAGTATGATAATTATCCTTAATTTCCTATTAACTTAATCTAAAGCTCTGTAAAACCTACACTGTTTTACCATGACTGGTCATAATCGAATCTGGTTTGTTGGATGGCTGTTTTGTATTGATAGATTTTATTCAAAGCTGTTATAATTGATAGTATCAAGTCTGAGAGCATAGGCAACTACACTTAAGATGACAAGATCCACTAGAATATCCACTATGGTTTGATTATTATCTGCCTTTGAAGTTTTATGCTGTCTACAATGTTTTATTTTTACTAATATTGTTATTTACTGCTTTACTCAATTATACTGCTATATTCAATTATGCCCGATGATACAGACATTCTATTGAAGATAATGAGAAACAGCACAGTAATCATTGTAGATCACCTTGTACTATGGTTTTATATGACTTTTTTGGTTTCATGTTCTTATAGGAATTTGTTTTGTTTTGTCTTGCTAAGTTTTGTTCTTCCCTCTAATACAGAAAGGAAAGAAATACATGTAGAGATTCATGCATGTGTAGCTGTTTACACTCTCATTGTTAGACTAACTACTTTGCATGCTTTAATTTTGTAACTTGAACAACATCTAAGAGGAAAGTATGTAATTATCAAATAGTGACTTTTTACTGGTTACTATTTTTGTTTTGTTTTGTTTTTGAGATTTCGTATTGTTTCTACCCTCTTTCTACTTAGAAGTTCTACACATGTATAAGTCTCTACACATATATCTAGCCTTTCTGTATTAGAGGGAGAAACAAATCAAAACAAGTCAGCAATACAAATTCCTAGAGAAACACAAAATGAACATACAAAAACACAACACTAGGTGATCTATGGTAGTCACTATGATGTCTCGTTATTTTCAATAAAATTGTCTATATCATCAAATATAATATAAACTTAGCATTGCTTTACACTATTAATAAAATCTAAACATTGGAGACATTACAGGACTTTAAAGGCAGTTAACTATCAAACCAGAATGGGTATCCTATTGAATCCTGTCATCTTCAGAGTAGTTGCCCCTACTCTCAGACTCAACACTCTCAAGTATACCAGATTCAAATAAAATCAGTCAAGATAAAACAGTGATGTAACCAATTTTCTCTGTCTTATCTCTGCCATGCTATTTTTCTGTTGTTACTTGTTTACTTTTCTCCTTTTGTCTGTAAATGAGGCATATAGAACTCCAGCCAGCTACAACCCAAACAGATCTACACCCAGACATATAATAATCAGGATCACAGGAATCCATCACAAGAACAGAATATTAAAAGCAGTCAGAGAAAAGAAACAGATTACCTATAAAGGAAAACTCATCAAAATCACAGCGGACTTCTCAATGCAAACCATCAAATCAAGAGGAGCTTGGAGTGAAATCTTCCAAGCCCTGAAAGAAAATAACCTCCAACCCAGAATGATGTACCCTGCAAAACTGTCTCTCAAAATTAATGGAGAGACAAGATAATTCTATGACAAAGAGGAACTGGGGGAGTTTGTGACCACCAATCCAACCCTGCAAAGAATACTGAAGGACATTCTAGAGAGAGAGAAGAAAATCACCAGGGTTCCAGGAATAATGGCAGAAAGGCCTCAAAGTAAGGGGCAGACAGTGTAACGAAGGAGAAAAGTAAACAAATGCTAAGTTATATTATATTTGACGTTATAGACAATTTTATTGAAAATAACAAGAGACATCAAAGTGACTACCATAGATCACTCTGTGTTGTTTTTGTATGTTCTTTTCATTTTGTGTTTCTCTAGGAATTTGTATTGCTGACTTGTTTTGATTTGTTTCTCCCTCTAATACAGAAAGGCTAGGTATATGTGTAGAGACTTATACATGTGCAGAAACTCTAAGTAGTTTATGAGAATGGATTATAGTTATTATAAAGATAAAAAAAAGGAAAAGAGTATTCTAAAGGATATAACTGCATGTATGTTTGAGTGTGTAGAATTAATAACCATGTTGCTAAAGTTTTAGTTGGATGGATGAGCAAAACTGACTGCAGTCTCACTGTTTGGACGTCCACTTTGTGGACTTTACTTTTGTAACTTGAACAACTGCATCTAAGAGGAAAGTATGTAATTATCAACTAGTGACTTTTTACTGGTTACTATTTTTTTTCTGTTTTGTTGTTTTTGAGATTTTGTATTGTTTCTACCCTCTTTCTGTTTCAAAATTTTTTCTCAAATAAAAAAAATTGGAAAAAAAAAAGCAAGAGGAGGAAAAGAAAGTGTTCTAAAATAGATAACTATATGTATACTTAAAGAGTGTAGGATTGATAACCATTTTACTAAGTTTTTATTGGATCGGTGAACAGAACTGTTTGCAGCCTGTTTGAATGTCCACTTTGTATGCTTTAATTTTGTAACTTGAACAACTATATCCAAGAATATGTAATGTATCAAATAGTGATTTCTTACTGTTTTTTTTTTTGAAATTCTGTATTGTTTCTACCCTTTTTTCTGTTTTGCTTCCCCCCTCTTTAAATAAAATTTAAAAAAAAATTTTTTTTAAAAAGAACCCAGGGTAAAAGGCCAATATTGGCAACCCATTTGGGGCTCCTCCTGTCTCTCAAGAGCTATTCCTATTCCTTATTCCTTCTCCTCAATAAATTTTCCTACTCTTAAAAATAAAAAGCCAGAGAAAAGTCAGCATCTCCTGAGAATCAGCCATGCTGGGATTTGGGGGACTAACCAAGAAATCAACTAGCTAGCCTTCCTGGTAAGCTGTGCAAGACACACAAGGAAAGAAAAGTCAGCACCTCCCAGGATCAGGCTTAGAATCAAAAACCATCCACCCCACCTCGCTTAGCAACCTGATGGTTGAGGACAGCCTGAGTTGACAGCAACTAAGGTACATAAAGCAACTAAATACTTGTATTGTTTGGTTGATTGTGCAGGCCTGGGGCCAGTAGTCTGAGCATCTCTTGGGAGGATGACTATATGCAATATAGCAAATATAGGAGATTTCCTTCTTTCTTGTCTCGGAAGTTCAATATTGTTTTCACTGTTTTGCTTTGTTCTGATTGTTTTGCTTTATTCAATGTTCTGCTTTGATTGGTTTTATAATGTTTTGTTTTGGGTTTGATTTTGCTATACCTGATGGAATGGACAACTATTGTGAACATAACAAGATATACTATGGTAGCTATTGTTTTCCTATCTTGCTTTGAAGTTCTGCACCAATTTTGCTGCATTGTTTTGATTGTTCTGTCTTGTTTTTGTTGGGTTTTACTATGTTTAAATTTAAAAAAAGGCCAATATTGTATGAATCTCTGTATAGACAATGTCCAAAGTTAAAAAAAAAAAAAACTCTACAAGGACAAAACAAAGACTGGCAGCAAAGACTGGATTTCAAGAGACTGGGAGCAGGGAAAATTGAGCCATGTGGGGATTCTTTTGGCGGATGTCTTAGTTACTTTTCTCATTGCCAGAACAAAATACCCAGACAGAATTGAAGGAGGAAATGTTTATTTCAGCTCACAGTTTGTAGAGGTTTCAGTAAATAGCTAGCTGTCTGCAAGTCAAAGTGGCATGGCAGAGGGGTACTGCAGACAGGAAAAAGTCCATGGCAAGCAGGCAGGAGCTTTATTCTGTTCCATTATATTCCATTCATGCTTTTGAGTGGTGTCAACCAGCACCCAGGGTGGGCCTTCCCGTTATTTACACCCAGAACTATGCTGAACCCATCAGTGGACTATTTTAGTAATCACAACTCTTAATCCCTGTATCACACAACCTAGATCCAGCCACCTCCAAAAAATCCCACCTATGACCACATAAGGCTTTGGGGGGACATCTATATACAAACCATAACAGGGGTTATGGAAATTAGATAGTGATGATGGTTGCATAATATTGTAATTATACAAAAAAATCTGACTGATACATTCCAAAGGAGTAAAATCTATAGTGTTTAAACTACACTTAAATTTTTTAATACTTTGAAAACTCCAATAGGAAAGTTTGCAAACCCCACCAAGACTGCTTTAGCAATAGCATGACCAACTGAAAAGAAATGAGGAGCAAAATAATACCAGTATGGGAAACTGGTACTATTTGAGATTAGTTCCCACAAAACCTTCCAAATCTGTATCAGTATGTGAACTGATAGAAACAACAAAATGACAAATGTCAAAGGTTAAAGTCAACTTTCACATAGGGGAATACTCATACAAATCACAAGACAATCTGGTTGTCCACTTTACTCATTCTGGGCCTCACAAATACATCTTCATTTGAAAGGTTGTTCACAACTATATCCAGAATTGAAACCTGAGGTTTTCCATGATACATTTCAAAGGCTTTTATCTAACTTGGAGGCAGCACCAGCTCAGATATCTGCAGGTTTATTCACATGCAATCAGAGGTTTAAGTAAAACCCCTAGAGAATGACTAAAAGCCAAATCTGGATGTGATGTTAAAATATACTTCACACTCTGAAACAATTGTTTGACCTTTGATCTGTACATTGGTTTCACATTTAGCATAGATGCAGGCCCTTATTTAGGAAAAAAAAAAGTTACAACTCTAATTCTCAGAAATACCTCTATGTAGGTTAAAATAAGCCAGGTGCAGTGGCCTAGGCCTGTAATCTCAACATTCTGGGAAGCTGAGACAAAATTGCAAGTTCAAGTCCAGCTTGGGCAATTAAGCAATTTATGAGAATCTCTCAAAATTAAAAAAAAGGGAGGGCTGGGAATATAGTACAGTGCAAAGGCCCAGGGTTCAATCCCCAATACCATGGGGGAGAAGAATGCATATATATTTTTTCCATACAAACCAATTCAACATGAGGCAAAAGAACAACACAAACCAATGAAAAGCCTGATTTCCACTTTCTGTAGTCAAAGAGTAAGATAAATATAGCAACACATACAAATTTAACTTTCGAGAGGTTGTTTCCAAAAGGTAATCATAAATTAGCTGTTTAAAACTAATGAAACTAATGAAACTAAATCATAAATCAGCTGTTTAAAACTAATGAAAATCCATTTTTACATAGAAATCTGTTAGCTATGGTCATAGACCAGCCCCAAAAAGAGGCCTGTGTCACATACAGGCTGATGGTACTTCCAGGATAAAATGGCTTCCAAGTTCAACTCCAGAATATAGCTCAGGGTGGCAGCATTCCAGCATAGCACCAGGAAGTAGAAAAAGGGTTTCCTCCCTGGCCCTAATTTTCCCCAGATACTCTAAACTGGTGGGTGAATCAGGATATGGGCCACATTGGAAATCCTACCCACTTCCATTCAGATATACCTTTGAAGACTTCATAAAAGATCTCTAAGCCTGGGAGGGTCTGTGGCTTTTTAAATACTATACCAAAATTTTAATTTCTGTACATTTCTGCCTATTTGGAAATGAAAGCAAATAGTGGAGTTCATATTATGAGAATTTTTTAAATGTTTTGTTGATGTACAACATTCATACAGGTCAAATTGCTAAATTTTTCAAAATAGATTTCATAGGGAAGAGACATGAAAGGTAGAGAAAGAAATGTCAGTGACTTCCAGCAACTTCTCATATCACCTCTGGAAAATACAGCTTCCACATTTCACTACCATTATGTGTGACACACAGCAACAAGGCTGGCACACAGCAGCTACCTTGGAAATGCTTGTGATCTCTCTGAACCTTTAACAAATGTAGTATTACAGACTGTATTTACTTTTTCAATATTACAGAGTAATTTACATGCACTGGTGGACAGAGATTAGCCTAACCTTAGAAAATATATCATTAGGTGAGAAATAGAAAATAGGTGGTTAAAAAATAACAATAATCTCAGACACTATACTGTCTGGAATGTGTTATGAAAAGTCCCAGCAGGGCACAGTGAGATGCATGAGGGAAAACCCACAGTCTGGTATCAGAAAGGCAGGTTCACAGAAATATATGTGCACTCATGTTTACAGCAGTACGATTTGTAATGGCTAAATCTTGGAAACAATACAAAAAAATGCTCATCAACTGAAGAATGGATTAAAAAGATGTGATATTTTTACATAATGGAGTATTTACTCAGTTATAAAGAAGGATAAACTTTACTTTTAAAAGTAAAAAACAACTGGAATGGGTAAAAGGAAAAAGAAAATATATATATATGTATACAAAAGATAGCTAAGATAATTATACTACTGATTCTCTTATTTCATTGAAGTGAGCAGTTTGTGCTTATATTGTTTGATCAATTACTTATGCCTATATCTTGAAATCTGAGAAACTACTTTAAAGATAACAATATGCAATATATTAACCATTGTCAATTTCCTATTATTTTGTTTTTGAAATTCTTTATTCTCTTTAAAATAAAAAAATAAAATAAAATAAAAAAGGCCAGTTTCCCCTCACCAGCAATCTGACCTTGATTTTTGCCTCCTTAGGAATTGTTTTGCACAACTAAGGATAAATTCCCTCACTAGAGAACTATGTGGCTGAGTAACCAGGGAAGGAACTTACATTTTCAGTGGGTACCTTGATTCTTTTACAGTTTGGTCCAAAAACAGGCATCTTTCATTAAACAACTAAAGAAATAAAATGCACTGTGTGTTTCATCATCACTAGAAGTCTCAAGTGAAGGTTGAGAAGTGCATGGTACTAGAGCCCCTCTGCCACTGTGCTCCTGCCCCTTTGGTTCTCCTGTCTGCCACTGAGCTGGCAGCTCTGCCCCAGCGCCCCATCTGACATCATTCTCTCCTGGCCACCTGCTTCTGACTCACAGCCTTGCTGCCAACCCTAATATTTATGCCAAATCCCTTGGGTCTGCTGCAGGTTTTCAGGTCAAGGATTTCTATCCATCCCTATCTCCTCCACCCTACTTCTGGGTAAAAGCAGATGGATCATCTGCTTGGCAAGAACCACAGGGTTAATGTAGAATCCAAAACAAGTTTATTGTCTTTAGGTCAATGTAGGGAAACAGGAGGGAAGAAGTAGGTTTGACTTATAGTTTTAGGGGAATAAAAAAAAGGAAAAATAAGCATTAGAGAATAGTCTATAACATCATTCCTCCTCCCCCAACGTATATACAGAATCACAGAGGCACAATTAAGTAATTCCAGAACCTAATCCCAGAAAGACATTTCCAGCCACTGTGTGGCACTATCTCTAGGTACACAACAGTTCACAGGACAGTTTGGCTGAGCTCCCCTGTGCAGCAGTCAGGGATGCTCCTGGCTTCACCTTTTCCTCACCACTGTGCCCACAGCCAGCTTCTCCTGCTCCCAGGGGGCACCACACTCCTCTGACTACTGAGCAACCCAACACAAAAGGGCATCCTCGTACTGACCTAGCTGACCCAACAAGATTCTCCACCTCAGAATCTGAAAGTGGACTCAGGACCACTGAACTTAGAGAACAAGTGGAACTATAGGAGCAGCTACCTCTAACTATGTGAAAAAAAAAAAAGGCAGAAGAACGAGAAGGCAGGGAGGTGATGGGAGAAGGAAGACAGGTAAGGAAGAAGCAGAGAAGAAGAGGAGAGGATGAGGACAGAAGAGGAGTAGCCAGACCAGAGACCCCCCCCAAAATGCAGACACACACACACACACACACACTCATGCATACACATCATACTCATGCAGTGAGTCAGAGGCAGAGACAGATAAAAGAACAGACACAAACTAGAAGGGGTTGGATGGCTTGGTAGGAGGTGGGAGGAGAACCTGCATCTGTCTGCCATCTTGGAGCATCCCCACATCCCATCAAGGTGTGCTTTCTGCTACCTGCCTTGGACTCCAAGAGCTGCCCCTACACCAACTCAATACTTGATCTCATTTCTGATACTATTTTTGACTTAAATAATATAGAAAAATAATCCAAAATATCAAGAGCCAGTGGGGAAAAGGACTGGCAATGTTGACACATTTGGGTAAAACAGAATCAATAAAAATATTTGGGAAGTCTCTTTAATTATCACTATGAAAATTTTAGAAAATATTCTTTTGAAAAATATTTAATATTTATAATAGGAGTAAAAGCACATATACCTCAATATCCAATGGTAGGAGAAAAGTTAAGCAAATTAAAACCAGAATATATTATTTCATACTGTGAATAATATTGCCTCTAAAAATTTATGGTTAAGAGAAAAATGCTAAATATAAAAATTAAAATTTGGGGGGGGTTGTTCAGATTTAATTAATTTATTTAAAAATTTTTTTGATTTGTGGCCTGTGGGGGAAGAGAACAAGAAGTCACCAAGAAGCAAGCCCTCCCTGAGAATCAGTGCCATACATTCACCACTGGAGGGACAGCCAGACACCTGCTTTTTCCCATGAGTCAGTGCCATTCGTGGACTGTGGGTGAAGACAACAAGAAGTCAATAAGAAGCAAGCCCTCCCTGCAAATCAGTGCTATGCACAGGCTGCTTAGGGGAGAGCCATATGCCAGCCCCCTCCAGCACACAGGCTGGGAAACAAGAGCCAACCCCCTCACCCCCACCATTCTCCAAATCAGCAACTGACTGATTTGGAGAAACTCAGGTTGCAATGATAGCTATTGAGGTAAAATACAAATTAATGCTTGTAGTGTTTAGTGTTGCACTGACTTTGCAGGTCTAAAGCCAGTACTCTGATCATCTATTCAGAGGATAACAACTTACAATGTAGCATCTATGGGGAATTTCCTTCTGAAGGTAGTAGCCATTGTTAATTCCCTATTATCTTGTTTTGAAGTTTTGTATCACTTTCATTGTTTTGTTGGCTTGGGTTTTATATTCTGTTGTGTTATTTGATTTTATTATATCCAATGGCATAGGCAGCTTTTTCAAGACATATAACAAGATATATTATGGTACCCATTTTGGATTTACTCTTACCTTGTTTTGAAGTCCTTTATTTCATTCACTGTTTTGTTTTTATTGGTTCTATTTTGTTCTGTTTTGTTTGATTTTACTATGTCTGAAGGTATCTGCCGCTATTTTGAAGATAATAAGAGGCATTATGGTAACTACTGTTGATTTCCTATTGTTTTGAAGTCATCTTAACATTGGTTTGTTTTGATGGGCTTTATTCTGTTTTATTTTGCTTGGTTTTATTCTATTTAAAACAAAATAAAAATAAAAATTTTTTTTCAAGAAAAAAATCTGTATTTTTGGCTGGGCTTGGTAGCACACATTTGTAATCCCAGCTTTCAGGAAGCTGAAGCAATTGGATCACTGCAAGTTCAAGGCCAGCCTTGAATACATAGTTCATGGCCAACTTGTATTACAGAGAGACCCTATCTCAAAAAGCCAAAAAAAAAAAAAAATCTTACCCTAATAAATGATAAATCAAAGGGTTTACCTCCTGCCTTATTATTTTTCTAAATTGTAAACATTGGTATAAAGAAAATATATTCAAAATGATAGATTTAATTACTTAAAAACTAAACACTTCCTCAATGCCTCATCAATTAGTACAGGCCGAAGTTACTCCCTGGTGGACAACTTTTTACTTTCTGAGGCACCCAATTCCATTTCTAAATGTTTTGGTGCTGTCAATTACTTGCAACTTAATTAGTTATTCCGAGGCTCAGCCAAATAGCTCCCCAATCTCATTATAGTCAGTAAGTGTTGTGAGGTCCACAGAGCCTCATGTTTTCCCAAGATATCCAAACATGCAGCTGCTTATGGTTCTGTCCAGGAATCACCCTGGCCAGGCTTAGGGTGCCTGCTTTGTTTTCCTTCCAGTTACAGGTGTCTTCTTTTTCATTTAGTTTTAGTGTATGTATGTCAAGGAAATAAGGGAGAATTGTGCTGCGCTTCACTTCGCAGATGAAAGAAAATTTGGCAGAAAGCGATTTTTCACCAAATAAGAACTCGTGCATTTATTACTCAGTCCACCATTGCCTTTTCACAGGACCCAGCCAGACTGCACCCAGTCTGGTTAGTGTCTTTGTCCTTGGATTGCGGCACCAGGGCTGGAGGGGCTGCCACCGGCCTTGCTGCTCACCTGGCCTGTTCCTGTCCCCAGAAGCAGACATCTGGCCTCTTTGTGGTGCTGTTTAGAGGGTGACCACAGACGTGCCACGGCTCCGTGATGCTCCTCAGGGCAGTGGGAGACAGTGGGAGCTCTGCCCTCTGTACAGCTGAGCCCCAGCCTGAGGCTGGGTAGGCCCAGGGCGGTGACCCCCCCGGGGCCACCACAGTGGGCATCTCTGCGAGAGTACGGTGGGCGTGTGGAAGGGGGTCTGCTCTGTGCTGTGTTTGTCCCAGGAGCGTCTTCTGAGTTCTTGAGACTTTTTTTTTTAATTTTTCCCCTTCCTGTTTTTCCCTCCTATGCACCACAGTTCCCCATTTTAATATATGACTTCTTGCCTTTACAATGTAAGGGCACAGTGGAACTATACATATACTTAACATTCAAAAGACGTTAGTAAAGATTACTAAATGGCATGACCATACAGTTAGGTATTTTAAATATCATGTTGCACAAGCACAGTGGTAGATTATAAGGAGCCCACAGCTGACAAAAAAATAACCCAGTACTGCACTCTTCCTTGACCTACAGCTCTGAAAACAAACTCCCTTCAATGAGCCCTTTCAACATAAACCCTAGAAGCAAGTGCAAGAAGAAGGTAGTGAGCTTTGGGGCTGATGTAGGCTTCTCCATTTGATCTGATTATTTGCCATCCAACTCTGGGAATGCCAGGAAATACTACTACTCGAAGTAAAATGTGGTCAGAGGTCTTTTCAAGAATAGAAAAAATATCCCAGTTCTAGTCCAAATATCCAGAGACTTGATGTAGTGTTTCCAACTTCTCTGCTCGTCTCCCATCTAATAACACAACCTGAGCTAGGCGTGGTGGCGCACACCTGTTATCTCAGCCTGCTGGGAGGCTGAGGCAGGAGGATCATTGCGAGTTCAAGACTAGCCTGGGATACAAAGTGAGCACAAGGCCAGCCTAAACTGCATAGTAAGACCATGTCTCAAAAAGACAAAAAAAAAAACACAACCTGCCTTCCTTCCAAGGAACCAAGAGGTGCTCAAATGTTCCTCAAGAGTTCTGCAAGGATAGCTTTCCTCCCATGGTACCCTGTGGAGGAAATCCTTCCTGCAAAAGCTGCCTCTACTTTTTCAGGGATAAAAATGCATTTAGCAGCTCCTATTCAGATTGGAACCTTTTCTGCTTTTCTCTATTATTGTCTGTAGTGGACAGCATCACTGAAGTGCTACATAAGAGAACAGGAAATGAGGAGGGTTGTGCTATGCTGGTGTGCTTCAGTAGGCTTCCTCCTTCACACTTTAATGTGGAATGCCATGTTCGGAGAGCTCTCTAGTATAATGTGTATAAATCCATAGCCATTATTTTACCCATATCTGTGATGTAGAAATGGAAGCTTAGAATAGTTGTTTCATTTCCATGGATCACTTTTTTTTTATTTTATGGAAAAAAGGCAAAACAAAATTTTCTAACAAAATAATAGAATAACAATACTTAATATATTTATTACATGTTGTTATCTTTAAAGTAGTTGCTCAAGGTACAAGATAAAAACAAAAATATCTCCAATCAACATTAGTGCAAATCTTCCTTTTCAATAAGATGAAACACTAATAGTATAACTGCATTTTTTCCCCTTTTCTCTATTGTCCTTCCCCTTTTCACTCATTCTAGTTCCTTTTTCCTTTGGAACAGTTTCATTTCACAATATCTACTGCACATTTTAGACTTTATTTACTTTTTCAACTTCTCACACAAGAAGATAATATGTTTATACACGAGTGTCTAATTTATTTCACTTTTGAGTATGGTCTCAAGTTGCATCTGTTTATCTATAAATGTCTCAAGTTTATCCTTCTTTATAGTTGAGTAATACTCCACTGTATCAAAATACCACATCTTTTTTTATCCATTCCTCAGCTGATAGGCATTTGGGTTGTTTCCAAGATCTAGCTATTACAAATTGTGGTGCTATAAACATGGGTACATATGTATCACTGTGGTATAATGCTTTTTTAATTCTCCTGGGAAGATATCTGGGAGAATGGGACCTCTAATCCTAGTTTTCTGAGACATCTCCACACTGATTTGGACAGTCGCTGTACCAGCCTACATTTCCACCAACAGTGGAAAAGGGTTCCTTTTTCCTTACAGCCCCTTCAACGTTTGTTATTGGTTGACTTGAAGATAGCCATTCACTCTGGAGATGGAATCTCAGTGTTGCTTTAATTTGCATATCTCAAATGACCAATGATGTTAAACATATTTTCATCTATTTACCATTTGTATTTCTTCATCTGAGAATTGTGTATTCATCTCAGATGCCCATTTTTGGATTGGGTTTTTGAATTTGAGGAATCATATTTTTTTCCAATTCTTTAAATGTTCTAGATAAAAGTACTTTATCTGAACTACAATTGGCTAAAATGTTTTCCCACTCAGTGGGTTGTCTTTTTACTTTGTTGATTTCTTTCACTATTCAAAAGCCTTTTAATAAAATGACATCATAGCTGTTGATTCTTTGAAGTTATTTCCCATGTAGTCTGAGTTTTGTTCATGAACTCTCTACCTACACCTATATTTTCAAGATTTCTACCTACTTTCTCTTGCAGTAGATTTAGTTTCTATTTAGTGTTTAATATTTAAATCCTTGATCCATTTTGACTTTAGTGCATGATGATACACATGGGTCTAGTTTTAGTCTTCAGCATGTACAGAGTCAGTTTTTCTAAGACTATTTATTAAAGAGGTTTTCTTCCAGTGAACATATTTGGCCCCTTTGTCAAAGATAAGGTGGTCAAGTATGTTTATAGTTGGGTCTGCATATTCTTATCTGTTCCACTGGTCTTCAGGTTTATTTTTATACTAGTACCATACTGATTTTATGACAGTAGCTTTGTAGTATAATTTCAAGTCAGGGATTGTGATATACCTTGCCTTTCCTTGCCTTTGTTGCTAGGATTGCCTTTGCTATTCTAGGTCTCCTCTGGTTCCAAATGAATTTTAGAAATGTTTTCTCTAGATTGGTGAAATATGCTAATGGTATTTTGATCAAGATTGTATTAAATCTGTATAACAATCTTGGGAATTTTCACTATGTTGGTTCTTCCCATCCATGAGCAAGGGACATCTTTCCATTTTCTGATACCCTTTTCCATTTCCTTTTCCAGAGTACTATTTTCAATATATAGATCTTATTCCTTTGTTAGATTGATTTCTAAGTATTTTTTTTGTATGTTACTGTGAAGGATGTGGTTTCCCTAATTACTCTCTCAGTGAGTTTGTGTGTGTATAGGAAAGCTATTGATTTTTGAGTGCTGACTTTGTATCCAGCTATGTTACTAAATTTAGTTGTTAAATCTAGAAATCTTTTGAAGTGTGTAGGATCTTCTCTGTAGAGTATCATCTGTGAATAATGATAATTTAACTCCTTCCTTTCCTGTTCTTAATCAAAGGATTATTTCTCTCTCTTGTCTAATTGTTTTGGCTTGTGTTTCCAGAATGATATTGAATAGGAATGGTGATAGTGGATATCCTTGTCTTATTCCTGATTTTAGAGTGAAAGCTTTCAATTTTTGCCCACTTAGTATGATGTTGGCTATTGGTTTGTCATAGATTTTATCAGATTGAGGTAAAGATCATTTTATCAAAAGCTTTTTCTGTAGTCACTGAGATGATCATGTGATTTTTGCCCTTGATAGAAAAAGCTTCCTAGTATTCAGTTTGCACATGTCTGGTCATGAAATGCTGCTGCTCAAATTTCTCCAGTAAACTTTCATTACAAACAACAGGGAACCTGACTGCACACTACAATCATCTATGGGCTTTTTAAAGAAAAATACACACTAATACATGTTTTGGTCTCCTTCCCAATGATTTAACTGACCTGCAATCTAGATATATTTTGAAAATTCTTCCAGATGACTAAAAGGTGTGAGGCTTAGGGCTACTGACTTACAAAAGTCTCAGGTCCTCTGTGCTAAATACTCAGATCCTGTAACACCACATCTTACGTATTACCTTCTAGCAGCAGCAGCAGCAGCAGTCCATGTGCACTTCTCCATAGCCTTAACCTACTTCAGAGCTTTTGAAGCAGCCCCCACACTCTCACTGAGGATAAAAAAGAGGGGTCACCACCCAGGCTGCAGCTGTAAGTAGAGAGGCTGCCTTTCTACCCCCTTCTCAACATTCCCAGGCTGCTCTTACACATTATCCCAGTGGTTATGCGTATTATCGTAAAGCTATTTGTTTGCATGTCTGTCTCGTCTTTGAGTTCACAGAAAACAGACCCTGCTCTTTTTCATCTGTGTCCTGCTACCTAGCAAAATATTGTCATATGACATGAAAAGTATGCAATACCTTTTCTATGCATGAGCTAACAAATGCTCCCCTGGGAAAGCAATGGATCCAACATGATAACAAAGAAGAACGCTGGCATTATTTCACTTTTGCTGAGCAAAGGAAAACTTGAATGGATATAGTTACTAATTTTTATTCAATTAGATCTCCTCAAATGTCCTCCAGCACAAAACAACAGGAGGCTCTTGGGAAAGGGCTGTTTGCTCAGTGAAAAGCAGCACTGCTTTCTTCTTCTGTCTGGAACCCACAGCACAGGGCCTCACATGCCTTCAGCTCCAGTCCTAGACATCTCCAAAAGGAAACTCAGAAGAAAGAAGCCGGCAGGAGAATTGCAAAATGCAGCTACATTTTATGTACTGTATAAAGTTTTCTGAATAGCATTTTTCTAAGCTAGAAGCTTATAGAATCTAAAATATGACTCAGAACACTGACTATGATGCCAAATTTTTTATTTTTAGACTTTTTAGCAAAGAATATGTCCATAAATTCAACCTACTCATCTACAAATCCTCTAAACTTCCTCCTGGAGAACAGAAAGGCACTTGGCACTTCTTGGGTATTATTTTATTTGCATATATAGTTAGGCTAGCAAAATTGTGGTAACTACAGAAGAATTAATAACTGAAGCTCTAAATGATTCCCATAGTTGCTGCTAAAATTGGCAAAATATCCTGAGGCACAGAAGTAACTTGCTCATGGGAATGTGCACGGGCAGGCTGTTCAGTTTTTTTTACAGTGGTATGCTGGCTTGTATACCTGTGTGCTCAGACAAGTGGCAAGGGGAGGGTAACAGAAGGACCACAGTTCTGGAAGAGAAAATTATACCAGAAAAAATTGAATGACATGGTAAAAATACTTTATACCAACTATTCTTTGCTATTCAACATCTTAGTTTCTCATCATCACATCTCTCTTTTTAACTGTCTTTACTGAGGTTTTGTATATATAAATTTATACACAATAAAAACACTCCCTTTAAATGTAAAGTTTGATGCATTTGGAACAAATGTACACACCTATGTAACCGTTTGAACCAAAATGGTGAAAATTTCCTCACCCAAAAAACTCCCATGTGTTTCTTTGTAGTCAACTCTGACTCTCACTTCTCTGATTTCTATTACTGATGGTTAATTTGACTTGTTCTTGAAATTCATATAAATGCATTATGTAGTATATATTCTTTGGGGATCTGTCTTCTCTGCATACGAATTTCAGTCACGCTGCTCGTAGTATCAGTGGTCCTTTCCTTTTCATTTCTGAATAGTATTCCAGCACAATTTATGTCTTCCCCAGATGATGAACATAAAGACAAAGCATTCTACCCCACTTTTTTCTTGTTAACAAAATGATCAAGTTGGACCAAATGAGACATAAGTTCTTATTCTAAATAAAAATGAATTTAAAACAATTTTTGTCAAAAATGAGATAATCCTTTTATAGTTACATATTATTTTGCACAAATTTTGCGTTTCCCCCAGTTTTCAAGGATAAATTTTTATGTATCTCATTTAATGTCAAAGGAATAATTCTCTCCAAAATCACACAAGCGCGCGCGCGCACACACACACACACACACACACACACACACACACATGGTGCAGGGGGAGGGGTTGGGCCAAATAAGGAGATTCCATTCAAAGCTGCCTTTTTGTTTGGTGCCTCAAAGGTAGTTTGCCAAGTCATTGCACTTTAATGCATTCTTCTTTCTAGTCATCTGAGCTTAATTCCAAATTATACCTGCTTTTAAAAACCTTTTTGAATCAAAAAGCATAAATAATCACCTTGGTCATTTACTTTGCTAAGCTTTAAATTATATGGAGAGAGATTCAATTAGAAAATCTTTGCATTTCATTGATTTTTTTTGCCTTGTGCTTATATATTTATTTACTGCTGATAAGCTTCATATCTAGCAGTGCAAGGAAACTAAGAAAATCCCAAAAGTTAGCCCTCATCTCTTTGGATTTCAATAAGGCAAGGCAAGGGGAAAGGGGAAAGCAAAATTAATGATAAGAAGGAAAACATCATGCATTCTTTATAAAGGGACATAAGATTAAAAGAAAGGGTAAATAGTGATCAAAGGTGAGAAGAAAATAGCAAACACTGAAAGAAATTAGTTTTTCAGCTCCACAGAAATATGTGCTGAAAAAAATTGCAAATAAAGCATCTGGTGTTTAGGGGAGATAGTGGAGGGAAAAATCAACACTTTTTATCTGCAATTCCTGTCTAAACAAACAAATTATATATTGCCTATCCTGGATTCAGATTATATTTAACAAAGGTTTGCTATATCTTGTTCTAAAGATATCTCACAATATGCCAGGAGAAGAAGAATAAACCTTTTATCACTGACAGCAAAAAAGACATGGGCTTCAGTGGGAGGTCTATTTCAATATGAATGGAGGAAGCTGGGTTGCTGCTAAAAAAAGATCTCATTAAAAAAAAAAAAAATACAGGCAGCACACTTCCAAGGACCTTTTACCTAAAGGGAAAATGGAAAAGAATCCACCTGTCAGAAACTTAGTTATTAACCTTTCCTGGGTCACTAACCCCTTGAAAGTTATGATCCAGTCTTTCCAGAAAAGCAACCATATGACTTTGCACAACCCACAGATCCTGCTATCTGAAGGCCTAGGGTAGGGCCTCTAAAGGTCTGGGAAACCAGGTGGAAAATTAGGTTTAGATGGAAGATTTTTTATTAAATAAATGCACCGATGAGATTTCTGTCGATTTGAATATGACCAGTATCCAAAGCTAAGGAAGTAAACCTCTCTCTAATCCAAATGCCAAATTCAAACATGTTAGAATGTGAAGATGATTTTTTCTAACTCTAAAACTTATTTAACATTCTAACAGGAAGTACATATTCAGAGGCAGAAAATGAGCCATGGGAAGACAGAATGCCCCCAGATATCCATTCCCTAGATTTCCTTCTTCACATAAGGGTATGCTGATAAGTTCCAGTAGTCATTTGAATGTATAGTGTTGGGTGCTTTCCAAGTCTAGGTCTAAAAGGTGACCTCTAGAACTGAATGCCTGGCTAGAAAAATATTTATGAACAGACTTGATAATATGACTTAATTTGGAAAAACACAGAACAGTGAAAAAAGAGAATTTGGGAAACTTGGGTTATAAGACAAGTGTGTGTGGTAAGCAGAACAATGGCTCAAAATATGTCTATGTCTTCATTCATAGAATGACTAAATGCTATTTTATATGGCAAAAAAGACTTTGCTAATCTGATTAAATTCAGGTCTTAGAAATAGGAAATTATCCGGGATTATCAGGTGGGCCCAGTCTAATCACATGGGTCCTGTAAGCAAGAGGCAAGAGGTCAGTACTAGGCCATGTAGTGAAGCACAGGAGACATGAGCCAGGCATGGCGGTGCATGCCTGTAATCCCAGTACGCAGGAGACTGAGGCAGAATTCTGCAAGTTTGAGACCAGCTGGCCTATATAGTGAGTTCAAGACCAGCCTGAACTACATGGTGAAACTACATGGTGAAACCTTTG